>OX376208.1:8716509-9076509 GCA_947363905.1 Lithophane semibrunnea
CGTGCATTTAGCGCATTTCAGAGCGTTTCCGAGAATATATACGTTTTCAATTTCGACACATTCGCGACTAAACTTCACTTTTATTTTCCTCGTACATGTTGCGTAAAATATGGCTGTAGTTACACCGTCACAGGTGGAAATATATTCGTGTAATCTGTGGTTCGTTTGTGGTGTTCGGAATTTTCCAAGTGAATGTAAATACACAGGTAAAACGCTCAAATATTTCTAGTGATCGGTTATATACACACCTTGAAAAATAAACAAATTTCCTAATCAGCATATGACGCTTTCAAAATGAGCTTTCACTATTATTATGACTTTAACACAACATTCAGTTTAATACAATAACAGACTAATATCCCACGTCCAAGCGAATTCATTAATAACAACTGTAAATAAAAAAACGTATTAAAAAGTTTCACTATTGTCAAAAAAAACCTTATTAATCAGACAACAACTACAGAAAGATCAACAACAAAAATGTTACACTCCGGTGAGACATCGTCCCCTAACGCGCACACGCATCAAGTTTCAGACAAGATTGCGTGAAATGATTATTGCTAAGAAAACCCGACACGATACATTTGCTTGTTCATGGTTTCTTCAAAGCTGGCTATGTGAACTGAGTGGTATTATGTTCAGAAAAAGTGTTATGCAAATGATGTCGATGCTCATGACGGTGATAAAAGATATATGCCAGTTTTCACTAACACTAGGAAACGTCTAAATGAACGCTTAAATATTATTGCACTGTTGGATTTCCAACTCTCGGCGTTGAACCGAGCGTTGAATTTGTATTAGTATTGGTGATTCGCAGACTACTACTAAAAATGCTCAGATGCAGACTTCGAGGCACACACGGTGTCTTCAATTCATATCACAGAATTTAAGGAGCTTTTATTGAAAAGCATTGAAAAGCCGTAGACATTATTTTAGCCAAGCTTTTGGCTCCGAAGGATATAATAATATATTTTGAGCGCTTAACCTCTCAACACGAACTACTGTTAGGTAACTAGTAAAATACTCATCTACTTTTCTCATAAAGCAGATATTTGCCTGATCAAGCACCAAAACGCCCACTCCTCCATCCTCTGTGTTGGGGCAGTCTGTCTCCCTAGGGGGAAATCTCATGGGCGTAGCCAGGGGGTTGAAATAGGGGTGCAAATCTCCCTCCCCGAAATAACAGATCCGGGAAAATTTGCAAACGAATATCGCCTTTATGGAGGGTGAATACATCCCGAAATCTTAACATAGGTGCACCTAAAATTTTCATAATTTTTTTTATGTAAGAAAAACATGCTGATTGCAACAATTTCTTTGTAATTTGAGTCTCAACGGATGTCTTTATCTAAATACGCGTGATATACGACTTATTAATGTAATTTAGGTGAATTCGCACAAAACTGGAGGAAGGTGTCGAATTTTGTACCTACTACGTCATGCAATATAGGTACTGTGCTTTGTTTCACATCCTTTAGATTTGTGCCAGTTCTACGACACATCTATGATTTGACATTATTTTAAAATTCTTTCCTCTTTGTCTCCAATCATGCTATTATTTATTAACCGACTTTTAAAAAAGGAGGAGGTTCTCAATACGGATGTATGTGTCATGTTCGGGCATGACGCCGTCATTTATTGACGGATTTGCAAAATTATTTTTTGTTTGAAAGGATAAGCACTCGGGGTGGTCCCATATAAATTTTATTAACTTTGCTTGGGTACTTTTTGATTTAGCTTTAATATTACGTATTTTTCCCACTTAGTCTTTAAGGATGATGATTGATGTTGTATTAACTTACTGTCACTGTTATTTACATAGCAGGTTGTGATATTCGAATTTATGTGGGGTGAATTAGTATTCACCCCACATAAATTCGACTAAAAAGTGAAAAATATTAACTTTTTTACAAAAAACAAACAACCGACTTCCAAAAAAACAGTACAACCTGAAAAATAACTTTATTTCGGGTTTTTATCCGACTTGATTAGCTACTATAAAAGAATCTAGTACTAATACAGTAGCTAAGCTTGACAGTCTCATGTTTAAAATCAGTTTGGATGATATAATTTATCCAGGAAAAAATGCTCGTATAACTAAATTTAAATAATACTCATACAGAAAATATTTCATTAATACATAACGCAGCGGATGATATAGTTATAAAACGAAACTTTTCCTCCCGCCCAAAACACGGTAAAAGTTATTTTAAAATTATTAATTATATAATTTAATTTTATGCCTTATTCGGTATTATGCATTGATTAGTAATCTCGTTTATGTAGGTTAGTGACGTACAATGAGTCAGATACATTGTCCTGCTCGGGAATTACTATGGACACGTTCCTCTTTCAGTTAAACATTCATTGAAGAACTGTTCACCTGATATGACGGGAACATATTGTGTCGGGAACCGTGAAAATGTAGTTCGTATAGTCTGTGATGTTGATGTTGCCATAGTGCCTCTTAACTTCAGTGTGTGTTTCAGTGCTGCCATAATATTTGGCATTATAGTGATCAATTAGAATGTGTTGGTTGAAATATTTATCCATTGATAGAACCGTTTATCTGGGTAGGTATTACGCAGTTCATAGACATGATTGTTAGACTTAACTGATAGCCAGGAGTATCATAATAATAAGTAGATGATTCAGTATGTTTTCTTTTAAATCAAGTAGGGAATAAAATTCTTAGTGACTAACCTACCTCAAGAATCTTTAACGATAATATTGGATGTGTTAAATGCGATTATAAGCCTTAGCGACTGGTGATTGTTGGCGTAGGATTGATGAAAAAATGATAATCAATAGAATGGTTTTAATCATCGTTCTTCTTTTGATTCATCGCTTCTCTTAATCATAGATAATAGAACTTCTAAATACAACATCGCTAAATTCAAACAAATTGGCGCGAATTAATCTCAATAAAAATCTGTGTTTTACCAGTCAGACATGATGAAATTATTCAACCCACGTTCGATAAATATGTTACAAATGCTACTATTTCACGAAAGCATCTGATAGCCTTATTCTTATCTTCGTATCTTTTTTGGAAATCTGAGAGTGAATGAAACAAAAAATACGGGTGTCTTTGAGATTCAACTTAGCTATCTAAGTGACTATTAGGTGATTTGTGCCTAAAATCTCTTTAAAAGGGTGTTCAATGGTCGTTCACGTTAGGTGTACCTCAAGGTCCAGTTTTGGGGCCCACACTATTTTTAGGCAAAAAATAACATGCAGACAGTAAACTTTCATTCAGTGGCAGGAATTATAAGTATTTACTTCCTCTTAAGTTGAATTATATAATTCTATCAATTAAATTTGATGTTTTTTCCTTCTATTACTATCTCGGTTTTCAACTAAACGACTTCATTCATTCATACAACTTGTATTTTTTTGCCTGTCTGTGTCGGGTTTCTTTAGTGCTATAAAAGTTTGTGAATTCCTTAATCATGAAAATCGAGCGTGAAGCCTATGGAATTACCCGCCAAATATGTATTTATTCATAGCACGTCCCTAAAGTATCTCACAATCGCTACTTTTCACAAAACAACGATCTGATAGCATTTACGTGACTCAGTCGCTTGCCAACCATACACACTCCTCTAGCTATAGCCCACTAGGTGTCAGTCTTATTGATTTTTGTGCCCTATAGCCTCAGCGAGGCTCACTGGAATGGAAACTATGAGAAATACGCTTTATTTCGTAGCAGCTAGAACGGCTTTTTGATCAAAGTTACCGTTCGTTTTAAAACAAAAGATAGTGTGAATCATCCGTCGAGAACTTTGTTGTGGTTTGAGGATTTTAGGGATGGAGACTGTTGTTCAATTTTGATTCGTATTGTTCTATGTTTACGGTTGTTTTCATAAGAATAAAGATGGCAAAAGCTTTTTAGGATTCAACATTTTACTCCGATGATTCGCTATTTCGGTGATGTAAACTATATTTTATGATTAGATCGAGAAGATAGCTTTTGTTTGCGCATAGGTTACTGCAAACAAAAGCACGCCATCTGTTATCGAGTAGCGACAAACAAACACATAATTAGGTAATACATTTAAAAATCTATTAGCAAATTGTAGCTAGAATCGTTTCCAATGATGATAATAATATCTGATATTATTATTCTAATGTGGCGACCTCGCACAAGTGAATTGCCTGACTCATCTATTGTCGACTTTTCTTGGAATTGTAAGAAAGCGCCCCGCGTTATTCAAACATACAATTCCGTAATCAATTGTAACATGTACTCTTTTGTTACAGAAATCAAAACAGAGGAGGTCATCAGTGAAGCTAAAATCGAGGCCGACGAAGAAATGGACGGCGTTCAAATTGAAAAGCAAGAGCTGCGCGTCACTAGGACGACGAGCATCGACAGTGACAACCGATCTGACAGGAGCGAGGAGGAAGATTTGAGGAGAGCGCGCAAACGTGCCGCGTCGCAGTCACCGTCACCCATCCCTATGGACAAAAGAACAGCAAGATTCGAGTGCCCCAAATGCCGGCAGCGATTCGACTCGGTCAACGCTTTCGACATCCATCGATTCACTGCGCACAGTGACGACACCAAGACTGGCTTCGACGATCTTACCTTCGTCGATTTCTCAAGCAAGAAGTTTCCTGAAATTGCCAGAGGAGTCTGCGAGAAAAACCCTCATGTGTCAGTGACAGATCAACGTTATAGATGTGACATGTGTTACAGAGACTTCCCTTGTGGGCAAGCTTTGGACATTCATAGGAAATCGTGCCTATCTACCAACCGCATCCCTGTCAGTCCTGAACGAGATCGCAGGGAGGATTTCTTCGCCAAATTAGATCTCAGAAACAGGTCTTTTGGCATTCCCGGCACGTTGACTCCACCAATGGACAGATTCACACCAAAATTCGATGATAATCATCTCACCAATGGCATAAGGCACATCGATGCCGCTCGCGATTTGGCAGATATTCAATCGATATTAAATGTCACGTCAGCTGGCGGCCTTTTAGAGAGGCTCACTGGTACCAGAGTGTCTTTAGAAAGTTCGGTTCTAACCCCTCCTGACACGATTATCAAGGATAGAGAGCAAGAGGAAACCCAGGACAATTTTGCAGCAGAGTTCAGACGAATGAAGCTACGTGGAGAGTTCCCCTGTAGATTGTGCCCTGCCAAGTTCCCTAACCTAAGAGCTTTGAAGGGACACAATAGAGTGCACTTGAGCGGAACAGGCCCGGGACCTTATCAGTGTAACATGTGCCCTCATGCGTCTTTAGATAAGGCTGCGTTAGTACGTCACATGCGTACACATAACGGGGACAGGCCGTATGAATGTGCCGTCTGTAATTACGCTTTTACTACTAAAGCCAACTGTGAGCGACACTTGAGGAATAGACATGCTAAAGTCACAAGAGAAGATGTGAAACGCTCAATAATTTACCATCCCTCTGAAGATCCTAATAATGATGAAGTGAACTCAAAACTTGCAAGGGATGAAGTAAAAAGATCACTCGCTTTCCACACCCCTGACATTGATAGGCGAAACGAAAGTTCGGGACGCGATACGCCGCTAACGCACTTTACTCCAAGTTTCATTACTGACAGACATCCAGTCACTAACTTAACAACCAAACCGTTACCATTGCCATTACCTGAGTCGCCTCTACCTCTGCCCATGCCAAGAGAAGTAGAGCAGCCTCAACCTCGAATTAAAGTAAAGGGTATTGGTCAGCTGACGCAAATACCTGAGTTCAGGCCACCAGAAATCACATACAAGCAAAATGACATCTCACACGATTCGTATGATGAAGAAGCTCCCGTAGATTTGAGCACGAGTGACAATAATAGTTGCGACGTTCTTGATCTCAGTAAGAAGAAACGTGACACCGATTCTGAGGAGCCTAAAGCCCCACCACGTCCTTCCTTCGAGCCTGACCCAGCGAGTGTCGCCGCTTCAGCATACGAAAAGACAAGATTCCTCTTAGCTTCGCAAAGACTTTTTGAAAACTCCCTTCCTAAAATCGATCCATCTTACTATGCCACTCAGCTTTCGCAGCTATATGGCACAGTTCCCGGAATCCCTGGTTTACCTTTGCCACCATCCTTTCCTATAGCCCCTTACTTACTTCAACCTTCCTTTTTTCCTCACCCAACTGATTCTCAGGAGCTTGCCGAAATAAAACAGCATATACAGAAAGAAATCATTCGAGGCTTGAGCATGTCTGGTGGCAGACTCGTTCCTAGTGACCAGGACAGTCAGCCTAAGATTGAGCCTGAAGAAGAGGAACTGAAACCACCGCCATCGATCTCTCCGATACCTTCGCCACACCCTGAGTCTCCACGCCCACCTATGAATAACACTCTCGTCCCGCAAACGGACTCCGTGAAGATGGTAATAAAGAACGGTGTTTTGATGCCAAAGCAGAAACAACGGAGGTACAGAACTGAAAGACCTTTTTCCTGCTCTCAGTGTTCAGCTAGATTTACTCTCCGGTCTAACATGGAACGCCATGTAAAGCAACAGCATCCTCAGCATTGGAGTGTGAGAAGACCAGCTCCGAGGGCGCCTCCACCGTACCCAACACCCGACTCTTTGACTGATCGCATGAAATTCGCCTTACTAGCTCGCCATCTTGAAAGGCCTTTGCAACAATCTGAACGCTCGCCTATTCGACGAGACTCAGATGAAGTAGCCGACAATGAGGAAGATGAAGAAGATACCCTAGTAATAGATGAGGAACCTGACCAGGAAAACAAGTCAGAAGATCATACTGCGGCGCGCCGTGCGGCAGCTGAAATCCTTATGGCTACATGCCAACAGGAAATGACTAAGGATTTCGACCTTAAAATCGCTGGGAACTTAATCAATAAACCTGTTCCTATTACCAATGATAAGACTGACTCTGGAACGAACTCAGTCTCGCCGACTCAGGAGTCACTGCCTATGCCTGTGGTGCCTACTCGCAGCGACGAGGAAGAAGATGAAGAGGGTCTAGTCGCCTCCACAAGCGAGGGAAATAACTCTGGCAGTGATGAAAATAAGTAAGTTGAACCTTTGAGCACCTTTACATATAAATAACTTTTAAATAATAGTAAAGTAAAAATCGTATATTTTAATCATTAAAATTACAATAACTATGGCAATAGCGTTGGTCCCACAGCCTGTATCTTGAGCACCATTAAATAAAACATAAGGTATTTTTTTTATTATAAAAGTTAAATGCTTGAAAAATCACTCTACACTCAAAAAACGCTTTTATTAACCTAACTATTACTTATTTTCAGATCGGAATCGGACACAGCTCTTCCACCAAAAAAGAAGTCGGCTTACAGTCTAGCACCTAACCGTGTCTCATGTCCCTACTGCCACCGCAAATTCCCCTGGTCATCATCCCTCCGTCGCCACGTCCTTACGCACACCGGACAGAAACCTTTCAAGTGTCCACACTGCACACTTCTCTTCACCACCAAGTCGAACTGCGACCGCCATCTATTGAGGAAGCATGGAGGTTCCGCCAGAGCTATCCTGGCTGAGCCGATCCCTGATACCGTATCCCCACCACAGCCAATAAACGACACTAGAGCAGTGCCAGAAAGGCCTTACAAATGCGTTTCTTGTCCAACAAGTACGTTCTCATCGCTCGAAACATTGAAAAAACACATGTCTTCGAGACACGGGGCTGATTCTCAACCAGGCTCCCCAAACCCTGAAATTGTGGAAGAAACAAATGAAGGTGGTCTAGTCTTCAAATGCCATCTGTGCGAGGCGTCGTATGGAGACAGAAGTGGAGCCTTATCGCACTTGGCGACGGGACATACGGCAGAGTATGAACAGCTGGTCAGCAAGGGAGCCTTGGATGCAGCCAGTGACCGGAGCGAAAGCGCTGATGATGACGAAAGGGGGAAGTTTCCTGATCATGCTAACAGAAAGGTAAGACTTGACAATATTGATTTAATATAGAAGTAATGCAGACTGTTGTTATTAAAAGTTAAAGTTCGTGTCAGTTGTTCTTCTAAACTACGCCACGGATTTTGATACGGTTTTCCCCATCATTAAGAGAATTTATTCCGGAAGGTTTATGTGTATAATTCATTTATGTCAAAATTACATTTAATAAAAAAAATCTCTAATTTTGTCAAGTTGTAAAAATCACTATAAGAAAATCGCAAGCTTGCCTAGTGTCATAATAAAATCTACAATGTCTTCTTTTGTTCTTTCTAGGTGGTCTGTGCCTTCTGTATCCGTCGATTCTGGTCTGCTGAAGACCTTCGTCGTCACATGAGGACTCATTCAGGAGAGAGGCCGTTTGCTTGCGACCTGTGCCGACGTCGCTTCACCCTAAAGCACAGCATGCTGCGACATCGCAAGAAGCACAGGGAAGAAATCACTGATGATGAGGAGGCTTCCCCACCTAACACGCCGCTTGAAGATGTTGTGACTAATGGGTGAGTACAGTATCTAGAGATAGATTATCACGAAACTGAATAAAAACTTATATAATAAATATCGGATTTAAAGTCTGAAAAGTATTTTTTTTTTATTGTAACTGACTCCAACCAAAACAGCAAGCAATCGAATTCACACAAGTAATTTCTCCTATCTTTACAGATATCGCTACCAAGACGACGACGGCTCAGGCAACGAAATTCCGAGCAACATTAACAACAACAACTCCCCTCCCTCCGCTCCGTACGAAAAAAAGCTCAAACTGGACATGACATCGCGCAAATACTCCTCAGAGGCCGAAAATGACCCGGAGAACAGCGACCTCATCGGTAAACTGCTCGGAATCCCCGACAAAACAATCAATAAGCTACTCTCCTCCGCAGACGAGGCTGCGAAAATCCTTGGCGTGAATAAATGAGAGTACGCTATAGTCCTCGTGACGCCTGCTAGACTTATTCTAGCACCGCGGGGACTAAAAATACCATTGCAAAACATGCAAATTCAATCGTCCAAAGTTATTGAAAATGGTACAACGCCATCTAGCAACGAGTAGACGTAAAATATCTATACGTTTGCGCAAAAGTTGTAAATATATTTCTAGTTTTAAAAATGGAATTTATCCAAAGTGAAGTTTCAACGAATGTATATTTTATAACAACGCCATCTAGCAACGAGTAGAAGCATTAAGTGCTGCCATTTTGGTAACAATCACTTCAATGCAATAGCGTGTAAATATTTGCTAGTTTTAAATAGGTGCCTTTAGCTGCCTTAATTTAAAGTATAAACCGTCCTATAATGCCTTACTGTAACTATTTTAAAGCTTAAAAGATGTGGGTAATTAACAACGAAGGTTTTTAGTGCCAGTTCTTAAAAGTACACTGTATTTTGAATTCTAGTTAGTATGTACTCAGCTCTTATAATTTTAGTAATTAACGTAGGTGGTGTAAGCCAGTTTTTAGTACTATGTACAGTAGTAGAGTCGTTTGTAGATCATGCACTTTTTATTTTCTTTTAGAAAAAGAAATCAACTTATTTCTCTAACCCCTGATTGTATTGCAACATTCTGATGACTGAACGAAATACACGTCCTTGAGTATGGCCCATTCAGTCTATAAAATTCTAAATATAAGTATTTTTTCTAGAGATTCTGTTTTGTTTTTCTAAAAGAAAAAAGCAATGATCTTCATTAATTACTCGACTTCACTCTATATTTAATGCACAGTTTTAGCTGATAATCTATCGATGAGCTACGAGCCTATGAATTTTGCATTTCCATCTAGTCGGGTACTATTTTTCATATCTTTTCATGTACTGTAAAACACCCACTTTAGTAATAAAGTTCAGCCAAAAAAACTTAATTTTCGCAAACCCAAAATTGATCTAGTCAACTATAAAACGATTTTTTTTCTTATTCTAAGCTATAATACCAAAATATCAAGTTTACCTTTTCTTACAGTTTAGATTTACTCTAAGATTTAAAGTTAAACCTCCAATTGTACTACCAATGAATAGTTTTAAGCATCTATTACAATGGTTTACTTAAATAATTATTAAGAAAAAAAAATAGTGTAGATTCTGTAGACATTTCTGTCTAAAATAAAAATATCTTTACTATAATATTTTCTTGAATATTTCAGCCTATCTTTACCTTAATATATACTGCTAAGCTCTATTTCTTTCTTTAGATATATTAGGTAACTATTTTATACTTAAGAACAGTGTACATTGCATTTTATCTCAAGGGGCAAAAGCCAGTCTTAAATGCTAATCTAGTGTAAGTGTACCTTTAGTAGGAACTTTAAAACTTTTCTACGACCTTAATTTCTTAAAACGTGAATTAATTTATAAATGACATTTTGTTTGCTCAAATTCATGGCATTTCTTTACTGACAAAGACTAGAGGTTAGAATAAATTTTAAGGAAAAAGGTTAGGATCTCCTAGGTATAGCTTATTACTTTATATACATTCTGAATATTATGTTACGTTTCTGACCCATGGCTTCCGGTGGACACCCGCTAACCATATTGGGAACTAATTTTATTGGAAATAAAATATTTAGTTTTCATTCAAAAATTTATTCGAGTTTTTTTTATATTATAATTATAATTATTATTTTATCGGTAAAATATCGGTGCAGCAATATTATTATTCTTTCGTAAAGGTTATGAACCTTGTAGGGTAGTTATAGGATTTACAGTCTCCTTCGTGGATCGACGAATCATACGCTAGAATATACCTAAGTTCGAATGTGCTTTGTATATTTGTAACGCTACTATATACCAAATATATTTTAATAGTAGTACTATTGTAAGGTTTACTATAATAATAATTATTATTATAGGGATTTAATAAATATACGATCTTTTTAGAGCACTTCGTGTAGAAGTCAGTTTTAAGCAATAATTGTGTAAATTGTATTGGTTAATGCTAGGGGCTCGGTCTTGAGGGAAACATAGTCATTGAGAGTGGTACCTACTCTGGAAAGTAAAACCTACAGAAGGATTTGGTATAAAGTCTTTAATTAAGGAAATACAAGTTTTAATAAAAGCAAATGACTTTGTTTCACTCAAGAAAGTTCCCTGAATAGACTTCGTAATTACTATTCTTATATAATTCAAAGATAGACGTGAATTTTCTTAAATTAAAATTTCGTTTAAAACTAAATGTATACCAAAGTAAGTTTCATTGTATAAGTGTATGTATTAATTTAACTGAATCCTGCTTCATGTCAATTATAGTTAGAAAAAAGCGAATGATTTTGATATTTGTAATTATATTTATTTAGGTTTTTTTTTTGTATAATTTGCTTCGTCCAGTAGGCCAGTAGGTATGAGTTGCTGTTTTAATAACATTAAAAATAATGTTACATAATTATACTTAGTTTATAGGTAGTAATCTCGTACTTACTAGTAAAATTAATTTAGTAAGTACTTTTACTAGTTTATAAGGATATTGTGGCAACACCGCTTGGCCTTTTAAATGTAGTGTTCGTGTGTTTAATATGCTCTCGTGTAAGTAAGTTAAAACTAAATTTTACCATTATTACGAATGATTTTAATAGTAATAATCATACAATTATTATACTTATAATAAGATGTTACGATTCACCTTTTGCCTCTCTTTCTTTATGCAATATGAGTGTCGTTTTAAAAACGGTTTTTTGTCAAATAAATAAATAATGGTGTATTATTAAAATAAACAAATTCTTTTATTTAAACCAGATGAAGCAGTGCTTTCACACACCTTACTCGACTTTATAAAGCACAATCAACATTGAAAGCTTTTAAGAAAAAAGTTATTATCTAAACAACAGTCGGACTGCATTTGAACTGCACGTCAACTACAAAAATCCAGTTTGAATGCAGTTGACAAAGCTGCATCAAACCTACCAACCGACTTGTGCAGTCGGGCGTTTGCACTGCCCGTGAGCATGGCACGCCGACTGCAATTCAAATGCAGTCCGCCTGTTTTGGCCCTTAATGAAGTTTTTCTCCGACAAAATTGAATAAATAACTTAGGTAGTTGTGTTTTTACAGATACTTACAAAAAACGCAAATTGCTTATACAGAACCGCCACTGCAATATTCAAGAAATTAGTTTTAGAAAAATCCACTAGATGGCCAACGCAATAATTACAACTCATTGCTGCTGCTACTAGACACGAGATGGCGTTGATGATTAGAAATCGTTTCAATGGTATTTAATTACACAATTTAACCCTCCGAAATTGTTCATGTATGGTTCGATAAATTTTTGAAATATTAATTTCATTGTTACCTATTAATTTATAAAAATTATGACTGATTTCTTCGTCCAGTTAAAAAATAATCAAATCATAAATTGAATGAACGCATCTCAACGTTTTAGAATGAACGATAGCCAATGAATGATTGGGGATACCGTTGTTGGAATTTACCCATAAAAAATGTAGTTTGGTATTTACTCACACATAAAAAAATCAACGATTTGAATTTAAACAATTAAAGATTGAAAACGGTTATAGAATTATAATAAATAAAGATGGCACTACTAATAGTTTCCATTTCCAAACGTATGGCAAACAAGGTAGTTAACATCAATAAATCAAATTAAACAAAGTCAACGTTTTTATAAGTTTAATATTAGGTGTAAAAATTGGTGTTATAAATAAAATAGGTACAGAGTGTAAAGACAGACAGTGCGGAAAAAGTGTGAAAACAAAATAAATGAAAGGTAAATTCATTCAAAAATCAAAACTCTTACGCCACCCTCCCGAGTGGCTGGCGTAGGGAATAATCTGATGTTAGTAAATTAAAATATGTAAATATAAATAAATATATCTTTATTCAGAATCAATATTGGTAAAATAATAATAAATCAATGAACAAGGGACAAAAAATATAAATATTATGATGAATTAAAATTAAGGTTTTAATAAAATAAAGTTTAATAAATAACCATTTATAAAAAGTTATGATTCTATGCTGCTATGATGAACATTTACTATGAAAAATAGATAGTTTGATTGGATCAAACTTTTATTTATTCCAAACAGGTGAAATGAAATTCTAGTTCTGGCAACCCTGACTAGGTGAATGAAGGAATTTTTAAGAAATAGAAAGAAGTCGCTAATTTATGCGAGACAGCGTCTTTATTTTGAGATTCAATTGCTTAACTTTTTGTGTTAGTTTCGAAATAATACGCGGTGCCCTTGTACAACAATCCAAGTTGGTCTACAGGGACCAAAATTGAAAATAATTACTGTAACCAAGTGATCGTACCTAGGTAAGCATCATTTCTATTGCAACTAGTGACGTAGGTAAACGATAAAGTGCACTATTTAATTTAGAGGGTGTCATCTCAAAAACGTGATTAGAATACAGCTACTAACTCTAATTTTACAATTAAAGTGAAAAGTGTCACGTTTTATATACCTTTCAATAGTTTATTTGTGTTTTTCAGTGTAATAAAATTCCGAAATGGGTGATCAACAATTCTTCCTCAAATGGAATGATTTCCAGACAAATATGGTGACATCTTTCAGACATTTGAGGGATGAGAAAAGCTTCACAGACGTGAGTACGACGAAATAATGATACATTTGTGTACAAACAAACTGTTCTAACCTAAACTTTTTGTAGATAACTTGCATCCTCTGATCTCATCTGTTAGCCATTAGATGTTCCGATTCTGGTACATTTTTAAACCTGGTACTGTTATGAAATAACCAAGGCATTATGAATATAATATATTCAGCTACAGATCTTTACAGATATTGTTTATTTTATTTATAAAAAGCATCTGCAGTGTCCAAATCTTAGCCATCAAATCTGAGTACTTATTACTTGTTTGATGGCATTTTTAAGTCTTAAACTCTAGCTGTCTTGAATATTATCAATATTATAATAATCTATAAATGTATTAAAATGTTAAATAATTTAGTAACCATCATTTATTACACAACCGCCCAAAAAGAAATGTAATGCACCAATCAATCTGCCTAGCCTTTTCCCAACTATGTTGGGGTCGGCTTCCAGTCTAACCGGATGCAGCTGAATACCAGTATTTTGCAAGGAGTGTAAAGCACACAGTTTCCTTTTTACTGTATGCTTTTATTAGCTTTATTTATGTTTAATACTATTATCAAAATGACAGAACTAGTTTCAATATTCTTTGTTCAACAATTAATTATTAACTCTCATTGACAATATGCATTCACACTCAGTCGTAAGCCCGTATTACAGAATGTCACCTAAGACTCGAGCGTAACATAATCAGCCTATAATGTTCCTACTGTTGGAACACAGGCCTCCTGTCTGTGAGAGGGAGTGAGCCGTAATCCACCAAGCAGCCCCAGTGCGGGTTGGTGGATCGATACTTAAAACTAATTCCAACTTATCAAATTGCTCTTATACTAATAACTTATGTTTGAGTTTTGAGTGAGGTGTTGTTATACAAGCCATAGAGTTGCATAAAATAGCGTATTATTCCATACTATCACCGGGTCGCTTGTACGTAACTAATTTGCACAATTATTTCAGGTGACACTAGCGTGCGAGGGCCAGACATGTAAGGCACATAAAATGGTCCTGTCTGCATGTAGTCCCTACTTCAAAAGTTTATTAGAGGTGAGCGATAAGGTAGTGGTATCATGTTATTTGAAATATTTTATAAGCTATGCTGTATTTTATTGAGTAGTATGAAATGAAAAGATGTGTTGTGGTCAGGGCCACAAATATTAATTGGGATATGGGCAGGAAAATGATGATGATCATACTATGCTGAAATTGACAACTGTAGATGTCAAAATATATTTAAAACAAAAAAACAAGAATTCAACATCATGAATCATGAATTCATCATTGAATTAAACTAATTATATTATTTTATTTATTTTTATTATTCAGAAACAAAATTGGTAAAATACAATATGAATCCTTACATCTTAGATTATAATCTAAGCTTTACATATTATATACCTAAGTCCTCCGCCGCGTCTGTCTGTCTGTTCGCGATAAACTCAAAAACTATTGCACCGATTTTCATGCTGTTCTCACCAATGGATAGAGTGGTTCTCGAGGAAGGTTTTAGTATACAATAACCGATATTCGCGCGGGCTAACCCGCGTCAACAGCTAGTCTTAGATAAAAAATATAGGTATTACAATGTTAGATGCCTGTGCTAGGATAATCCTGTACCACAGGCTTATGCTACTTGTTAACTAACCTAACTGCTAACTATAGGTTAAAAACCCCAAAATAATGCGCTATTGTAATTTGAATGTTGAAATAAACGATTTTTTTACTTAACGTTACTTTGTACTTTACAACAAAACTTATAACAATATTTAACATTAAAAAATTATATAAATTTATTCGTTGACTCAAGAGATAGAGATATAATACTGCGGGA
The DNA here is from genome assembly GCA_947363905.1 of Lithophane semibrunnea. Classification (NCBI taxonomy): domain Eukaryota; kingdom Metazoa; phylum Arthropoda; class Insecta; order Lepidoptera; family Noctuidae; genus Lithophane; species Lithophane semibrunnea. Next base: position 8,731,825 of record OX376208.1, read on the forward strand.
CTGTCCAGCCAACTTTTATTATGAATTAACTAAACAATGTCTGTCTGTGTGTCTCAAGACAAAAGTTTTTGACCAGTGTGTGTTGTCAGTGACCTATGATGATTTCTTCTTCTTTATTTTTTCTTTTTTTCTATGCTCGGAGTTTCCGTGCGTGATCGAATCAGAAATTAAGAGATCCGTAGGAGAACCAAAGTAACCGACATAGCCCGAAGTATTGCCAAACTTAAGTGGCAGTGGGCAGGGCACATTGCTCGCAGAACAGATGGCCGATGGGGCCGAAAGGTTCTGCAGTAGTGACGACGTACCGGAAGACGTATCGTTGGAATGCCCCCCACAAGGTGGACCGATGACATGGTGAAGGCCGCGGCAATGCCCTGGATGCGAGAAGCACAGAACCGGTCGAAGTAGCGGTGCTTGGGGGAGGCCTATGTCCAGCAGTGGACGACTTTCGGCTGAAATGATGATGATGATGAATCCTACTAATATTATAAACGCGAAAGTTTGTGATTATGAATGGATGGATGGATGGATGTTTGTTACTCTTTCACGCAAAAACTAGACAACGGATTTGGATGAAATTTGGCATACAGATAGTTTATGACCTGGATTAACACATAGGATACTTTTTATCCCGATATTCCCACGGGATCGAGACTTACGCGGGTGAAACCGCGGGGCGCTACTAGTTAAACAATAAGTTTTGAAATCGTAACTATTCGACGTGAAACTTTTCACCCAAACAGAAGAGTTTCAATAAGTACTATCCTCTTCCCATATACCTCCAACTGTCATTAACGAGACACAATAGAATTTTAATTGTTATCGGCCATTAGAAGGCCAATCGACAGTTGAGCGGAGCATCTAACCCGATGGCTTATTTAAAATGACAATAGCCTGCCGGCTGGCGTGGCTATCGATCGAGAGGCCGTGCGTTCGAGCCGCGGCATGTCAGAAGCCATGCTTGCATTATTGAAGTGAACCCGTTTCCTAGGCACGATTAAATGCAGCTGTGTTGGCGGGGTTCATCATTTATTTCAGGGACGTAGCCCCTCGACGCGACGTGTGTAGGGAAAATTTGTAGGACATAATCCTAAACCTCAAATTATAATGCTGAACTTAGGAGTAGGTACATGACCAGCACCCTAATTGCGTAACACACGATCAATCATAATCTAAATCATTTTGAAGGATATTGCTAATCCATTGCTTCATATGTTCTAAAAATTTGTCTGCTCAATAACTTAAATAACGCAATGCATGTTGTTGAACTGTCAATTACCTACAATCCGTTTTATTTCGTTGGACAGTTCGTTTCGTTTTGCTTATTACGCCCAGAGGCCCTAGTGTGAGTTTCTTTTAACTATCTCGATTTTACGCATCGACCGCGATCGGTGCTCCGATTGGCCCAACACTGGCCTTCACTGGTGAAGGGCCAATCGGAGCACCGAACGCGGTCGATGCGTAAAGTCGAAATAGTTAAAAGAAACTCGCACTAGGGCCTCAGAGCACACTTGTGGTTGGACTTGGAAGACCAAATTGTATCGCCAAAAATGCTCCACAGTGGGACAAATACAGAAAATCATTCTTCAAAGTAACGCAAACCATGTGAATGCAATTCCTCATAAAAAAATCAAATTATTGAAAGTATTTAATTTCAGTTTCAGTAAATACATAGCATTACGGATACGAATGGTAAACATTTGCAGTGTTCAGGATGTTTTGCTAAGCACCTGGGAACTTGACACCCGCCGAATGTTCGCTTGGTCGCGCCGAATTGACGATATTACAGTATTTACAGTGTCTTCCTGCACGCGTAGCATGACCACCGTGGAAACGGGTTTTGTCGACGGAAGAGTAGACAAAATGACAGATAAACAATCGCAATCTGTCAGTATGTCTATTCTTCCGTCGACAAAACCCGTTTCTCCGGTGGTCATGCTACGCATGCTGTAATACCTATAGTTTAAATTATTGATAGACTTCTTGGCTTCAATAGGTACCTATAGATGTGTCACTTATACTCATAGAAAGTATTAAGTGTCCAATACAGAAAATTGAACCAATCAATCTGCCTAGCGTTTTCCCAACTATGTTGGGGTCGGCTTCCAGTCTAACCGTATGCATCTGAATATCAGTATTTTTAATGGAGCGGCTGCTTATCTGACCTCCATTAGCCAGTTACTGGATAACACGATACCCCTTAGTAAGACTGGTTGTCAATCTTTCAGACTTCTGACTGCCTGTAACGATTGTCACAGATCTATGAATGCGGACAACCGGGACTATTATGTAGAATTAACGAGTTTTCCGAGTCACATAGGGGTATCAATATGTGATGGATGGTAGTCACCCATCCACAAAACAACTGCGGCAAGCGTAGCTTAACCTTCTATCGACTCGTGCGGCTGTTATTATTTAGCCACGAGCCCCTCAATACAAGATGTAAGGGTAAACACTCTTGTCATTCAAACCATGGGTAGTTGACTTAAATATACAAATAAATGACCGAACACAACAAAAAAAAAAACGTTATTTTCATTAAAAGATTTTAAAAAGTTTCTATCTGACACCGTGCTTGCTAGCGAAACAGCTGACTGACTAAGGGAGTGATCGCGCTCGCTGCCGGTCAGGTCACATCCCGTACCCCCCGCCCGTGTTGAGACGCAAGTTCGTTGCCCTAGCGTATAGGGCAACGAACTTGCGTCTCTTGTGGTAAAATTTAGATCTAAAAAAGTTGAAAAAAAAGTTGTAATTTTCCATTGATTTTACGTTCTATAAATGTAATCAAACCACGCTTGCAAGGATAACGGTGTTTACCCTAACACCCTGTATAATTAATTGAATGTGTTTGATTTAAATTCAGCGCAAGTACATGTACATCGTATGTATTGTTGTGATATTATTTCTGCAGTATTAAGCCTTCAGAACCCATACTTACTAATATTATAAATTCGAAAGTAACTCTGTCTGTCTGTATGTGACCTTTTCACGGTTAAACCACTGAACGGATTTCGATGAAATTTGGCAAGGAGATGGATGGCACCCTGGGGAAGGACATATGCTACTTTTTGTTTAAAAAATAATCCTTTATTGGGTGTTAAAGGAGATGAAAGTTTGTATAGGAAGCCCAGCATTTCTTAAGTAGTACATTCCCGCAGGGAAAAGCTAGTATGTAATGTAGGCCAGCCAAATGTTCGTGTGGTCGTGTGAGGTTAACGATATTGCAGTGACTATCTATCTAGGTTATTTGTTAGTAGACTGCTAGGGGTCTTAGTTTATGCCTTTCAGCAATTTTTGTGGACATAACTTAAACGTTGGTTGGTTTTCAACCAGTTTAAAAAAACCTACATATGACATTAACATACGTGGGCACTGACAGTCGGGCTAGTCCACAAATTCAAGGTCACTCAGCGCGCTATGAAGCGGGCTATGCTCGGAGTATCTTTAAAGGATAAGATCAGTAATGAAATTGTCCGGAAAAGAACCGGAGTTACCGACATAGCCTGCAGAGTAAGCAAGCTGAAATGGCAGTGGGCTGGCCATGTTTGGTCGAAGGACCGATGGCCGGTGGAGTCGACGAGTCCTAGAGTGGAGACCGCGTATCGGTGAGCGTAGTGTGGGAAGCCCCAAGATGGACCGACGACCTTAAAAAATTGGCTGGGACAGACTGGATGTGGAAGGCGGAGGGCAGGGTGTTAAGGCGCAGTCTGGGAGAGGCCTATGTCCAGCAGTGGACTGCGATAGGCTGAGTTGATTGATTGAAATATGACATCGTTGTTACAGATGAATGTGTCACTACTTAATTCCCTTTAGCGAGTGGTTGCATAAGAATTAAACCTCAACAGGGTTTGTTTATACTTAAAGCACATAATTTTTGAACAGAGTATACAGGGGTTAGGGTAAACACCGTTATCCTTGAAACCAGTGGTTTGGTGTCATTTATAGAACGTAAAATCAATGAAAAATGACGACATTTTTTTTTGTTTTTTACCACTAGTGTATTTCACCCTTTCATCTGTGCGTTAGGGCAGCGAACTTGCGTCTTAACACGGGTGGGTGGCGTGGGAGGTGATCTGACCGGCCGTGAGCGCGAGCCCTCTCTCCGACAGTCAGCTGTCTCGCTAGGGAGCACAATGTTGCATAGAAACTATTTTAAATCTTTTAATGAAAATAACGTTTTTTTTGTTGTTACTCGGTCATTTATATTTACATTTAAGTCAACTACCCAGGGTTTGAATGACAAGACTGTTTACCCTTACACCCTGTATATGCCTATGATTTAAGTAAAGCCACGGCCAATTTACCTAATATTTTCCAGGAGAATCCATCAAAGCACCCTATAATAATCCTGAAGGACGTCTCGTACCTGCACCTGCAAGCCATCCTGGAGTTCATGTACGCGGGAGAAGTCAACGTGTCGCAGGAGCAACTGCCCGCGTTCCTCAAGACGGCCGCTCGGCTTAAGGTATGAAAATATTTCTTTAAGTTATTTACTAACTAGCTTTGGGCTAGATTTCAGCCATCAAGGCGTGGAAAGGTGACGCATGACGGAGAGACTTAGAGTTAAAATTATCGCAAAATTAATGTGACAAATTAAAAAATTATATGATTCGGGACCGCAACACGAACACGTATTTACATACAATTTGTTATAGTCGCGAATGATATCTAGATAAACATACAACCACTGACCTGCAGATTGCAAAAAATGGTATTTCGCGGGCTACCTTTGCGGACCTTACCTTCAAACCTCACTCATTAATTTGTGGTAAGCCCCACATCTCCCCAAAGTACCATTCCATTGGTTTTTTTTTGAATACCTTAGTTGGCTTTGAAGTATAACATCGCAAAAACTTGTACTGCCTTGTAATTTTTTGCTATTCACACTACTTAGTAACATGAGATTGTCCAATTATTGATAAGGCATAATTTATTTTTATGTTGGTACATCATTTTTTTTTACTTATCTGGTTTTTGCTGTTTATTGATTGCATGTAAGTACTTTTTATTCGCCTATTATTTTTCACGTCTGCTTTTGGTCTTACGACTATTGATTCATGTGAGAATCGCCGCGTGGTTCTGACAGCCAATGTCCTTCATATGAAGTCGAGGGGCTTGTACACAAAACTGCGTTGCGACGTCGCATCGCGCCGATTCGCAGTTTTGTGTAAAGTAGAACCAGCTATTTGGTATAGAGGCAAAATACATTTGCTTTCCACTACACTGCCAAGATTCGTTTTGATTGTGTGTGTAATTTAACTTTTTGAGCTTATGGCTTAGGAGAATACCGTAAAAGGATTGTTGAGTACTGTAAACACCCACAAAATTGTTTAAAGTTATCTGCCTGTATACCAAATAGCTTGTTCAACTGTACAAGCCCGAAAAGGGCGACGTTTATAATCGAGAGTTGAGTAATAATGTAGTATGCAATTTTGAGGTACCTAATAATAACAAAAATGATCACCCATCCATAGATGTCCAAGTCCATTCAAGTTCCTAAAAGAATACAGACGTTGCTAGGGAGTTTGTTGCGCCACTTCTTCCCAGCTGAAGCACTAGGAAGTGGTGAAGGGTGGGCGTTTTGGGGAACTGTATTATGAAATTTTGCATTCAAAAAGTGCTGATTCTCAGACTGGTTTGAATATTGATTTGTTTTTTTATTTGATTGCGCCTATTGTTCTTCCCAGCTGGTAGTGATGAAGAAAGCATTTTTATTTAAATAAATGATTTTGAATTTGAGTAGAGGCAAATCTGTTTTGTCTATCCTAGAGACAAAACTATTTTAGCCTAAACCACAGTCTTGGGTCGAGTTGAGTCTGTGTGTGTTGAGTATCACAGCTTTAATACAACAATATACATAACGCCTGTATTGTCCCGAAGGGAGGTGTACCCATAGTACACCCACATTTCGCCAGTTATGTTTATGTACCATGTAAGGGGCGAGCCTTTTGCCATAAACAGGCCGCATATCAAGACTCCGGGCTCCTATTGAAGAATTCTAGATCCCATAACACTTTGGCTGACCCGTGAATCAAACCCAGGACCCCATGCCCCTCAGCAGCTTTAATACAATTAATTAATACTTCCAATTTGTGTCCATTCCAGGTAAAGGGCCTGGCCGAACCCCCACCACAGATGCCCAGCATCAAGCGAGAAGGCTAGCCCTTATATCAAGTGCCCTAAAGACTATAGTGAACATGTATGAGCGACACAATGTAACATTACTTACACCTAGATGTATGCATTCTGAACGAGGTTGGTTGTTCACTCACAATTTTTTTTTTATGGCTTTGGAGAACGGACTAGATAAACAATACTAAGTGCTAATTTCGCCAATGAAACTGAACGCGATCAGCACATTTAAACTGTGTTTAAGAGCTGTTAGTGTCAATATTCTAGAACTATGATAACACTGACAGCTGTTGACAGCAGTCGCGTAAGTTAGCTGCAATATGTACACGATAGTTTGACCGATACCGCTGTATCACGCATTAGGAATGCGGGGCGAGGCGGGGGGCGGGACGCCGTAAGCGTTGACGAATGAGCGGCCTGCAGTGCCTCCCGTCTCGTCGCATGGTACAGCGGTATCGGTCAAACTATGAACAAAAAAGGCCAGTATCACTCAAGCCATAGGTTACACCAAAGTATAGTCAATCTCGCAATTGCTATGTAAGGTTGAATGTCACTTGCACGTAATAAAAAGACAAGATCTATTTTGTCTTTGTGACAGTTGGATAGTTTCTACCTTATCGAAGTTCAAGTTTACTGGAAATTGAACCCTCTGGAATATATTTCGCCATGTCATATGGAACATAATTCTAGTCCGTGTTAAAGTGCCTGTATCATACATTTGACTAAACTACTCTATCTAGTAGGTTAGGGAATGCAGAGCCTTACTCAGCTCTGCTGGCTAATTTTGGGTTTACAAATAGTACCCCTTTGATTCAAAAATCGAATATAAATAAATATCAAACTACATCTGTTTTGCACATTATCTGATTTTGCTAAAAATAAATAATTGGTTAACAAGTACTTGGGTAAATGAAAATTACTTAATGAATAGTACTATTAAAGTAATTATTTGATGTCTATTGCATATAGATTTTTTTTCTATATCTTCACCAGTTGAGACCTGTGCCTTAACTTATTGTAAATCTGTGGTTTTGTGTCTAAAAGATTGTAAAAAACATTACCCTTCTTTGCAGTCGGGTAATGTGTGAGTGAATACCTAACCTCAGACGGAATGAATTACATCTACTTATTTCAGTTTGAATAACAAAATATCCCATTCGCACTATTCTTTAGTTTTCTGAATCAGTGTTGTCAATATAAAAAAGTATATATTTTAAACATGATGAATTAATAATAGGCTGTGTCTGTTTAGCTATAAAAATACAAAAATATATTTATAATATTTATCTTATCCTGAAATCCTATTCAATGTCGCACATTGGTTAGCCAAAATTGGCCAATTTTCATACATCGCTCGACTCATAAAAATAGGTTTATCATAGTAGTAATAAATGAGCGTTGGATGCAATATTGGCGTTGGCCAGCTAATGTTGGAGGTTGAAAGCCAACTTTTTGCCGTCAATTTCTTTTTACCTTTTTTTTTTAATTCTTGACAACACTGGTCTTGACAAAAGCTTATTCAGCCTCTTTTTACGACAAAATGAGTTTCGCACTGCTTTTTATATCACAATGAAACTGGTAGCGACCAGGATCTCATCTATTTCGGTGTTTTTTTTATTTGTTTATGTATAAGTATGAAAGAATCCGATGATAACTATAGTGTTCGCAGAATGTGTTTCATTATATAAACTTTAAATACGTGCTTTGGCAAATCGTGTTTATTTTTGGCTTGCCATAACATTGATAATTTTGACGGGCCAATTAAATTTCCGATAACATTGAAAACATTGATATTTTTTTTACTTTATCTACGGCTCGAACATTGACCATTTATAACGAGTTCTTTTTATTATAAATTACAACCTTATTACTATACAAATAAGAGCCAAATTCACAAGACTTGCCACAGCACTTCATAATAGTTAGTATCTCAACTCAAATCATTGATATGACAGCGTCAACATAATTCTTAGCTACGCTCCTGTCTTGCTCCGTAAGTTACCTAACGACCAAAGTAAATTAGTATTTAATAACATCAAACCCTTCACTTAACGTGCAACGGGGAGGGGGAATGCGCTCTAAGTGACGAACAAAATGTGCGAAAGAGATGAAACTTCTCGTAATAAGTAGAAAGAGATGGAGTAATTACTTGACGATTTTGTAACTGATTTTGAAGTTGTCCAAGTCATTTTATTTCCACTTTTTATAGAAATGCCTCTAAATCTTGTCATGTTAATATTTTATTATTGCGCTTTATAAATATTATTAATCTTTATATTAGCTTCGGCTCTTGATTAGTAATAATAGATTATTGTAAACGTCGAGATGTATGGTCCAAATATAACTTTAACTGGAATATATTTATTAAAAAGCCAGGTTGCATGTTCTTTAATAGATTTCAACATCCATCTTCTATGTTATAAAAATCAATTGCCGTGCGTTAGTCTCGCAAAAACTCGAAAAGGGCTCGACCGATTGTGATGAAACTTTGGAAAGTTATTGTGTGCGCGCCGGAGAAGGTCACTAACAAAAAAAAGGCATTGCAACGCATAAATATTTAGCAGTTACTCCCATATTTCTTCGATATAAATGACCTGAGCGCATTTCCACTGCCGTCCGTTGGCGATCACGCCCTAAGAATTAGAACCACGCCGTCTTATCAATGCCTTAGACTATCCACTCCACCAACGGTTGCCTTACAGATGATTAGTGAATGCAATACAGGATGAGATGTCGAGCCTAGATATTTTAAAAAAACATTAGCCGATAACCGGCATGTCCTAGAACGAAAATTTCGAAGACATACATACTTAAATAGTCAGTCTTGGGCCCGTAAATGTTGAAAAAAAGATGCACTATTTCCTAACGTATCCATCTCTTTTTCGCACTGAAAAATGGTGGCTCCTGTACTAACAAAATTAGTTCCTTTGCCGTAATGTTGGTTCCACTGGTAAATTTAAAAAACGAACTTATTAGGTAGCGGCGAGCGTAGGATCAATCCGCCATCGGGCGGTCAGTGGCGCCAACATTACGGTATAGGAACTATTTCATGAAACGCACTCTACGTCTGAAATTGGCGGTATTGCTTCCAATATAAAAAAAATAGAATGAATGGACATAAAAATATATGGGATCTATGATTTAATTATTCCGACTATAAAAAGAAGGTTCTAATGTTTTGAATCAACAAATTCTAGGATCGACATACAAACTGTATTGCAATATGTATGTTAGGTAACGACAATGCTTTTAGATGATAATAGGAGTTTGTTGATTTCATGTATAAAATACAACATTTATGCCCTTATAGTAAGCGCATAATTGTTGGGACGAAGCGGGTTGCAAAGCAATAGTCGTTGTACAGGGTCAATTTAAATTAACTAGCTAAACTCTACTGTTGTGATGGGTAATTTCGTGTAATTCTGACATACACAGCATCATTAACGCCAGGTCTTTACACACAGGGCCGTGGCACAAATGGGGGACTAAAGCTCCGTCGCCGGCCCGGTCACAGGACATGTGTGAACGAATTCATAATTATTATAAAATATAAACCGATATTTTTTGAGCCCCTGACGGTGCTCGGTCCGTCCACGTCACGGGCACGGCCCTGAGATGTGTGGATTTAACCTAAGGGCTAATTTAACATCTTGGTGGCTTAGGACATCTTTGCACTTAATGCGATCCGCTTCGTCTTAACATACTCGCAATGTGCGATGATTCATTTAAATAAGATGTTTTGTGCTGCGATGCGGCCTAGTGTACCCTTAGTAAAACTCATAATTATCAGAGTTATTATACTTTCTAAGCTTTTATATACCTATGTTTGATTGGTACTTATGTATGAGCTAAATATTATTCGAATCTTACCTATGTATGCACTGAAGTTTTATTTCCAGAATAAATGCAATCCATTGTTTGTCCAGTACAAAAGACGTTCGGATGTTTAAAAGAAAAAAAAAAAATGAAATGTGGAAAAATTATACAATAAATATTACAACTCGACACAAAATAAAAGGTTTGTGCTTATTCCGTTCGAGCGCCATTTTGGTTTTTCATTCGGGAATTTTCGGAAACCGATTTTTCCCGAAATAATTTTATTTTGTGTTGATTTGTAAAACTTGAAGAGGTTGGGAGATGTCTTAGATTGAATTAAGGTGCAATTATTTTCATTTGCAGCGTGTTTAGAAATATTGTTTTATACCTTTTAAAGTACCTATTTATCTTTATTTAATGTAAAATATTTTATATCTTGACTGCTACTAAAGAAGTTTTCACTTCAAAAAAACGTTTCATGAACAAAACTTATGTACTAAGTAAGTTTCTCAAATATAATGCTTCATATCACTAAGAACAATATATCTAAAACACGCTGTATCAAATAAATACTTAGTTTAAGTCAAGTTTTTCTTAGCGATTCTTTTAGTTACGAATTCAGCACAATTTTGTAGGATTGCCATTTTTTTTTATAATTTTTAGTTTTATATTCTCAATCTTAGTAATACTGACTGGGTGTGTGAAACTGGTGATTATATAAGACCATGTATGCAATGACTGTAAGCCCACATACGCACGAGCGCTTTTTTTGACTTTTTTTTAACCACACTGGATTTTCAACCTTCGGCTTAGCGCTGAGAGTAGAAATTCCAGCAGTACGCATTTTAACCATAGAGTTTAATGAATCTAAGGCGCGGTAACATAAGCGCCCGTGCCTACGTGGGCTACTGTGTTATCTTCTCAAAATGTGAGCCTTATCTTATTTATTATCTATTCAGCCTTTACTGTGCATAATTTATGAATAATATAATGAAATCCAGACATAACTGGTCAGTAAAAGCATTTCAACTTGACAGGCTATAGTAACTGATTTTCTACTCCCCCCTTGCCCCCCAGATAATAACCTCAATGTTAATCGTTAGCGAATGATGTAAAAATGTAAATCTGATATTTTTAGACGACAAAGTTAAAGGTATGTGCTGAATAATCACGTGGTAACTAGTTGTAATGTAATGATTGAAATTATGAAAGATTTGTAATTTTAGATAATACAGATTAATTAAAATATTCTGTGTTTCATTTTGATTTTGTAAAGTGCCTGCTACACGATCGCCAACCGCGTCCCGACCGAGGTTTACTACCGCATTTTTAAATCCGGTGCCGGTCGCCAACCAAGGTCACCTCTGTCGGGTACGCGGTTGGCGCAACCGTGTAGCAGGCACTTAACTACGTTTTTAATCCTTGCCTATAATTCTCAGCTAAGTGCCGAAAGTTGAAAATCTGACAGTGCGCTTTTATTAGGCAATAAAGGACATTGACCATCCATATATGGGAGTTGGACCAAGTGCTGCCCAGAATGGACACATAGTGAATTATGATCCTTGGGCTTGTACTAGTCTGTACACCAAAGCTCAATAAAATCTATCCGAGAGTTTTGAGAAAAACGATTTTTTGTTGAGTATTTTTATTGATGATACCAACCAACCGGTGGCGCATTTGATTAAATAATGACAGTAATTATGTTAAAAAACACATTATTATTTCATTTGTATGCCTATCATTTACATGTTAAATATTCTTTACTGACCATCCATATTTGGGAGTTGGGCCAAGTGCTGCCCAGAATGGACACATAGTGCATTATGATCTGAGCTTTTACTAGTCTGTACGCCAAAGCTCAATAAAATCTATCCGAGGAGTTTTGAGAAAAACGAATTTTTGTTGAGTATTTTTTATTGATGAATACCAACCAACCAATGGCGCATTTTATTAAAAATAATGACAGTGATTATGTTTAACAACACATTATTATTTCATTTGATATCATTTACATGTTAAATATTTTTTTACTGACTATCCATATATGGCAGCTGGGCCAAGCGCTGCCCAGAATGGACACATAGTGCATTATGTTCCTTGGGCTTGTACTAGTCTGTACACCAAAGCTCAATAAAATCTATCCGCGGAGTTTTGAGAAAAACTATTTTTGTTAAGTATTTTTTATTGATGAATACCAACCGGTGGCACATTTTTGATTAAATAATGACAGTAATTATGTTAAAAAACACATTATTATTTCATTAGTATGCATATCATTTACATGTTAAATAATATTTTACTGACCATCCATATATGGGAGCTGGGCCAAGTGCTGCCCAGAATGGACACATATTGCATTATGATCCTTGGGCTTGTACTAGTTTGTACACCAAAGCTCAATAAAATCTATCCGAGGAGTTTTGAGAAAAACGAATTTTTTGTTGAGGATTTTTTATTAATGAACACCAACCAACCAATGGCGCATTTTATTAAATAATGACAATAATTATGTTAAACAACACCATTTGACCAAGGCACTTGTCAATGCATATTCAACGAGTCCAAACCCGACGGTGCTGTCTTGTTTGGTTGAGGAGTTCCTATCGATACCTGCCGGCTCCGTATAAAGGCAAAAACTTTTTAACCCTGGGACCGATTTTTTTAAAGATGAATTAATGCAAGCTAATAGTCGTATTATTCAGTTGGAAAAAGAAAAAGAATGTACTCAGGTTAAAGAAACTAACCACTTATACAACGAATTATTAAATACTAATTGTAACCCTCATTCCATTACAACTATTGACCTTACTGAAGATTCCTTGCTGAAACAGAATTACAGTTATAAAGTTAGCCACAGGAAAATGAAAAAATATGTAAAATTGAATAGAATAATTAAAAAATGTAATCGAGTTAGAAAACAACAACAACACTTTTCCAAAAATATTCCACTAAGAAAAGAACGTGTTGATTTACTTAATAAACTAAACAATTATCAAATCAAATTAGAAGACAGCAAAAAAATCTATGAAATTGATACGCAGCGCTTACAGTCTGACATACAGTTACTTGAGGGAAGACTTAGTTCCCTTTACATTAAATATGTGGGCTCTCAGAACCAAATTAAAGAACATATTCTTGCTGCAAATGAGTTAGTTATGTGTCAGTGTACTTGTCAGAATGTTTTAAACCCTGAAGCTGTCCAGTCTCAGGCAACGGAGGACCCGTCCCAGACTGAGAGTTTATCTGGTATAATACAAGATCTATCTCAAGTGGTACAGCCTGAGATTGGTAATTGTCCATCATTCAGTAGTCATGATTGTTATCATTCAATTATGTTCTCAGATAGTATAGGAAGAGGTTTAGGTAAATTAATTAGTAATAACCTGAGTTGTTCTACTCAAAATTATTGTATGCCAGGGTCTACCTACAAACAAATAATGGCATCAGTAACAGGAAATGTGTTCAATCCTAAAACCAACATTACTGTACTTGTAGGTAATAGTTCTAAGGTCAAAATAGAAGAAATAACTGATTGTGTAACTGAGTTGTTAAAGCTAAATTGTAGTAAAATAATATTGTGTGCATTCCCATATTTTGAAAAATTGACAAAAAGACAAAACAATTATATTCATATGCTTAATAAGCATATGCAATTCTTAGTTAGCCATTATAGTGACAGGCTTGTATTTCTTGACACCAACACTTTTGTGGAAACTTTAAAGTCGACTAGGGGTACTGTGTATCTGCCTGTTAGTTTTAGACACATAATAGCAAGGCTATTAGCTTTTTATATAAACTCAGACATAAATAGTATGTCGAAGTCTTGTATTATTAACACCACAATGATTAGTAATAATACTAATAATAAGGTGGTGAAACTGAATGAATGTAGCTCAAATGCTATAAATAGTTTTACAAATTGTACGAAGGAGTATCCATGTCCCTCACTGACTATGAGCTCACTGCCTGGTGATGACATTGAAGTCTTGGGTTTAACTCCGGATAGTCATTTATAAGACAACAGAAGGTACCAGTTTATAAGACAACAGAAGGTACCAGTAAGAATATTCTTATAACTAACAACAACAAGGTGTCTTCTTGCTCTAATATAAGTAATTATCAAAAAGGAGATCAGCAGAATGCCTTGAAATTATTTCATCAAAATATTCAAGGTATTTCTTCCAAATTATTAGAAATTGAAATGTTTTTAGAAAAAACACAGTTTGAGATTGTTTGTTTTACTGAACATTGGCTAAAGGATTACCAAATGCTAATTAATTATAAGAACTACAGTGTGGGCAGTTGTTTTAACCGTAAATCTATGCTACGCGGAGGTTCTCTGATCTTGATAAAAAATTGTTTAAAATCTAAGCAACGTAATGACATAGTTGGTTTATCAGTTGAACATTGCATCGAACTGTCCTGTGTTGAGCTGGATAAGCATGTCGTAGTGTGCGTGTACAGACCCACTAATTATCAGAACTTTTCCTTATTTGAGTCAATAATGGAAGATGTCCTAGCGAAAGTTGCATCCAGTAACAAACCCGCAATTATTTGTGGTGATTTTAATACTAATATTCTGGAAAATAATTCAAATAGCTGTAGAATGTTAAGCCTTTTTAAATCGTTCAATTTATCGAATGTTTTTACAGAACCGACTAGAGTAACTCCAACTTCTGCTACTTGTATCGATAATGTCTTCTGCGATTGTGATTATTTAGATAAAGCCATCGTAAACTATTTGCCGTCTGATCATAGTGGACAAACGGTAACTTTTAAGTTTAAAACACCAATGCAAAAAATGCAAATACAATTTAGACCGATTACAACAGGCAAATTAAATAGATTCAATAGTACCCTAAAAAATAAGTTAAATGCCCTGGGCCAGAATATGGACGATGCAAACAAATTGTATGAGGTTTTCTTTTCAGTAGTGCACACTGAATTCAATAAAACTTTTGAAAAGAAAACAAAAAATATTTGCCCTAATTTTATTTTTAGTGACTGGGCAACTAGAGGTATTAGGATAAGTAGGGAAAGACTGTTCGAGCTGTATGGCCTTAAGCCTTACATTAACACTGGAACTTTCAATAAGTATGTTGCTACATATTCCAAAATTTTTCGAAATACCTGCAAGATAGCTAAAGCCCTGTTTATTAGCAACAAGATCAAATCAGCAGAAAATAAAATAAAATCAGTTTGGAAAGTTATAAATAGTGAAACTAATAAGAATAAAATACGAAACACTGATTACACATTGGAGACTTCACGTGGTGCCATAAGCTCTAATTTAGAAGTAGCTCAAGAATTTGTACACTTCTTTACTAACATACCAGCTAAAACGACGGAAGTTTTAAATTCCTCACCCGACGTCTCAATTGATTTATTAAGAGCGAACGTTCCAGGCTGCCCAGCTGCTGAATTTCAATTTAAGCATATAAACCCTATGATAGTTATAAAAGCTTTTCGACAAATCAAAATAAAATTAACTGAAGATCTATGGGGATTATCTATCAAAGTTTGTACATCCATAATCGAGACTATAGCACCATACTTGGCTTTAATATTTAATTTATGTGTGGATCAAGGAGTCTTTCCGGATTTAATGAAATACAGTAAGGTTATACCACTTTTTAAATCTGGAGACAGTAAAGACACCAACAATTATAGACCAGTGTCTGTTTTGCCGGTGTTCAGCAAGGTCTTCGAAAAGGTAATGCTCAATCAAATGCTTAATCATTTTAACACCAACCAAATCTTACACGATCAGCAGTATGGTTTCACCAAAGGACGTTGTACGACTGACGCCGGTGTCACCTTATTAAAACACATTTTTACTGCGTGGGAGGAGGCCCAAGATGCCATAGGAATCTTTTGTGACCTCTCCAAGGCATTTGACTGCGTAAATCACAAAACCTTACTCTTAAAACTTGAGCATTACGGACTAGGTAAACTTGCGCTTAGTTTAGTAAAATCTTATTTAAATGATAGACAACAGCAAGTTCAAATAAATGGTGTCAATTCACTCGGTTTAAATGTAAAAATGGGTGTTCCACAAGGCTCGATATTGGGTCCTTTCCTCTTTTTAGTATATATTAATGATCTACCCCATTTATTAAAAAACCAACCACAAATGGTGTTATTTGCTGACGATACTTCCTTAATTTTTAAAATAAATAGACGTGCATCAAATCTTGACGACGTAAATAATGCCCTACTGCAGGTCCAAAATTGGTTCACTGCTAATAATTTAGTATTAAATGGGAAAAAAACGAAATGCATGAGATTTGCTTTACCGAATGTTAAAAGTAGTGATTGTGACATAATATTGAATAGGGAGAAACTAGAATTCGTCGATAAGACTGTTTTCCTGGGGATCACACTCGACTCAAGGCTGCAATGGGGTCCTCATTTAACATCTCTTGCAGGACGGCTAAGTTCAGCAGCATATGCTGTGAGGAAAATCCGTCAATTCACTGATGTAGATACCGCGAGGCTAGTCTATTTCAGTTACTTTCATAGTATCATGTCTTACGGTATTTTACTATGGGGACGGGCTGCAGATATCGAGTCTATTTTTATTCTGCAGAAAAGAGCTATCAGAGCAATATATGGCCTCCGTATGCGCGATTCTCTAAGGGAACTGTTTAAAGATATTAACATCATGACGGCACCTTGTCAATATATCTACGAAAACATCATGTACGTAAGAAAAAATCTATGTCTTTTTAGTAAAAGAGGTGAAAAACACAATTATAGGACTAGGAATAGGGACCAATTAGTTCAACCGGGCTTCAGACTGGCTAAAGTAGACTCATCCTTCATGGGGTACTGTTTAAAATGTTACAATAAAATACCTCCCCACATACTCCAACTGAATGAAACAAAATTTAAATCTTGTATAAAACGCACACTATGCCGCCAAGCATATTATAAATTGGGGGATTACATCACTGACAAAAATGCTTGGCTCAGCGCTGGTCCAGCTCCACAGGGCGCAACAACTAATTGATTAGCATATGAAAATATTGTTGGAGCTGCTGAAGATTGTAAAAACTATCTTTACATTGTATAAATTCAATCTCCTAGTATTGTATAACTGCATAGCACATGTGTGTGAGCACTATGTACTTACCTAAGTACGTTAAACCTACCATTTACTAGGTACGTCTTTCATTGACTTGAATGTGCCCTGGCGGCTGAAAGCATGTCATGCTCACTTTAATGTCTCGCTGGTGGTGGCGTGTGTGTTGGATCATTGAGTTCCCTTCAAAATGGTTGAGCTGAATGGTGCTGATCCATGCGTCATGTTCGTGAACGGGCGCCATCAGTAGGGACTGGTCATGTATTAGCTGCCACGGCTTATTTTGATTTATTTTAATTTTTGAATTTTTTTGTATCGATTTATCTTTTATTTACGGACTCTTTTAACCTGCACGTTTTTCTACATTGTACTCACATGTATGATTCCATAAATCCATTCCATTGAATGATGTAAACAACATATTGTAACAATATTCTGATTTAAAAGAGTGTCCGTGGAGTTTCTTGCCCGTTCTTCTCCATAGGAACCTACTACGCTTTGGAATGGGCAACTAGCTTCATATTTTCTGACTGACCGACCCTTTGACAATTCAAAAGTGCCTGTAATTGGTTTATTTGAAATAAATGCTTTGAGTTTGAGTTTTGAGTTTAATTTTATTTTTTTTATGTATAAATTGATGCAAGGAACCATTTGGAAGCACTCCCATGGCTGGGCAGCATTTGGATCAAATTGGTCAATATCCTTTAGGTGTAGCGTAGTTTTTTGCAAATATCTCAAAAACTAGACTTCGTAGGTCAAAAATAATGAAATTTTCATCCCCCCCTAATGTCACACCCCCTGGGATATTTGTCTACAGATTAATGGATGACCTTTGATTGAGATTGACCTTCGTCTCATTAGAGGTCATCCATGAATCTATAGACAAACACGGGCGGTGTGTATTATTTTTGAAGACATTGTAGCTGACACAACCGGTCGAAGTGGCGGTGCTTGGATGAAGCCAATGTCCAGCAGTGGACGTCTTCCGCCTAAAATGATGATGAATTGAACACGGAACCAAAAGGGGTATAGGCGCTAGGAAAAGTCTTCTTAGCCCCATGAAGCTTAGCCTGGCCTACCACCATTAGCGTATTGGTAACTTAATAAATTAAGGGGGATGCGCTAAAGTGGCCCGCGAAATACAAATTTTCTTACGTTTTTTGCAATTTGCAGGTCAGGTTGTATGTTGTTCTAAATAATAGGTCTTTACCTATGAAATTGCCGTTCTGCAGTACTGGCCATTTCAAATCAAAATAATTTTTGTTTGGCTAAGAATTCTAATTTCAAATTAATTTTATTTTAAAAACATGGAATTCTTTTTTCAAAAGAAGTCATGTGTTTAATGATTAGTGTTACATTTTCATCTCATTTCAATCTTTTTCGTCATCATGGATACAAATTCGAGTAATTATGCAATATGAGTACCGTCGTGGCAGCAACGCGGCACGCAACATCAACGACGTTTACGGAGCTAACACTACAAACCAACGCACCACCTGTTATTGGTTTGCTCGCTTCCGTTCTGGAAATTTCGACCTGAAAAATGAACCTCGCGGTCGTCCGAAGACTTTGGTCGACAATGACGAATTAAAGGCGATTGTGGAAGCTGATGATACACAATCTACGGCTGAATTAGCAGCAGCTTTCGACGTTAGCGTCAAAACAATATTGGTCCATTTGCGTCAAATTGGCAAGGTAAAAAAGCTTGACAAATGGGTGCCTCACGAACTCAATGATCGCCAGCGCGAAGTACGCGTCGAGGCGTGCCTTGCACTGCTCAACAGACACACAAATGAAGGAATTTTGAACCGCATTGTTACCTGCGATGAAAAATGGATTCTGTTTGATAACCGCAAGCGCTCAGCAAGTTGGTTGGATCCTGGTTCAGTACCTAAACAATGCTCTAAACGAAAACTTACCCCTAGAAAAGTGATGGTCACTGTTTGGTGGTCTAGCGCCGGTGTGATTCATCACAGCTTCTTACCAAACGGGGTGAGCATTACTGCAGATGTGTACTGTGAAGAACTGAACACAATGATGGAGAAGCTGGCACATCTCCAACCAGCATTGGTCAATCGCTCGTCTCCGCTGCTCCTGCACGACAACGCGCGACCTCATACTGCACAGCAGACGGTCTCCAAGTTGCAAGAACTGGGGTTGGAAGCTCTCCGTCATCCGCCCTACTCACCAGACCTTGCGCCTACAGACTACTACTTTTTCCAGAATTTGGATAACTTCTTGGCGGGAAAAAAATTCAATACCCGAGAGGCAGTACAAAATGCCTTTGAAGAATTTGTTGCCTCCCGTCCAGCTGATTTCTTTAAGAAGGGCATCAATAAACTGCCACTACGTTGGCAAAGATGCATTGATTGCATGGGTGATTACTTCGATTAATACAAATTAAAAATACATGAAAAAAATTCGTCTAAATTTTTTCATACAAAACGGCAATTTAGGTAAAGACTAGGTAGTATTAGGTAAAGATTTACAGCTCTCTAAGCTCATGAAAGTGCATTGAATGACTATTTCATGAAATCATGACATTTGGCACTTTCATGAACTTGAGAGAGTTGTATTGCTGATTCTAATGTTTATAATTCTGTAAATCCACATTTGTTACGAGCGTTAATAATATTTAGATCAACATACAACCTGTTATTGACCTGCAAATTGCAAAAAACAAAAACACCGTAGAATCCGGAAATCGAATGAAAATTCGTTTATTGATTTTTCATAACTTTTAACTGGAAAATAAATATTGCGGTTTGGCAGCATTTGTAAGTATAGAAAATATGACGAACTCTCATATTTAGGGCTTGTACGCTTGTACACAAAACTGCGAATCGGCGCGATGCGAATTCGCAACACAGTTTTGTATAAAAGCCCTTATTAAAAGCTTTATATTAGCTTGCACTGTTCGTATATGTTTCCGGTTACTCCTTTTGTCATCAAATTTTCAAGCACTTCCTGGCATCTGATTGAGCTGAAACTTGGCATACGTAAACAACTACCGAGACATTTTGATAAAATGATACCATGGAGCTGGTCTAATGATGGAGCCGGAAGTTGGGCATAGGAACTCCTCAATCAAACAAGATAGCACCATCGTGTTTTGACTCATTGGTTACGTATTAACAAGTACTTTGACACTGGGTGGTGTTCAAGGTCTGATGATGGAGCCGGAAGGTGGCCATATGTGTTTCTAGTTACTCCAATTGTAATCCATTTTTCAAGCACTTCCTGGCATCTGATTGTGCTGTAACTTGGCATACTTATACAACTACCGAGACATTTTGAAAACGTGATAGGCTGTTGCTGGTCTGATGATGGAGCCGGAAGTTGGCCATAGGAACTCCTCAATCAAACAAGATAGCACCATCGTGTTTGGACTCATTGGTCATGTATTAACAAGTGATTTGACAATAGGTCATGGTCAGGGTCTGATGATGGAGCCGGAAGGTGGACATGGGAACTCCTCAATCAAACAAGACAGCAACGTCGTGTTTGGACTCATTGGTCATGTATTTACAAGCGCTTTGACACTAGGTGGTGTTCAGGGTCTGATGGTGGTGCCGGAAGGTGGCCATGGGAAAACCTAATTCGATGGAATTGTGATAGAACAGATATTTAAGCAAATCCTAATGCTAAAAAGTAGAAAATAAAATATAAGTAAAAATCTTTTTAAACACAAGCTTTTAATTATATACTATACTATATAATTTAAATATAGTAACTATAGTACTTATTTTGTAAAACTGTATTTAACGTGTACCACAATGCTTTGTTATTGAGTAAATAAATAAATAAAATAAATAATTAACTAAGAAGTACTAAATAAAACTTACGTAAACATAGAACTTTAATATTTTGTTAAAAGCTTAAGGCGTAAAATGTCCTTCTTACACTAAACTTGAAGGTAAGCCTCAAGGTTTTAAGAAAATATTAAAGTTCTATGATTACGTAAGTTTTATTTAGTTCTTTTTAGTTAATTAAAAGCTTGTATTTAAAAAGATTTTTACTTATATTTTATTTTTCAGATATAATTTATCTGACTATTGAAAAACCAGCGTTTTTTTTTCGCAGGTCAAAATCAAACAAAATCTCATTAATATAAATATTTTATTACAGAGCAACAGGTTACCGATCATCAAATAGATCAAACAAAAATAATTGTAATAATATTTAGCACCATATAATAAATAAGACAACATACTTCTTTATAATAATATTGAAAGTAGATAAAGGAATGATAAGTTTTCACAGTTTAATGCCGAAATAAACAGGCAACGCCAAAAGATTTGGTAAAGCTAGCACCTAAAGTTAACATTATAAAATATAAATAAATAAATTACAGGAGATGACATTGGCCTGCACATTAACATGAGTTCCTTGTGCTCTTTTCTGTTCAATGACCATCCTTCAGTCTGTTAGTTCGTGCTCTCTGCCATTCAAAGAGGTCCTGTTTGTGTTTCTGTTAGTTAATATTGTCCGTCATTTGTTTATCTGTAAGTTAGTATTGTCCATCACTTGTTTGTGTGTTCATTAGTCTTGTCCGTCGTTTGTTTGTCTGTTTGTTGGTATTCCCCGCAATTTGTTTGTCTGTTCATAAGTCTTGCCCGTCATATATTTGTATGTTAGTTTATTCTGTCCGTCATTTGTTTGTTTGTTTGCCTGTTAGTTCTGTCCGTCATTTGTCTGTTTGTTAGTTAGTTCTGTCCGTCATTTGTCTGTTTGTTAGTTAGGTCTGTGCCTCATTTGTTTGTCTGTCCGTCATTTGTATTTCCTGTCCGTCATTTGTATGTCTGTTAGTTTATTCTGTCCGTCATTTTTCTGTTTGTTAGTTAGGTCTGTGCCTCATTTGTTTGTCTGTCCGTCATTTGTATTTCCTGTCCGTCATTTGTGTCTGTTAGCTAGTTCTGTTCGTCATTTGTTAGTTCTGCTGTCCGTCATTTTATATTTTAGGTCGTTTTCGATTCGTCTTGCCTGATTCCCGTTCGTAGTGTCCGTTAGATGGCGTGTTAGGTCCTGTCAGTCAGATAAGATTGTGCGTCAGGTGGTTTGCCTTTTATTCAGTCCTGTGCGTCAGATTTTATATCGGTAATTCCAGTTTTTTTAAATGTAAATCAATTTGAACCGGTTTTAACTGTCTGATTTTATACCAACTAGTCCTGTCAGTGCGATCGTAAATAAATACTTCATCACATTGTTTCGTTGTCAGTGTATGTCTATGCGTTGGTTGGTTTGTCTGTTAGAGTGCGTTTCAACAAATGGTTCCTATGTCGCAATGTTGGCTCCACTGTAATTTTTTTACAAATGGACCTATTAGGTTGCGCTTTATTGGCGTAGTCCATTCGTATTGGTCCTACAACAGTGGAGCCAACATTACGGCATAGGAACTATTTGATGAAACGCATTATATATGCAGTCCGTATAGTCAAATCGTCTATTAGTTTGTCTGGTGAGCTTGTTAGTCTGTCTATCCGTGCGCAAAGTCGTGAATACAACTTACATATTTAATGAATATTTTCGAGTTAAATAAAGGAAACATTTAATGTTAACATATAAGTTTAACTATCTCGTACTTATTCTATAACTTCAAAAGGAATAATAAGTAAAAAAATATTTTTTTAAACTAATAAATAAATATATTTCAACAAAAACATAATTTTCTTTAAAATCACTGGTAAATGCTTTGGCATGTATTTGGTATTGCTTTGGTCCTAAATTAATTAAATAAATATAAAAATATACTAAGTTACTTACATGTAGTAAAAAATAATATGGCAACATAATAGGAACGACTAACATTTGGTAATAATTTGCATTAAAATGTTAATTATTCGATTTTGTATTACATTTTTAAACTATAATGGCATTCCTACACATTTTGGCTCATAAATAAATATATCATCTTCTTACAACATCTAAATGGTCTCTACCATAAACTACAAATTGTAGTTTTAAACTGCGATGGAATTCGTATTCATAAGTTCTTGTTTTGGTTTCTTGAATTCGTTTCTGGTTGGGCTGACTTGAATTTGCATTTTGAGCATTTAATATTTTTAGTTATTGGTAATCTTTTGCAATGGCGAGCGCGCTATACAGTATGCAAGGGTAAACACCGTTGTCACTCAAACCATGGGTAGTTGAGATAAATATAAAAATAAATGGCCCAGTAACAACAAAAAAAAACCTTATTTTCATTAAAAGATTTTAAAAAGTAAATATCCGTGACTGTCCCGATACTCATGGATACGCGTTCGAGAGAGCTGCGAAACAACTGACGGCCGGTCATGTAACGTCCCGCGCGCTTCGCCCGCCCCCGCCAACCGCCGTGTTGAGACGCAAGTTCGTTGCCCTTGCGTGTAGGGTGAAATATTCTTGTAGAAAAATGTAGATTTTCTTTAAAATAAAAGTTATATATTTCCATTGATTTTACGTTCTATAAATGAAACCAAACCACTGGTTTCAAGGATAACGGTGTTTACACTAAAACTGTATACAAAAAAAATTGAAATTTGTAAGTCATACAGTCTAAATATATATTAACAGGGTTCTAACTAAATAACCAAAAATATTAAACCCATATCCTTTGTGTGTTGTCAGTCAGTCTGTCATTGGGGAAAATATTTAAAAATGCAATATTCAACCTTAGGAATTTGTTATACCCTGAATTTCAAAAAAAAAAATTAAATTTCAAAAATCCAATTTTTATAGGCTGAACGTCTGCGGTAACAGCAAATCCAGTATAATCTGGCCTTTTATCCTGTTGAAACTATGAACTACAGAAGGCCAGCTGAAGGTCAAAGTGAGACGTCCGACACATGTGAAACAACGAAAAGAGCGGTGGCAAAGGGAGAATGACGGCATAAGAGAGCGTCATGCCGTTTGCTATCACGGCATACGAAGCAGTCTTACCTCCAAGCCGCGCCAATAGATGTTTCACATAAAAAAATAAACAAAAACATTCATCTACACTCAGAGCTACAGCCAGCCCCCCCCCCCTTCCTTTCACCCCCTTAACTGGTCTTAAAGCCCTCAGGGTTATTGCTTTGCCACCTCCAAGTGTCGGCACACATGTCTTCCAGTGTCCTAGTGGCCCGCCAGGCTAATAGCCGGTGGGATAAGGCCACGTCTGCGTAGTTAGCGGCTATGTCACCAGCCCGGCGGCCTACGATGCGGTAGGGGACTTCGCGGCCACTGGCCACTTGGAAGGCGGCTATCATTTGGAGGACTGAGTAGCCGGTGCCAGTACCTGGAAGATGACGATTTTTTACTTTTTTTACAACAAAAAATAACCGATGGAACTCATTCATTTATGGTCGTGGACGTCGTGGTGAACAAGAATGTAAAATAACGTAAAAAAAAAAATATGTTAAATATCTTAGGTAGGTACTGCTTGCGATATACAGGGTTATTGGTAGGAGAGGTCATTTACAACCAAATGACCCCTTTTGACTCCTATGCAAATGTCAACAATTTTCGAGTCATTTAACATTTCATTCATTTTAAAATATAAAATGTCAAATTACTCGAAAATGGTTGACATTGGCATAGGGATCATTTGGTTGCAAATGACCTCTCCTACATCCTCTTAGCGAATTGCCGACGTATATCCAATAACCCTATATATATTTTTGTATTTCTTTTAGAACGGCCTTATGGTCCATTATATGCTATTTCAAGGTTATCCATTCTTTACCGGACACCCTGTATAAATTATGTGATATATTTTTAATAAATCATGCCATGTAACTCACCCAAATTAACAGCATGGAACCCGCTGAACCCTGGCTGCTGGAACAGCTTGACGGCCTTCACATGCCCTTCAGCCAGGTCTTCCACATGGATGTAATCCCTCACTCCTGTGCCGTCCACTGTGGGGTAATCGTTCCCGAACACCATGAGCTCTTCCAGGCGGCCTACTGCTACCTGAGGGATCCCAATATGAGGTACAACAATGAGAAAAATGTAGTACTCTTTTTTTCAAATATTCTTTTACACTGAGTGAGTTAAAAATCCGTGGTTTCATTATCGACCTTAATTGTTAGAGGTAAGTTGTAGGTAGAAATCAATGTTGAGTTTTGAAAAGAATTTTGCAACAAAAACGATGTCAGTGATCGGTGACGAATGTCTATTTTGTTCAGAAACAGTCTTAATGCTCAAGTAGTTCTATCGACAAATAAAACAACTTGATGAAACTGTATAGGCCAAGAATTCAGAAGATACGGGCCATCGTCATCAATAATGTTCAATAACGTCTAACCTATTTAACCGACTACGGCGAAGCTAAAAGGAGGGTTTTGATTTTAACCGGTATGTATGTATGTTCATGTGTTCCCTCGTATCTTCTAAACTTATCATCACCATTTGAGAAATGACGTATCGTTGGAAGCGTCTTGATTGTCCGCTGGTTATGTGACGTCACATTAATTGGAATATGGCGCCCTCTAGAGGACATAATTAGTCATGAACTAATGTTCTTTTTTATGAGGCCATGTTGGGTATCAAATGAAAGGTATTAATTAGCACATTTCAAAAACATAATAGGTAATTTATTAGGTTATTTAACTGTTAGGTATACGACATATCGCTACCGCTAACATTGTTTAATGATATTTTCTATAGTAAAAGATACACTAAAACTTAACATAATGAAGTAGTAAGTACCTGTGCAATGAACGGCATAAGGTTATTAGGAATACCAGTAGGGTCCTCCCCAATGCGGCCGCTACGATGAGCACCGACCGGGTTGAAGTAACGCAGCGATATCACTTTCCATTTCTGTAATAAGTAAGAACATAACGTCATGTCGCCTGGATTCGAGTGGGCAGATACTTCGCCAGTTCATGTACTAAGGAAGTGAGTCTATGGCCACTCTGCCAGGGTTGCGGCGGGAAAATCCGAAAGGGATACCAGGGCCCTTGGCAACAGGCAACTGAAGGAACACGGGTGGGTTTTAGTCAGTAAAAGTCTGACACGCCCTCCCGCTCCGCCCAGAGCGGGAGAAGACATTTGAAGATTTCCAACACTCAAAACAAAAAAAAAAGTTATCGCCACTATCCGGGCATAAATCTACACTTCGGGTTGCTACTGAGAATTCCCTAATGGAAAAAACCCAATACTCTTTGCCCGAACGGGGAATCGAACCCAGAATCTCACGCTCAGCAGTCGCACTTACTACTAGACCAGCACCCTAATTACGTAACACACTTATAATCACAATCCAAGGGTTTTGCAGGAAATTCCTAAACCATTGCTTCATAGGTTTGCAAAATTCATCTGCTCAACAACGATCACAGCGCAAAGAACGTGGCTGAATTGTCAAAGTGAAAGGAATTGCGATCAATTGTCATTTTATGTGTGTTACGCAATTACCCCACAGGCTACCTGGTGACTTACATCTTTTGTTGGCTGTCCAATACAATTTAAATAAGTAATAAGAAAAAAAAAAAACAATAAAAGAATTGGTTGTGCACTTGTGCATACAACTAATACACATGTTTATTATACAGTAATGTAGTGTGTTTACCATATTAATTGTTATTGCATGCGTAATAGAATTTATTTTTGAACACAAGAGACTTGGCGAACAATGTCAAACACGTAACTAGATAGCGCACAATAATAATGTCGTGTTTAACAAGGGTTTAAAAAAAAATACTTGCAGACTTTACTTTCCACTTTGCAAGTAACCTGTTTCTTTCCACTTTGCAAGTAACTTGCGCGCAGGTTAATTTAGGCAATAATAATTTTGATTGTTTAGTGCGAAAATGCTTCTTTTTGTTTTTTGTGTTGTTTACCATATTTATTGTTATTGCATGCGTTATAGAATTTATTTTTGAACACAAGAGACTTGGCGAACAGTGTCAAAGACGGAACTAGTTAGCGCACAATATAATGTCTTGTTTGTGTTGGGTTTAAAAAAATACTTGCAGACTTTACTTTCCACTTTGCAAGTAACTTGCGTGCACGTTAATGTAGGCAATAATAATTTTCATTGTGTAGTGGGAAAATGCTTCTTTTTGTGTTTTGTGTTGTATACCATATTAATTGTTATTGCATGCCTAATAGAGTTTCTTTTTGAACACAAGAGACTTGGCAAACGGTGTCAAAGACGTAACTAGTTAGCGCATAATATAATGTTGTGCTTATTATGGGTTTAAAAAAATACTTGCAGACGTTACTTTCCACTTTGCAAGTAACTTGTTTCCTTTCCACTTTGCAAGTAACTTGTTTCCTTTCCATTTTGCAAGTAACTTGTTTCCTTTCCACTTTGCAAGTAACTTGCGCAGGTTAATTTTTAGTGCAAAAATATTTATTTTTGGTTTTTGTGTATACACTCCCTTACATAATATTATATGCTTTATATTTGGTAGTATTTACCTGATCACTAGTACAGAGATCCTTCATGATCTCCTCGCAGAAGTACTTGGACTTGCCGTAGGGGCTGGTGAGCCCGCGGCCGGTTTCGTGGACCTCATCGATCGGTAGCCGCTCGGGCTCGCCGTATACTGTGCAAGATGAGCTGTATACTAGCTTGTAGACGCCGTATTTACGCATCACCTGAAAGGAAGAGTTTTCTTTTGCATACTATCGGCACAGCGGATGGTGTCGTGACAAAGTTATCAATCAACAGGTGGCCCAACTGATAATATTTACTGGTACTTATTTTATTTTAATGATGTAATGAATTGTATGTATTTCTGATTTGTAAGGGAGTTGATGCCTTTGTAAATAAATAATAAATGCGGAACAATTATTCGAGGACCATCCGACATGTTTCAGAAACCTTCCCGACATGTGTCATATTAAACCCAAGGGCTCAGTCACTCCAATTATTATCGGTCCTCGTGTAATAAATGGGACAATTCTTATTAACATAGTACCTACACATCCGGAACAAATATCTGTAGGTCATTCAAATATTAGTCAGCCGAGCTATCCAGGTCATCAATCAAATCTTTGTTTAACTCTCTGTCTGCAACAATAACCTATTTAGATGACACGTGCGAATGCCTATGTTTGTCGTGGTTTTAGTTTAAGCGCTCACTAATAATTGAGATTGATATAATAGCCAAGAGGTGAAATCATAGACATTAGAGCCTGGATACATGGCTATGGCTTGGCTCTTGTCTTAGATTAGGAGAGTTTATAGAATACATGCAAAGTGAGATTTGGGTTTGGGTTCCATTTATTATATCCTTACCTCTAAGAGCGTGCAGGTTCCAGAAATGTTAGCCTGGTAGTATTCTAGCGGCTTCTCCACGGACTCGCCAACCGCCTTCAGTGCCGCGAAGTGGATCACACATTCTATGTTGTGCTGCAAATAAGTAACAAACATGTAAGTAATGATACCAGGGAGATTTTAGAAACAACGACTGCATTTTCGATCAAATATTATAGTTGCTTAAAAAATATTTGATCGTTGGTTGATTGGCGCTTCTTCAGTACTATTGTCGTGTTATTACGATTACAGGAATTTCTAGTGCTTTGGCGATATTGCGAAAAATCAGTTTGGGTTTTTGGTGAACCTCTGCAATAAAGCCAAATAGAAGGCTTTTGGATTTAAGAAAATCGGTATGGTTGTAATGGAAATCAGAGGGATCATGGAAAATTTAAAAACAAATATAAAAGTTAAAAAAAAACATCTCACTTTCTCAAAAACCTCGCTCAACCCCTCATTATCCCTGATGTCCAACTCATAGAAATGTATCGTCTTATTTGTCAGCTCCTCGATAATCCTCAGGGGTTCCGGTTTCTTCTGACCTGCAGCCTTGTAAGCGTTGGATAGGTTATCTACGACTACTATATCGAATTCTGGATGGTCTGACTGTCTTTCCAGAAGAGTGGTCACTGTGTGGGAGCCGACGTAGCCAGCGCCACCTGTCACTAAGATTGCTGAGGTCATCATGGTGACTCTGGAACAAGAGATAAACGCTGTTTTTTGACGTTTATTCAGGCCAATGAGAGCAACGGATGTAGTGATGTACCTAAGTGATGCTTTATGTCTTCACGAACGATGCTTTTTGGGCGGCTAATTCAAATAGTGGGAACTCTAGGAACCGAGAAGGTTAAATTGTTTAACTTATCTGAGATGTACGCGTAGGTACTTGCGGAGAGTGGAGATGACTGGTATTTTTTTAAATCCGTTTTTCGATTACGCTAGTGTTCAAGGCAATTATTCTAAGTAGTTGTACTAAATACAATTGTGGTTATAAATTCAACTTTGGATTACATGTAATGTCTGAGATAAGCAAATTCAATTGATATTTGGTAGCCCGGTCAGTAACTCGTTTTTTTTGTAGTTTGCTGAGTACACCACATACGTAATAAGGGGATAAAAAAGGGGTTGTTTGTTAGTGATTGATTCAGTTATAAATCGCAAGCAATAGCTAGAGTTTTGTGCTCAGCAATGCTACAGTAGATGACGTGATCAACTAGTAGGTAATATTCCATTAAATCAAAGATTAGTAAGCGCTGGTCTAAGAAAATTATGTATTGTGTATAGTGCTATTTTTCCTCATTCGTTTGTTATTTTATTGGAATTTGTATGCTATTGATAATGACTTCATGATTGGAATCATATCACTGTGCGAGAATGTTGAAACTGGTTTAAATTACTAATTTCCTAGAAAAAACAAACGGATTTTCTTAGGTGAAAGTAATTAAATAAGGTAAAATAATTATTATTTTGTAAAATAGTGGTACCTCTACTTATTACAGATTTTTAAGAAACGAATCCAGCTAATATACCTATAACAAAAATTAAGATGACAAATATTATTTTGACATTTTAGCATGACAGCTTAAAAAACGATTTTTAAATCGTTTTTTTTAGTTAAGTCACGCTAAAATGAATAATTAAAAGAACAATAAATCGAAAGAACAATAAATTAAAAAAATAAATATAGTATAAATGATAAAAACTTACAATCAGCCATCTTAAGTGCCTCCCGTTATTACAGTGTTGCGTAAATGTGAAACACGATAACTATATACTGAGTTAGGTAAATATGTTTGTATTTTTATGTTGATTATGTTATTGTACCTACGTAACTAAATAAATGACGTACAAACATTCCACAAGTGCCGTTTTGTTCTGCTGACTATACAATAGTGTTTATGTACTTATGATTTATCTATCGTTTAAAACAGGGTCAAATTAAATTAGCTAGTTGTAGTATCGCTAGTCAACGACCGCATTTAGATTAGTTACTTTACATGAAATATCAGTTTAATAAAACTTTTTTTTTGTAAACTCCACTGACATGAAGGGTATCGATATCTAAACAAGAGAAAAATTAAAAAAAAAAAATTCTAAACTCAAACTTTAAGTAGGTTGTTGAGCCAAAAAAATAAACATATATTTTTTTAATTAAATATCGACTTCTACCGAATCTCCACGGACATGCTGTGTATCACGTGGAGTTCGCTAGCTAATTTAATGTGACCTTGAATAATAATTGTCATAACTAGCTATAAACAGATCCTTTATTTCTTATGTTAGCGATGTCATCTGCTGTTCATTTGTTTATATAGTAATACATAGAAGACAGCCCGACAACACTCGATGCACACAGAATTATGACACATCAATTTACAGAGGTTTCACAAAAATTCGGTATTACATCAATTGGAGCCTGAAATGAGCTCTCATTCCACTCGATATTAGGGATTGACACTATTGACAGCTCAGTGCACCTAAGTTTTCTCTGGTTCAAGGTGAATATTCAGGATCGACAAAGACACAACGGAAAAGATATTTCATTTCGCTTTGCTGTAAAATCCTTCTCATTTTACCAATTTCTGAAGGCTTCAAACAGACTTACAAAGTTACAGCCAATAAATGTGTATAATTCAAGCAATTGCACGCAATATGCATGAAGTCATAAAGTATTATTTAGCGTGAAAAATAAGCATTGCAACAATACCTAGGTATGTTATGTAAGTACGTCACTAACAGAGCACATGTGATAATATTTTTACAGGTATCTAGTCAATATACATTTCCAGGTCACATGGTAATATATACAATGCTTGTGACCTTGAAGAAAAAAAGACCACTACAGGGTGTTAGGGTAAACACCGTTATCCTTGCAACCAGTGGTTTGGTTACATTTATAGAACGTAATATCAATGGAAAATTACATTTTTTTTAATTTTTTTAATCTAAATTTTACCACAAGAGACCAAAGTTCGTTGCCCTATGCGCTAGGGTAACGAACTTGCGTCTCAACACGGGCGGGGGGTACGCAGCGAGCGCGATCCCTCCCTTAGTCAGTCAGCTGTTTCGCTAGCAAGCACGGTGTCGGATAGAAACTTTTTAAAATCTTTTAATGAAAATAACGTTTTTTTTTGTTGGGTTCGGTCATTTATTTTTATATTTAAGTCCACTACCCATGGTTTGAATGACAAGAGTGTTTACCCTAACAACCTGTATAAACAACCAAGATATTTCTCATTTCAATAATTCAACGTTTTAAAATTTTATTCGTGACGTGAGATACCTATCGAGGATAATGGACCTGGACCTGAAATTAGTCTTCGGTTCAGACCCACAAAAGTCTGCCAATAACCAGCATATTATCAGGCCAGGCGCACTCCGCATTTTAGGTATGAAGCTACAAGTACGCGCGGCGGGTTCGACATGTCGAACCAATTCAGTGGCTGTAATGTTGTCACACACAAGATATAAAAGTTACGCGATAGAAAGAGAGGCAACTTCTAGGCGAATATAACTGTGGGTAACTAGCACTGTGCGACTGAATTGCTCTTTATTGTGTCGTAGCAAGATTCGATATTTATTTAAATGATTTTGCGGAGTGACTCTTATGTACTTGTACTATTATGTATTCTGTGATATTGTGTTTTCATGTTCCTGTGTTCAGTGGTTTAGGCTGGTATATTGATGTCTGCCAGTGACCTACTCACGAAACTGAAATAACTTAGACACCATTTATTGAAGCAATTTTGCGATTTCTGAGAGGAACATATCAATATGACGTATGACGTGATGCAACAAGACTTGACCACGCCATATAAACACTTCACCATTTAAAACCTAGCCTTTTTCCAACTATGTTGGGGTCGGCTTCCAGTCTGACCGGATGCAGCTGAATACCAGTATTTTACATAGAGCGACTGCCTATCTGACCTCCACAACCCAGTAACTGGGTAATACGATACCCCTTGGTAAGACTGGTTGTCGCCATATAACACCTTATGAGTATTCCTTATTATATCTGGAAATTAATTCGATTAATCAAAATCCGAATAGTAATCCTAGACGGAACTGAAAATGACATATTGGCATACCATTCTAATTATGTGTCTCTTTACAAAAATGTTTAGATAGACTATCAGTGTATTGAATCTAGTAATTGGAAAAGCGTGTAATTTTGTTAAACAACTGATTACTTAATTCTTTCCTTGTTGTAATGGATTAGTGATGTTAAATAAGCGTTATCGTGATTTTAGACGGTTTGCAATTATGGTTTACGCGTCTGCAAGTAGGTAACTTACGTAATGGAAAGTTGGGAGCAAGTAACTTGCGGAGTGGAAATTTGGGTGCAAGTAGCTTGCATAGTGGAAAGTAGGGTGTAAGTTAGTATAATTGCAATGTCATGTTTATCACCTGCGTGCAATTTATTTGCATAGTGGAAGGTTAGGCGCAAGTGCCTTGCATAGTGGAAAGTAGTGTGCAAGTTGGAATAATAGCAATAGCATCTGTATGACCTGCGTGCAAGTAACTTGCAGTATGGAAAGGCGTTTTAAAAGTCGTACATTCCTTACAACACAAAGTAAAACGAAAATAACTACTATTCTCCTATTAGATGACCATCCTTGTGAGATAAGATTTACCTTGCGATGATTGTAGACTACAATTATATATAATTATAAAAAAGAGCATTTATAAATACATTACTTATAATTTATTTTTTTATTGCAATTATACAATTTATACTTACTTACCTAATCTTTTTTAATAAATGATTGCCTTAAAGTAAATAAATAAATGCATTTATTTTAATTAATAAAATAAAATAAATGCTCTGCCTATAATAATCACGCACGGTTTCGAGATAGGAACAGGCTTTCAGAAAGGGCTTTAGTCTCTCTAGCTAGAGAGACTAAAGACCATAGGGTTTTTTTGACATTAGGGAGAAGCTAACAAACCTTAGGCCTGGTAGCATAGAGATATAATATTACATAGAGTGCGCGTACTGCATAAATCGCTTAGTGCGCATCGTAGACAAGTGAGCTATAGATTAGTGTTGGGTAGGACATACAAGAGGCACTTCAAATGTCCTATACAAAATGTTTGAATATCCCAACACTTCAAAATAACATTTTCTACAGCTTCACTGTGACACACATATGAATGAATCTCGAACTGACAAGTGAGTGAGTGTGGTGAGGATCGTCGTGTTGTTCAAACCCGTGTCTACTGTTCATAGTTTGTTGCGCGTACTCTATACTATAATTATAAATCTCTATGCCTGGTAGAGTGAAGAACGTCGCATGGTGGCTGGAAATGAATGGTTGAGAGTGGCTGAGGATGTGGCGTGCATTTGAAGAAGCCTATTTCTATTTATATTTATAAGAAGTGGAATAATATTGGCTAATGATGCAACTGTGACGGATGATTGAATATATGATTGTTCAATGGAGATAGTGATTTTAATAGCGAACAGCTTGAAATCACAGTGATTGACTGGATTTATCTGAAGGGTAGGGTGGCAAAATATTTACAATATGCGTACTTAAGTATAAATAATTGCAATGGAAAGGTTATCTGTGTCGCATCACCGTTGTCAATGAAATGTGCCATTTGATTGCACAATAACTAAGTTATAGAATGAAATAATATATACAGGTTGATTGATTTTTAATTCATGGGCATTCTTTTAATTTTAAGGGGGGTCCAAAAATATACAGGCTGTAAGGGTAAACACTCTTGTCATTCAAACCATGGGTGAGTTACTTAATATAAAAATAAATGACCGAACACAACAAAAAAAAAACGTTATTTTCATTAAAAGATTTTAAAAAGTTTCTATCTGACACCGTGCTTGCTAGCGAAACAGCTGACTGACTAAGGGAGGGGTCGCGCTCGCTGCCCGTTAGGTCACATCCCGTACCCCCCGCCCGTGTTGAGACGCAAGTTGCCCTATGCGCTAGGGCAACGAACTTGCGTCTCGCGTGTTAAAATTTAAGTCTATAAAAATTAAAAAAAAGTTGTAATTTTCCATTGATTTTACGTATAAATGAAACCAAACCACTGGTTGCAAGGATAACGGTGTTTACCCCAACACCCTGTACAGCTTTTCCTGACATTTTGAAAGAAAGAAAGAAAAGAGTACAATGACCCCTAGAGGATGCCTATGAATTCAATTGCACCCTGTATATTATGTAGGAAAAACAGCGAGCTGTTTATTTAAACCATTCAGTAGGTACTTTCTTTAGAATATGACATAAACTTCCCTGAAACACGTCACATTAAGGAAAAAGTTATCAAAATTAATCCAGTAGTTTTATTGGGTTGGTAAACTAATTTCCTCCTCATTTCACAATGAAATTTACCTATGTTCGAGTAAATAACTAAAGTGAAAGACGATATGGCTCTTCAATTATTATAAGAATTATCAGTTTGATAGGATTAGTATTTTATTAGTCAATACATGTTATCAACTTAGATAATCGCCATAATGAATAGCTCAAAAATGTTATAGCCTTTTACCACGGAGTTACTGGGTGCTATATTACGTTGTTCAGCAGAATGTTATAGCCTTCTACCACGGAGTTACTGGGTGCTATATTACGTTGTTCAGCAGAATTTTATAGCCTTCTACCACGGAGTTATTGGGTGCTATATTACGTTGTTCAGCATAATTTTACAGCCTTCTACCACGGAGTTATTGGGTGCTATATTACGTTGTTCAGCAGAATTTTATAGCCTTCTACCACGGAGTTATTGGGTGCTATATTACGTTGTTCAGCAGAATTTTATAGCCTTCTACCACGGAGTTACTGGGTGCTATATTACGTTGTTCAGCAGAATTTTATAGCCTTCTACCACGGAGTTATTGGGTCCTATATTACGTTGTTCAGCATAATTTTACAGCCTTCTACCACGGAGTTACTGGGTGCTATATTACGTTGTTCAGCAGAATTTTATAGCCTTCTACCACGGAGTTATTGGGTGCTATATTACGTTGTTCAGCAGAATTTTATAGCCTTCTACCACGGAGTTACTGGGTGCTATATTACGTTGTTCAGCAGAATTTTATAGCCTTCTACCACGGAGTTATTGGGTCCTATATTACGTTGTTCAGCATAATTTTACAGCCTTCTACCACGGAGTTACTGGGTGCTATATTACGTTGTTCAGCAGAATGTTATAGCCTTCTACCACGGAGTTACTGGGTGCTATATTACGTTGTTCAGCAGAATTTTATAGCCTTCTACCACGGAGTTATTGGGTGCTATATTACGTTGTTCAGCAGATTTTTTTTCGAACTTATGAGGCAATGGATTAGACATTTGTTTCAAACCGATTCCAATTCTGACAGATCGTGATTACGTAATTAGGGTGGTGTGCCGATTTAACAAAAAAATTTATAATTTAATGAGTTTTTTTTTGGGGTCATCAACCGCAGGTATTTTAGGTAGTCACTTGAAAATCAGTTTCCCGAGATGGATAGCGATATCTAAACACGATAAAAAAAAGCAGATAATTTGATTTGACCCTGTAGTCTCAAATCAAGGTCAAATTAAGGTCAGGGTTTACAGTGTAGACCTACCATTTTTTAAAGAGCCATGTCTCACGCGGGAACCTCTTGTATCGTGGATCCTACCTACACGAACAGCCAGACTAGAAAAAATTACAATCTATACGTCATAGGTGATATTTTGTCGTGCCGGCATTGAACCTGCGACACGTAGACAGGCTGTTAGTGTAGTAGCCAATAGCTCAACCACTGAGCCAATCGAGACATCAAAATTATCATCAAATATTTACTTTTAAAATACCCAAAAGATACAGTCCGTTTCTTTTTCACAATAATCATCAAACGGTTGTAAAAACGGTTGGTTGGGCAATGGTTTGTTCTATACAAATATATAAAGAAAAAACGTATTCAGAAATAGCCTGATTCTGAAAAGATGAAAATACTTAGGTAGGTAGATAATCAAAATCAGTGATCGACAAAATATGAACTTGCAACGAGAAATAGTGAGTGTGGGAAAACAAAGATTTGAGAAGCATTGTTGAATTGAATATTGAAGACAGTTCTAGTTGTATTGTAATAGCCGTTCTAATACGTATTCAAAGAGTCTTTCAGTTCAAGTTTATCAGAACATCCGGTAGTTAAAGAAATAATTGGTCACGTTTTCAGAATATCGCTCCACTGTAACATAGAACCGTAATAAAATATAATGAACGTCGAATAATTCATTGCAACCTAAAACCATAATTCATTCAATTGAAAACCATTCCATGCACTTAATAAAAGCATATTAACCTTTTTAATTAAAATCTATTTAGTCTTGGACATGATCAGCTACTGTTTATTTTATTCTTAAATCTAGAATCACAGGAATATAAAAGGAACTCACAACTTTTTTTTTTTTCACGATATGGCAAAGGCACGGAGCACACGCTAGCCGGGGAACGGCTATGAGGTCACTGCGGAGAGTTCTTATCAAATTGTACACTATGAAATCGCGGAAATATATTGAGTATACGATACAATGTATGACGTGGGCGTACTGTTTACAGCGCGAGCGCACGTGTTGCTGACTTGTGGATTAATTACAGGCGAGTCAGTACTTGCTCCGAAGTCGAACAGGGTTCCGCAAAAAGGAGCGCTATTGAATTTCTGAAAGTTACTATAACCAATCCAATGGCATGTTTATCATCCACGTTCCCAAGTTTAAGAAAAAAATCCAGTTTCATCAGATTGGACGGAATATCGATTTATTATATTGATTTTTCACATAGGCAATAGGGCCGTAGGGCCGACGGCCCGTCTGTCTGCCTTTGCAGCACTGGTAAGGTAGCAGCAGCACGCATTTTTCTGACCAAGTAAGATCTGATAGAAGGAAAACGTTGGCTCAAGGCTGTCAGCAGCAGCATGTACCGCCACGTCCGCCACCGTTAGGCCGCTATCCCTCTGGCGTTTTACGAGCGTTGGCGCTTCTCCAACGTCTGCGCAGCGCTGACGTTACGCAGACGTCGCAAATTACTAGTGACAAAGCGCCAACGTTTCGCTAACGTCGCGAGTTTCTTGTGGTTTTGGCAACGGGTGCATGTGTGCGACGTAAACGTTGCGTTCAGCGGATGTAACGCTTGCTTGCCACTAGAAAATCGCGACGTTAACGTCGCGTCTGCGCAACGTTGGCGCTGCGGCGACGTTGGAGAAGCGCCAACACTCGTAAAACGCCAGTGGGATAGCGGCCTTAGCAATGAGGACAACGAAAAAGGAAAAAGGCTAAGACAAGACACAACGCGTTTACAAGACGTTTTGTCGAAGCTGTCGTAACTTAACACATGTCTTGCGCGAGCCTTAGATCTGCCTCGCCTAAAATAGACAGTCTTACAACGTAACATAAGCTCAGTATGTTCCCTAGAGTGCTATTACAAGCAGATTACATTATCAGTACTTGTATCAAGTTGTTGGGCTGTGTATTTTGTAATACTTACTGACAGGCACATTTTATTACATGATTGATTTGTTTTAAATTTTGTTGTTAATGTTATAGTTGGACGTACGATCGGAAACGGCTTTTAAGCTCGTATCGAATCCATATTGCTACAGACCAACTGGTTCCCGCTAACATAGGGCTGCTACCTGACAGGCGTGTACACACGGCAATACGTCAAGCTATACATTTCCAGTAAGCTGATCTCACATTGTACAGGATTTCCGTACAATGCGAGGTCAGATTATACTGGAAATGTATAGCTTGACGTATTGCCGTGTGTACATGCGAGGTCGGCTTTTTAAACCGCGAAATGTAGCGCGCTTGTAAGCGCGAAATGCAGCGCGTGTAGTACCGCGCTTGTAATCACGAACAGTAGCGCACGTTCGAACGCTAAAAAGAACGCGCTTGTAAACGATTATGCAAACACAAGCATAATATTATAATTCTTATGTACTTGCATTTATTCAAGTAATGAAAAAATATTTTTTCTTATATTTCTCTACTACAAAGCTCTTTATAATTACAGAAGGCTGATATTTTTATAATTACTTATACAGGAATGAATAAATAAAACAAGCAAGACCATGGAGTAAATATAAAGAGTATGACTCGGAAGAAAACTAGTACAAATACCCAATAATCATGCCTAAAACCTGCTGAAGATTTTCATGAAAATTGTAAACAAAGTACAAATTGTATCCGAAAGCAGAGAATACAGAGTTACCCCACTTCCAGCCAAAGATTATGGCTGTAAGGACTCTTTGTTAAGGTTAAAAGGTGACACCTAAGGAAAGACAACTCTAAGAATTTATTCTATTCTATTGACAATTTAAACCTAATTAACTCAATGAATTTGCATAGCCTTTTCCCAACTCTCTTGGGGTCGGCTACCAGTCTAACCAGATGTAGCTGAATACCAGTATTTTACATAGAGCAACTGCCTATTTGACCTACACAATAATACGATACCCCTTGGTAAGACTGGGTACAGCTGGGGCCAATGGCTTAGCGTGCTTTCCGAGGTACGGAGGAGTTTCGGTATGTAGATGGTCACCCATCCACTGACCAACCCCCGCAAGCGTAGCTTAACCTGATGAATCGACCCACG
Source organism: Lithophane semibrunnea (assembly GCA_947363905.1). Taxonomy (NCBI): domain Eukaryota; kingdom Metazoa; phylum Arthropoda; class Insecta; order Lepidoptera; family Noctuidae; genus Lithophane; species Lithophane semibrunnea. The sequence goes on from OX376208.1 coordinate 8,770,674, forward strand.
AGCTCCTATATCTAATTAACTACTTACTTAAATAAAAATAACAAATAAAACTTAAATAAAACTATCAGTGTATTGAAGCAACTTGAAACAAATTGTAGTTGAAGAAACTAACAGAATAATAAATTTACAAGAACTCACCATGTTCGGTGGGTTTCATTTTTACACAGCTGCTACAGCACACGATGGGAACAACTCAAGGTCTGTTTATACAATATTCGCCGTTCAATACGTTGAAACAACTAATATAACATGTTTGTTTACCTATTGCTCGATTTCCTGAGTAAGTTTATTTCTGATTGAAATTAAAATTTTAATAGGCACATCCTGACCTGTTTTTGTGTGGAATGATCTTGCGTTTACAGTAATGCGAATTAAGTATTTTTGTATGGAATCATTTATTTTTTAATTAATTATTCCTACGAATTGCCGATTCCGAGAGGCGCAGGAAGAATCTTCGTCGAATGTCAATGTCATTGTCATTTTTGTCAAATGGTAAAGACAAAGGTACATTCAGAAATTTGATTTACGAATTACAACTTATATAACCGAAAACTTGCTGTATTTAGGTTACATTTTATTATATCTAATTAAAATCTATTTATGCACATATTTTGAAAGGAAACCCAAAGACACCTTTGGTCCAAACAAATTAAAAAGTTCATTAACTTTAGTAAGTTTTCGAACAGCTGTTGAAATGACCTGTGCTGCGTTCAGGAATGAGATAATCATATAAAATCAATATGTTTGACTTTTATTTGATTATTCTAAGGCAACGATGAATATATTTCAGATTAGAATGTAGTAAAAGAATATTTTTTAGGATATTACTATTTTTTTTGTAAAAAAAAATAAGCCTTTCATCTACAATTTCTGAACGACAGGTAAATGTTGCTTCACTTAAAAATAAACAAAATTGCGGGGAAAAAAACGCCCAGAAAAAAAGGGAAGGTGAACCAGTCTATCTCAGGATCTCTATCAGTCTATTTCAGATAAGGATTATAATAACGATAAATCAAAGATCCTAAATTAAGCGTAACAAGCGGCGTAGGCAATCCTCAGCTAATGGGATAAGATAATCGTTTCGCTTTCTTTTAAATCCCGGTACATATAGTGTAGGTACCTAGTACATTTACGTTCCTGTGGGATATTTTCCGACATCCACGAGGGCGAAGCCGCGAACAAAACCTAGTTAAACTATAAAAACAGAAAACAATAATGACAACACAAAGCGTACGTAGCGCGAATCTGAGGCCGCATATTTTTTAAATAATTCGTTTCTGAAAAATTATTCGTGATTGCATTTGTAAAAGTAAGAGATGATATCTTTAATTGCTATTTAATCCTTTTGTTTGTTTTTATCAAACACGACACGTCGAATACTAAATTAATAATCTGTTTTTAAATAATTTGAATAGTCATCCTTTTGTTTAAAATAATTTTGAGAAGATTTTAGTTTGTACGCTGACAACACTACTAGACATGGGCGTTTTCGTATTTAGTTGCTAACGGATATGTAACCGATATTCAGTTTTCATATCGATATCGAAAACCGTTTTCAGATATCGATATCAGTAGTACGATTTGCTCCCTGATATCGAGTAGCCGCCGGAAAGTTGCTAACTTATGGAATATTATTCAGTTTTCATATCGATATCGAAAACCGTTTTCAGATATCGATATCAGTAGTACGATTTGCTCCCTGATATCGAGTAGCCGCCGGAAAGTTGCTAACTTATGGAATATTTGTTGTAACTAAATAAATAGAAACTAGACCTTATTGCTAGCCCGTTAGGATATAGATATTACGCACTCACTATTATTAACCAAATAACTAATCACTAGCCGAAGTTACGTAATATTCGCTTCATCTCTTTTACGCCAGTAAAACATTGAATGGTAAGACAGAGACAAAGCGAATAAAAACCGTCGGTGTCATATCGCTCGTGATGTGAAGTTTGCGTTTTGTTCGTTATTACTTATTCGACATTATTCGTAGTTCGTTCTCGTTGTTGCGCTTTGGATAAGCCATAGCTCGATGAAGTTTTTGTGAAAACGGTTATGTATATTTAGATATCGATATGGTATGATAATAAACACATATCCGATATAAGTTACGTTTTGATATATCGAACCCATGCCTAAACACTACGTTTCTGTCTCTTTCTCTCCCGTATAGTTCTCAAGGTAGCTGTCCTTATGAAATTTTGGATAATTTTAATGTATTTAAGCGTTTTGTACGACAAATAATTCGTGTTTCTATTTCTATATTAATCACGTAATATATTTGGGACAATAATATATTGTTAACGGTAAAGATTACTTAGATATTTTGTGGTGACAAATCCGCTCCCTCCGTGTCCAACGTTGTTTTGGTTTCTGAAAGTGCTATTTTGCAAATATTACTGTTAATATAATACAAAACGCCTAAATATAAGGTGTATGTGGTATTGTGTATGAGTTTTTTAGTGAAAGTTTGAATTGAAAAGTTAAAATCGTGAAGTAAACTTCCTAACCTAAAAGATTGGAGTGGTGTTCTGTATTAGTGCTTGTACGTTGCAGATGAGTACTAAGATCATCAAAGCCAGCGCGGCCGAGCCCGATGTCTTCGAGACGTCGATCTCACAGGCCCTGGTCGAGTTGGAGACCAACTCGGACCTGAAGGCGCAACTTAGGGAGCTCTACATTACAAAGGCTAAGGAAATCGAACTGCACAACAAAAAGGTAAGAGGAACTAACGTGGATTTATTATAGAACAATAGTTTTCACTCTTTTTCTATGGATTACCCACATAAAATTAGTATTTATGGCATTGAATGTCAAAGTGGTCCATGTGTATTTGGAATGACATGTCCAGCTAAGCGTCAGAAGTCTGAAATTCTGACAACCAGACTTACCAAGGGTTATCGTATTATGCAGTTACTAGGTTGTGGAGGTCAGATGTAAAATACTGGTATTCAGCTGAGACTGGAAGCTGACCCCAACATAGTTAGGAAAGGGCTAGGTAGATTGATGTCCAGCTAAGCTTTAAAGTAACTTTACTGCAGTAGCCTTACTAACTGGGCCACTTAATGAGAGCTCACAGTCTATCAACACTGTCAGTAGGTACTTGTCAATAGAAACTAACATACCTTCCTCTCCTCTCTCCTACTTTTGCTGTGCCCGACAGGGTCCATAATGGTCATATCTTTGTAAAACCTACCACCTAAGTTCACATATGGAAGCAATAAATGTATTGAGTATACCTTACCTATTTTTAAATGATTGAGTGTTAGAGGGGCCAACTGATATTCAATTGAAATAAACAATCTCTTTTGAGGGAACCCATGTGTTGTGTGGACTGGCAGTTTGATGTTATGTACTGCTATACTGGCACTGTACATCAAAATATTACTTGTCTACAAGGAATGGTTTTAATTTTGCAGAACATGTAAACAGTATTATTATATCCAATCCAATCACTGAATCTCTGTGATGGCAGATGTACCAATAATTGAGCTACTGCAAATTCTTAAAAACCCAGGCAGGCTCAGGTATATTTGATAAAAACCGGCCAAGTGGGAGTTGGACTCGCACACAAAGGGTAGGGTTTTGTAGTGTTTGTTTTATGTTTTTGTTATATATTTTTGTGGTGTACAATAAAGTATATATAATTACATTTTCATTAAAACATTAACTTAATTATTACACTACATTAAATAAAATTGTCATTAAAACATAAAAATCGTGGTCAAACATAAATAAACAAACAAACATTTTCTGGCTTTTATGGTTCTGTAGTAGTGAACAAGGAACCAATATAGTTTCGCTATGTCTGTAGGTCTATTCGCGGCTTAGCTCAGAGGATCTTAGTACTAGAAAGCTGTAATTTGGCATAGGTACCTATAGATTCCGCACCATTATCTATAAAAATGTGAAAAAAAAAAGTTTGTTGAATGGGAGCCCCCTTAAATATTTATTTATTTTTTATGTGGGAACCTCATTCAATACTATTCATTTAATAATTTTCTGTTTCCAGTCAATCATCATCTACGTGCCCATGCCCAAGCTAAAGGCATTCCAGAAGATCCAGATCAGGCTGGTGCGTGAATTGGAAAAGAAATTCAGCGGTAAACATGTTGTGTTCGTCGGAGACCGCAAGATTCTGCCCAAGCCCAGCCACAAGACGCGCGTAGCCAACAAACAGAAGAGGCCCAGATCCAGGTAAATAATGATTGCTTTATATGTTCAGAATAACAGCAAAAACCTAAAAATGCTAAGACCTTTATCCAGTAGTGGAACAAATACAGGTACATAAAAAAAATGTGAAAATATTGTAGCAGTGCTACATTTGAAAAAAAACATGAGGGGCAGTTTTTGGGGACTGCCGATAGTACTGAAAACTAAACAACAATGCGTAACCTCAACGTAATTCAAACGGTAGACGGTAGATGGCGCTAATAAATAAATCACTTCTAGCGTGACGATGACGCGAGTTCCATGATTTTTGTTCACCCAAAAAGTGCTCAACGCGCCTAAAGAAGTTTTCACATCTAAAAGCAAATACTTGAGCCCCTAAGTATGTAACACCATGTAGAGATTGGCTTAGGGTATGAGCCTCCGGCATAAATTACTAATTTAATTGCTTAATGCTCAGCATTAACAATCAAGCTCCGAGGTGCCTAGTTATTGCTATAAATAAGCAAGCTTTTGATGCACCTGTACGCCACGGGCCCCTTTATTGCTTTACATGATAAAGAGGAAGTCTTCAGTGAGATGTCTGCTCAAGAATGGTTTTTGTCTTTAAATTTTTGTCCTTGCCCAATTTTTTGCCTAAAAATATATCATCCAAACACCAATATTATTTACCAGATAACTAAACCAGTTCAACTTATTTTCAGGACACTGACGTCGGTATACGACGCCATCTTGGAGGACCTTGTCTTCCCCGCTGAGATTGTGGGCAAGCGCATCCGCATCAAGCTGGACGGCTCCCAGCTCATCAAGGTGCACCTCGACAAGAACCAGCAGACCACTATTGAACACAAGGTGAGGATAATGTTATTAAACTAATCAAAATTCTCTTGCCCTTATCCCAATTTATTTGAAGGTCGGCGTAACATGTCCTTTATCTTCCATAATTCTCTATTAGTCATCATCTCGGTAGTCACCCCTTTTTTTTTAGCATATTATCTATCACACCATCCATTGTTTATGTTATTAAACAGCACCCTAATTGCATAATACACAATCATTCAGAATTGGAATCGGTTCCAAACAAATGTCTAATCCATTACTTCATAAGTTACGCTGTTGAGCAGATTTTTTTTCGAACTTATGAAGCAATGGATTAGACATTTGTTTCAAACCGATTCAAATTCTGACCGATCGTGCATTACGCAATTAGGGTGCTGGTCTGACGTCTGAGTAATAAACTTAACACTTGCTAAAAATAGCATGACTCCACAATCCTAACTATTTGAAGGGGATTCATAATATATTATATTCGGTTCATTCGCAATCCCGGCTGCTATTGTTTGGCAGTGGGGATTTGGTTGGTGTCGTTTCATACAGTTTGTAGTAGTGCGACACTAGCAGGGCATTTTTTTTTACAGTAAGCATACGTTTTACTTGTATGGCTTGAGATAAATTCCGTTATAGAGTCAACACTGCGACCGTTTTACACACGTAATATGCATGAGTCCCATTACTCTGAGCGGCTTGGCGCTCAGTATGTCGCTGCGCCGTGATGTTATGTTATTTTCGAATAGTCTGCTTGCGAGATAAACGTGGGCATTGCATATCTGGCCCTGTGACATGCAATCAAGAAACTGGCAGATTTACCTCATCTTTTCCAGTTCCCATGTACTAATCCAGTATTGTCATTGTTCGCAGGTGGACACCTTCCAGTCGGTATACAAGAAGCTGACGGGGCGCGAAGTTACCTTTGAATTCCCCGAACCCTACTTGTAAACTTAGGAATATGACTTTACAATAAACCTAAAAAAATATTCTAGACTTTTCTTTATACTAACCGTATAAAAAACCATTTTGTAGTTTAGGAGAACGAGAACTAAGCAGCAAAGAGTAGAATAAGTATCTAAGCCATCACACAGGTGACATACGAAAAGAGACTGTTAATACTATGTATAGATACGATACGAGGCAACAATTGACTTAACATGTTCTGCAATGTTGCACAACAGCGCGGGACGTTGCCATTTGCACGCGGCTTGTTGTTTGTTTCCGTGCAACATGTAGTTGAGTATCAAATGTCCAGTGGAGACGTGACGCGCAGCAATGTCCGTAATGTGGTGTAACAACGAGTGCTCAAATTAATTGAACTGTACCAAAACGTTAGCATAGTTTATTCTTTTTGATGTATTTTTCGATAAAATTATAACCCACGGCCGTTGAAATCAAAACTAGTTCCTCTGGCGACATGTTGCCGACGACTATATAAAAGCACTCTGTGCCGACGACTGATCATGCGTAGACAGACAATATTGCAAAACAAAAACTAAGACAAATTAAAAATCCGGAGTCACACGTGTTAGGGCATAAATCGAACAGATTACGTGTGACTCCAGATTTTTAATTTGTCTGTCCGTGGCGTCTTGTTTATACCTTTTAAGTCGTAGTTGGGTTTTAGTTTTTATTACTTGATTTTTTTTTAAATTCTTTTGGGGTTATAATATATATATATATTTTTGAAATGTGCTCATTAAGCCCTTTCATTTGATACCCAACATGGTACGATTAAACCATATTTTTTTTTAAGTTCCTCACTTTATGTCCTCTAGAGGGCGCCATTTTTAATTTAATGTGACTTCACATAGCCTTTAACCAGCGGACAATCACGACGCTTCTAACGATACCTCATTTGTCAAATTGTGATAAGTGGTTTGGAAGATAGGAGGGAACAGATGAACATACATACATACATACCGGTCAAAATCATAACCTTTTTTCTTCGCCGTCGTCGGGTAAAAAATAATGGATACCTTAAGGTTGATGCGCTAGGGTGGCCCGCGAAATTCAAATTTTCTTACGTTTTTTACAATTTGCAAGTCAGTACCAGGTTGTATGTTGATCTAAATATTACAAAAAACGAAAGAAAATTTGAATTTCGCGGGCCACCCTAGCGCATCCCCCTTAACTAGCTTCCGCCCGCGGCTTCACCCACGCGGTATGTCGATAAAAAGTAGCCTATATTCTTCCCCAGGGCACCCTGGGGAAGGATATAGGCTACTTTATCTCATTCCCAATTTTTTTTTCAAAATCTGTTCTTTGTTTTAGGCGTGAAAAGGTAATATACAGACAGACAGAATAGATAGACAGAGTTATAATGGATAAGTATCATCACGCCTGTATTCGAAGGGTTAGGTAGAGGTGTACATTATTATACTTACTTGCTGCGCCCCGCAGTTTCACCCGCGTAGGTCTCGATCCTGTGGGAATATCGGGATAAAAAGTATCCTATGTCCTATTCCAGGTCATGGTCTACCCATGTGCCAAATTTCATCTAAATCCGTTCAGCCGTTATAGCGTGAAATTGTAACAAACAAACTCACTTTCGTATTTATAATATTAGTTAGGATTCCACTCTTTGGTGATACTTATTCTACTCTTTGGTGATACTTATTCTACTCTTTAGTATTTTGCCAGTTATGTTCCCAAATAGGGGGCGAATCTATTGCCATCAACTGGGCAGAAATCCAGACTCCAGGCTGCTACTGAGAAATTTTCCATCTGGATGGAAAAATCCAAGTGCCCGTATGGGACTATAACCCAAGACACCTCATGTTCAGCAATAGCGCTTGTGACCACTAGATCAACGAGGCAGTCATTCATCACGTGATTAGGAATTTCCTACCCCGCAAGCTTAGGCGATGTTACAAAATATAACAATTTTTGAAAAAAGTCCACTTTATTCAACAAATCATTCCTGACATGTTCACTGATAATTGTATTCAATTTTGATAATAATGATTATTAATATACGTTATTAGAAGAGAGCTTATAAATATGATTAATAAATACATCATCCGCAGAAAGTACGGTCAAATCAATACATGATCTAGAGGCGAATTGCGCCTTATCATTATACAGATAAGTTCTATTTTGCCTAAACTTATTCCGAGATTGAGAAAGAATAATGAAACTGTGGTATCAAAAAATGCAAAAGAAGACTGACTGGTCGGATCATACTCATACAGAAAATTGAGGAAATTGATTAACTAATACTAAGAGAGTACCTAAATAGTTTTAGTTTTCTTTACAAATAAATTACATTAATATTTTGATACATGTGATAATAAATAAATATTGCCAAAATTATATTTGCTTGACACACAGGAATATTTCAAAATACAATATAAAAAGATGTGAAATAATATACGTGATTGACTAGTACAAAATTATTAATGTTACACATAGGTAAAATATTAGTCAAATTAAGTGATTTGGCTGTCACTCCCTCTGAATTTTGGTGTGGATTTATGGCATTTTTTTTCAATTACACGAAGAGGTAAATAAAATAATCCAAAAATAAACCAATCACATTTTGTTTAAATTAAATATTACTTACACAAAAAATCAATTGCACCTACACCATTCCTTTTACCAAAGAAAAAAAAAACCTTTTTGAGACTTTATAATTTGTGAAATGCATAGAATTATATAAACACCTACCTACATTGACTTATATACTAATACATTATACAATTTTAAATCACTAGAAAGAAGGACCATTCTTCAAAACCAACAACATCACAATATTTTAAAATGTCACATTGGAATGAATAACTGAACCAAACAAGTATGGAAAGATACAAATAGGTAGCAAATAAAATCATAGAAAACGTCAAAAAGAATCTAAGAATGACCCCATTACAGATTATACCAGTCGTCAAAACTGTACAATACAATACGGCCGTTATAACTTGGCCGGTCTGAACATAGGTGCATACAACTTTCGCGCATGTTCACTTGCCTCATGTCACTATTTGGTTCCTTTGTTACTGCGCGCCTGTCTGCGTGAATTTCGGAACTGCCAAGTATTACGAAAGCTCATCTAGAAGCTCCAAGTTCAAGCTTCTTTTGCTTTCTCACAGTAAGGGGGAAAACCGTAAAAATACTTTTATATCAGCCGTAATGTATGGCCGATGAATCACGGCCGATCCGAACTTTGCGCAGAAGGCTGCGCAATAACATTTTGTGGAACCAAATGGTGATATAAGGCGAGTGTGACTTGTGAGTGAGAGAACATGCGCGAAAGTTCGGAGAGCCTATGTTCAGACCGGCCATGATTGTAGTCTTATTGTCGTTTACTAAATGGCGATAATATCTACAGAATTCTGCTTACTGGGAGTAAGCAGAATTCTGTTCATTGATGTAAGGAGCAATATCACAAAATGGTTTGTTCTCAAACACGACTAAATTACATCATTACTTCATTTCGTTCGTCTGACTGTAAAATATCACAGCTCAAACCCCTCATTCATAAAACTTGGTTTTAAAAGGGCTCCATTTTATTGGTCGCTGTCGTTTTAATTTCATAAGGGTTCTGTCTACACAACCAGTGGGTAATCAATTTAAGCTATGCTGTATCTCCAGGAACGTAAAAATTACGAATGCTTTCAGAAATAAGATATATTATCTTGTGTTCTGATAGCAAAAGTTTTATTTTTTAAACAATTATCTATCATTTCCAATGATGTCATTAACAATGTACTTCATTTTGGTATTAATATCATCCAAACTGGTCATCGTCTGCTGAGGACAGTACAGCGCATCATAGCTTAATGTTGATAAGGCACCCGTATCCTTTAATTATTATCTTTTTTAATTATTTACGAGCACGAATTTTCATAACGGGAATAACGCCTTTTAGGACATTTTTAGGTGTCGAAATATAGTCCTTTTGTCATACAAAAAAACCTCCGTACAGAATTGTATTATGTACTCAAAATAGAGGTCCCGATGATCAATATCTTTACTTATAGGAAAATCATCTATACCAAAAATCTTCCAGAATATCATACTATACAAAAACTACCCAGTCAAACTAGGCCAAGGCCGAAACAGCACACTTTCTTACAGTCTTTTCATATTTAATTAATAAAAAAAAAAGAAAATATTAACAGTGTCACAGTTATTTTACCTGTGATTTTACACAGTGATCTATAAAATTACGTTGCTTTAGCGCTAGAAGGTTCTTTTGGCTCGTGGCCAAAATCGGAACTAACACCGCCATCTTGTACATTTCACAAAACACAAATGTTTGCCAAAAGCGCCCCCTGTCAATGTCATTTGAGCGCCAAAAGATCCTTGTAGCAGTGTTTATGGTTGCTGTCAGAAGTAAAATAAGTGTGACTGAATTTAATAATATTTTCTCTTTCTTTTTAACAATTCACAATTCCCACTCCAATGATGACTTATTTGACAGTCAGTCGAGTATTAATTTGGCACCCAGGCTTTTGGATGGTTTAATAAATACGTTGTGCTTACTCCATTTATTCTTATGTTTCCCATTGCAGGGATGATCGTTCATTTATTTAAGATCGTGAGTCCCCCCTTCGTTACACTATTTCTCACTGATATACAAACTTTACTATTATTTCATTAGTAGCACGAAAACAGATCTACTAAAGTGAAAAAAAAAAATCTGAATCATCTTGAGCAGATCGCAATTCAAAATTGGAAGACAAAAAATAACAGAGTAAGCTTTAAAAAAACATCCTTACCACAGACAATTTAAGAGTCCTGTCTAAAATTGGAATCACAAATACCTTCAGCTCTATTCCGCCTTTCCGCTTCATTAACATTCTGGGCTTGGGTCGGGTTTATCAGTCTGATATAATTAATGGGCACTAGCCCTGTGGTCTTTCCGTCGAGGGATGCCATCAACCAGCCCGAGTTCCACAGTTGGGGCTGCAGATGAGCAGGGGCTACAGTGAAGGATTGCTTCTCCTGGAAGGATAGCTCTTGGGGGCTGGTAGCTGTGAAGTTGAACTTGCCGACAGCTCGGAATGGCTCCTGCCAGGTTGTTGGGTCTTGTACTGTAAGGAGTATATTTTATTAGAAAATAATATTTTTTAGATGATTACTGATGTTTCCCAAGAAGCAAAGAAGTGTAGGGAAGTCCTGTCAAGTGAAACCAAATAGGGAATATGCATGTCATTCAATTAAGGGTCAAGTAACTAACTAAGTAAGTAAACTATATTACTTCAGAATTATACCTCCATCAATATATTTTTGAATAAAATTTATTTTTGAGCGTGATTTTTTTTTGAATTGCCAAATAATTGTGGGAAATTCAAATACTTGAAATGCGACGCTATTGGTCAGAGCGAATGTGACGTAACAATCTATGACAACAATCAAAATGTCAATGTGTTTTACATTGACTTGACACTTGTTTATTTTTTGTCATAGACTGTGACGTCACCACATCAAGCCATGTAAACTATCGAATAATAATATTTAAAAAATACATGCATATTCCCTTTTGTGCCAGTGCGAAAAAGAGATGGCACTATTAATCCTATACAATTCTGTTTCTTGCTTTCGAACAATGTTACGGCACCAAAAGCAAAGTTGTCTCATGTGGAGCTTCCACATGTGACGCAACTCATGAGACGAATGTGTTTCGAGTTATTTTATCAACATGCCATATTGTCAACGCCAATATACTCTTAAGATCAAAATCTATTGACTCAATCGTGAAGATAATCTAACACGGTTTTTACAAAGATATCTACACAAAACATGTGTCGTGCCAAAACGTCATTTCTTTTGTCTTAAAATCTTATTTCATAACATGATCACAGAACACAAAATCTTCGATTTTGCGCCATCTATCGTCACCCTGCGGAGCTCGTGGCTAAGTAATAACAGCCGCACGGATCAGTTCATCTTTACATATCGAGACTCCTCTGTGCCTCGGAAAGCACGTTAAGCCGTTGGTCCCAGCTGTCATTTGTGGATCTTTGACAGTCGTTATGGGTCGTCAGAAGAAGATTGCCATATGCCAGAGGAAAATGGAAAGAATTATGCTATATATAAAGAAATCAGACAAAGTAAAAAATGAAATAATAAGGAGGAAAACAAAATTAACGGACGTAAAGGACGTGAATTAGATTACTGAAGTGGAATTGGGCAGGGCATTTGTGTAGACTGGAAAGTACTAGATGGACAAAGAGGGTAACAGAATGGATCCCATTTGAAGGTAAAAGAAAGCAAGGGAGACAAAGAAAGAGATGGCGAGACATCTTTACTCAACGTTGTGGACCGGACTGGATGCAAAAGGCGCGCGATAGAAGTGTGTGGAGCATTTTAGGGGAGGCCTACGCCGTAGAGGCGACTACTACGAATAGCGATGGCAAATGCTAGGAAAAGAATGGAAAAGAAAGAAGAAAATTTATAGGATAAGCTAACGATTTCTTTTAGAAGTATTTAAAATATTTAAACCTGTGTTTGATTGTAAGTAGTGGAATAAAGGGCATTTTTATTTTATTTATTTATTTTTACGGGTCGTCAGAAGCCCGAAAGTCTGACAACCAGTCTTACAAAAGGGTATCGTATTACCCAGTTACTGCGGGAGGTTAGATAGGCAGTCATGTAAAATACTCGTATTCAGCTGAATCCGGTTAGACTAGAAGTCGACCCCAACATAGTTGGGAAAAGGCTAGGCAGATGATGATGATGATATCGTCACCCTGCAAACGATTATGGACCTTAAATCTTTTCAGATTGTCCGGTTAGACTAGAAGCCGACCCCAACATAGTTGGGAAAAGACTAGGCAGATGATGATGATGATATCGTCACCCTGCAAACGATTATGGACCTTAAATCTTTTCAGATTGTACTTACAGTTCTCCTGCATACTCTTGTTAAGCCGACTCAGCATCTTGAGCACGATGTACGGCGCGGCGGCCAGTACACCGAAGAACATGACGACGGGCCACCCGGAGGATTTCGGGCTGTGATGGTCCACCGGTCCCGTTTGCTGGGTCGAGGCCACGGCTTCGGCCCATGCCTGGAAAAATTTGACGGTATTGTTAAAGACAATCCAATCAAGACTTTTCTAACCCGTGTATTGTGACTCTTCTTTTTGAAGTGAAAACTTCTCTAGGCGCGTTGTTCACTTTTTGGGTGAAAATCATGGAACTCGCGTCATCGTCACGCTTGAAGTGATTTGGTTTTTTTAGCGCCGTCTACCGTTTGAATTACGTTGAGGTTACGCATTGTTGCTTAGTGTTCACTTTATCGGCAGTTCGCAAAGACTGCCCCGTATGTTTTTTTTTTTCATAGAAAATGGATGATGTGTTTAATGGGCAGACAATAATGTCATTTTAAACATAACATCACGCCTGTTTTCTCAAGGGGTAGGGAGCAGAGCGGCGTTCCTTCTAATTTGTTACAAGAAAATATAATTTTATTTGACTTTAATTTTTTTAAATACTTATGTTGTGTGTGCCTTTTAGTCTGTTCTAAATAAATGTCTTTATTTAGGTGTATAGAACGCTCACATGCCAGTTACGTTTATGTCCCGTGTAGTTGGGGGGGCGCACCCCCCACTATACGGAACTGAAACGTAACTTTTCATGTTTTATGCCATCAACCAGCCACAAATCGTGACTCCGGGCTGCTACAGAGAAATTCTAAATTGAACCAGTGCTTACTTGCTTAGCAGTTGCGCTTGTGACCACTAGACTCAGGAGGCAGTAAGCAGGTAACTTTTCAAAAAATCGTGACGTTCTAAAAACTTTTGTAGTTTACAATCACTTGATCTTTGTGATTTACTTTGTACCTACTTGTAGTGTAAATAAATCACTCGAACAGTGAGTATTATTTATGAAGACATGACGTAGGATTAAAAGATAATAATAATAAAACATAGCAAAATAAAGTTATCTCTGTTTTATACGCGTGACTATAATGTAGATATCAAGCCTATTGTGATAAGTTACTAATCTATTGTGGATTTTCAAACTATAAGCACAAACTTGATGTTATAAGAACATTTTAATGGACTTTATGATAGGACATTGAAAACAATGCAATTTAGTAGGGTGCACATTTCTATGGAGACGGGTCGCATTTAAACTTTGATCATAACGTATTCAAACTATTCCACTACTATTTTGCAGGTAGCTTGCTGTACGAAAGCAGGCCGTTGTAGGCCCTAAGCGCAAAACTGTGCACTCTGGAAATCCAGGGGAGAGTCTATGCCGCCCAGCCCTGCCCTAAAGTAAGATCTTTCTTGCTGGCTTGAACAGGATAATTTGTACATTTACTTTTAACCACTCTAAGCTAAATTTCTTCTGCTAGGGGTGGATTTAATGGATATGGTTCAATCTGACGAGTTTTTACTACCTACAGGTTGGAGAAGTAAATCTTTTCAAGGTTAGATTGCAGATTTAGATAGAATAGTACATTCACTGTCAAATGATAAGGAAAAGATAAAAAATAATTTTAGTGGGATAAAACGTTTATTGATAAAAACTATTTCCTGTAAGTATTTTGTATTTTATGGCTTTGTGTTTTATTAGACCAAGTGTTTGTTCTATGGACAAAGAACAATTTGCATTCAATGCAGTTCAATAACCTTTAATTAGGTAAATGTTAACTTGTTTACCACATATTAATTATTCACAAAAATAATTAAAATGGCAAAAATAAACAATGTTTATGCAATGAAAAATCATTTACTGTGATCTGATAACATTGTGGGAATTGAGTAAATACAATTGTATAGTACACACGGCTACACATCAAGCTATACATTTCCAGTATAAGCTGACCTCGCATTGTACGGAAATCCTATAAATTGTGAGTTCAGCATAAACTGGAAATAGCTTATGTGTAGCTGTGTACCTATCTTCCTACGTAATTGGATTATTAGTAGATAACCTTTGGCATTGTTATTTGATAAAAATAATATCACATAGAAGATTCTGTGAGGTAGCTAATGTCAATAATTTGAGCTGAAATAAATTACGTTTCTGGTTGGTTTATGTACCTATCAACCTTTAAAAATATTAAATAATAAGTACCTATGGAGTAAAATAAACAGGTAGTTTTTTTTTCAGAATCCTGTTTAAATAATAAGGGAACCTTCTTTATTAGTAATCGATACACATAATTTACACACAAATACACACACATAATTTTACTACTAACCTTGAATTCATGTTCGGTCCTGATACCAATGATGACCATCAGTTTCCTGATGATCCAGTTCAGGGTCCTAATCACGGCGAATGTGGACCAGACCTGCGCGAATAGGGACTTCAGTCGGCTGACGTTTTCTGCTACACCTGTCATAATTAAAAACTTTGAGGACTTTGAGAAAGGGCATGCTGTGGGAAAGGCCAGAGTTTATACCTCATTTCTAGATATTTTATATTTAAAATAACTGTTCATACTAGAGAATCCTTTTTTCCTGTCAATAAAATGTTCTTACTCGCTGTTGCTTGTGATTTCAGTTGTGTCATAGGAAACTACTAAATATACTTGGATAAAAACTATCCTTTCTTAAAGCCAATCTGTGTGCAAAATATCATCCAAATCCGCCTGCCATCAAAATAGCATGCAAAATATCATCCAAATCCGCCTGCCATCAAAATAGCCTGCAAAATATCATCCAAATCCCCATAAAAATCTACCATCAAAATTGAGTAACAAACATACAACCTTTCACATTTATATTATTGGTAGGATTATCTATTTATATAATGCGAGTAAACATACCTAAAATAGCCCTGAAAGAGCTGGTTATAGCAAAGAAAGTGCTTTCCAACATCATAGCAACACTACCGACAGCGTTCACACAGCTCTGTATGGAATCAAATGCTGGGCGTGAACTCTCTTCAGCCATTTGTATGAACCTGGAAGAGAAGATTATGCCTTAGTACTGACAAATTATGATCAATTTTCAAATTTTATATTTTTATCTGTAATTTTGTGTTTGTGTTTTGCAATCTTTTGACGATATGTATTTTTTATCTTTTCCTATTTTTCATGACATTTTCCCTCTAATAATATGACAACTGTATAATTTGACATCTTTGTGTAAATTTGACATTGTTTCATATTAATCTAATTTTGTATGCCTATCAGCGGGACATGGTTTGTACAAAAGACATTTATATTTCGAAAACACCTGTAATCACCTATGTTTCACAAAATAAATAAATGAAATGAAATACTTCTGGAAAGGCAAACAAACCTTTTAATTATTTGTGGGGAATAGCCTTATGTGTACAGTCACAACACGAGCAAAAATATGTATATACGCAGCCAAATTCAATAACAATTTTTTCATGGAATAAAAATTGCAACTTTGAGATGATACCTATTTCATGATAATATGGGTTTAAAAATACTATGTTCATTATAACGTAAAATTACAGTCATTACAGTAGGACAAAATCGCTTTTAAATGTTGCTAAGTGTATACATATTGGTGCTCATGACTGTACATAGGGACTTTTTCTGTTGCTTTTAATGATTTATGTGTAAGTCTAAAATAAAATTGTCTTTCCATCTTTTATTTATGTTGTGCTAAGTGGGCAACACGGTAAATACCCATCAAATAGTAACCTGTTTTCATTAATTTCTTAATTCTTTCTCTTTGTTTTGTCTAAAATGTTGAACTTAATTTGATTAATTTAGGAAGGTTGATAGCTGTACTAGACAACTAGAATCACTTGTATTTATGAGGCTTTTTACATCTAATGCTTGTTACTTCAAGATTAGCATAATGGAAAAACAAACAGAAACTGTAAATAAACAACAAAACATTTACCTGCTATCAACATCTCCAAAGCCACCTCCAAATCGGTTGTATCCTCCATAAATTCCACCCATGCCTCCCATTCCATAACCGCCGTATCCGCCATATCCTCCCATGCCATAGGAACCCATCCCCATTCCCATTCCGCCATAGGAACCCATACCACCATAGGCTCCCATGCCCCCATAGCCCTGGTTCTGCATCATTGGTTGAGCAAGAGCTTGGTTTAAGTCCACTCTGGGCGGCAGTGGAGGGGGCATGCCACTCTGTAGCCCACTTGATGTTGGAGGAATATTATTATTATGTATATGAGACACAAACTGGTTCCCATGACCACCCAAACCCGGCGGTATACTCACATTACCCAAGAACGGTTGGGAGTTACCACCCCCGAAATGCATATTTGGTTCACTCATTGCAAAATGATTGAAGTTCATACACTTGGATTACCAAATAGGCAAGTCGTCAATCGTTGTGGTACTACAGTACGCAGGTTCACTGATAAGCGATGCGCGCCATCTTAGTTAGCTATCTTCCAGGAAAATTATCGCGGTATTGATTTTCTTCAGAGATTACGCAGCTGCGCAAAGGGCACCTGAATTTAATTCTGCTTTGGTTTTTATGAGTCCATGGTACACTGTACACACAACAGAACAAGTAGAATTTCTGTGACTTGACATTTACTGACGTGACGTATTGCGACAGCTGACATAGGAGTAACCCACAGACTTGTTAGTCTTCCAAATTAAAAAAAAGCAATAGCTAAAACCATGTACAGTCGCCAGCACATCAAGCTACTACAACCTGTCAAATTTCTTTAGTAAATTTTAAACCTTATCGCTAAAGCATTAGGTTCAAGGTTAATTGGGAAAGTTTGACAGTTTCGGGTAGCTTGATGTGCTGGCGTCTGTACAAGAAATGGAAAATGACAAATATTGCAATATTTCGTTACAAAAAATGCAATTTTAAAGGAGAATGACCAGAAATGTAGGGCACCCTGTACCAAGCGAAAAGTCCGCCTGTCACAACCAAACCTAGTGTATTTAGAGGAGAATTAAATGCTCTTCTTATATTGTTAACTTTTTTTTACATGGATTCCCGCAATTCGTATTTATTAACCATTTATCTACTTCATATTTTGAGGTTAAGTTCGAGAAAGTGACAGGCTCGAAATGGTGAAGTTGATGACAAATGAAGCGGTACCTAATATCGGTTGCTTTTTATTCTTGATTTGGCGCTTGTTTCCTGATGGATGATTATACAATACATCACTGATAGTCAATAATAATTCTTGGTGTCAGGTTTTATATATAATGATAATGGATATCAATAATCATGTAGGTAGGTACTCATAGTATGTGCAGCTGGTAGTCTGAATAAGTAATCAATTTAGTACTGTGTTTACTGATTCCTAATATCTTGAAATCTTAACATAACAGCAGGCCTGTTTTCCCAGAAGAGTTAGGCAGAGTTGTATTTACTATATAGTACACCCACTTCTCGAACTTCACATGTTAGTAAATAATAATAAGGTGATAATGTTGTAAGTACTTAATAAGGCACTTATATCAAAAATGAAAAACGCAGTTAAGATATATTCATATTTACATAACGTATATGACCTCAACCGCTACCAGGACAGAGAAAAGAAATATACAAATAAAAAATAGGTAGGACAATTGGGTGGCACTCGGGAACGCGTTGCAACTGTTGCAACACGTAGCATGGACTGTCCACATCACTCCACATTGTGACCAAGTGTTAGTTCAGGTATCAGTTCGGAATCTCAGGGAGTTTTTCTTGTATCATTGCGAAACATTTGTAACATTATGAATAGGAACTACCAGGATTGATCTGAAAGCATAAAAACTGTTTTTTAATCCTTAAATTGAATAAATAGTCCCGGAAGTAGGTAGGTACTTTAGAAGCTAACTATAATATACAAATGCTTCTACTAGGTGAGGTAATACTTACAGGCGTCGCGTCGGTACAATCTATGATGTTAAAACACGATCATATCCACGGATATATTTTCTATGTAATATATTCTAAATTGTTCTAACAATACTAGTGAACGGTTTAGGATACGTCGGCGACGCTGACTTGCTGGCCGATGTCTTACTCTAGTTGAGGGCATCGCTAAGGATTATCACACAAAGACTACGTTATGAAAACGCACCTGAGCCCCCGTTTTTGTTAATAAGTATTACAAATTATTATTCAAAATAGTTCAGATGAAACCAATATTGAAAGTAACGTCATCCATGACGGCGCCACAGAATAATTATTACAATACGTCACAGTACAAATGACATTTTACTTTTTTGAATAGGTCCTCTTTTAATTAAATGCATGTATTTGCAATGTATTCCAAAAAAATAATAATAAATTATTACGATGTAACGCGTTACTTAAAGATGTTTTTTGACACACATAAAAATATATTGTATCCTAATATAAAATGGCAAATTGCTACAATTATCTTCTTCATTTTTTAATGTTCGTTGACAGGTAGGTAACTATATTTTTAACATAGTAGCAACATTCGGAAATGAAGTGCAATGTCAGTGACATAAGCGGAAAATACGTACCACAAAAGTAAAAAAAGACTTTTATTTTTAGTGTCCGAAAGCCGGGAATCGTTTTCATAACAAAATCGTATATCTGATTTAAAAAATAGGAGTAATTTTATGAACTACATTTGGTTGTGACACTCTAGCTCCTTTGTTGGTACGACAATATGGCATTATCCTTTATATTTAAATAATCTTTATTAGGGAAATCCTGAGGATATCCTACAAAATATTTAAAGGTACCAACCACGTCCCCGACAGAGGTGAGCTTGGTTGGCGACCGGTACAGCTGTTTTTCTTTGGTAGTAAACCATCATCTACACGGTTTTAAACCATCAAGGTCACCTCTGTCGGGACGCGGTTGCCGACCGTGTAGCAGGCACCATTAGCATACCCTTCCGACTGTCGAAAAGTCTTTTAAGATATATAACAATTAAAATTCTATTGTGTCTCGTTAATGACAGTTGAACTATTATAGAGCGAGCACAGCGAACTCGGAAGTTTTACTCTCGTGTTTCAGATTAGGTTAGTTACCTACATTTTCTTTTGACTATTCATACAGAATAGAAGTAACCCAATCTATTACTAATTACTATACTCTATGAAAGTAAGGCAGGGAGTGAGCCTACCGCCTTGGCCCATGACTCCTTTGGCCATGGTACCACTGTGGGCACACTGGCCACTGCCAATGCTGCAGTCACAGAGCATGTTAAGGCTCTTACATACTGGCGCGACTTGTCACGCGACGCAGTCTTGTTCTCCGTGAAGTTTTCTCAGAAATGTTTTGTTAAAAGTCTAAAAGCCAACTACACTGTTGCAATCGGTTGCAATCCTACGACGGCCAGCCATAAACAAGAACATAGTTTCCGTTTGACAATGAAAAATAATGAAAACAATTATACTCATGTGATTATAACATTTCCCTCAAGAAATATATCAATTAAACTTCTACAAGTGTGTAGATACGTCCATAATTATTTATATAAATAAATATTAAAAAAAAGCATAGAGTGCAAGTGAAAAGTTGACCGCCTAAATTACCTAGTTTAAAAAAACATATTATCTTGTCTATGTTCCTAAGGGTGTCAATAATTTCGATAGTGCATTAACTTTTGTTGTTATTGTTTTATTACGGTAAAAGTGTTTCCTGAATCTTAAAGCTAACAAGTTAATAGTGGGACTCAAGTTAAATATTTTAAACGGTAAGTGGTATAGTGATCTAAAAGCATTACTTAAAAAAATCCAATGTTTCTTTGACGAAGTAAGTGTCATTTTTTCGCAGATAATAATTCAATGTTTTGTATGATTTATTGATAACAAAAGGGTTCTGTTTATATGATAACGTTTAAAGAATGATATCTTCATTCCATACCAAGTATCTGTGGATGTATAATAAAGTTTTATGTAGAATTACATTGCCCTGGAAAGGTGTTACTTGCGACCGGTTTGCGGAGGCATAACATACCGCCTAATCAGAATCAATTGCTCTGGGCTAGCAGCTGGAATGACACGAGTAATGAGCGTTCATTGCTGACGCCTCGAACCAGACGTAAATTGCGAAGTAAGTTACAATTTTGCCGACACCACTATTCGGCGTAAACGATTCGTAGAACCAGTCGTGTGCGTGTAATTTTAATGTAACGTGCTCCCTGGTGGAGAATTTAAGTGTACCGTTCGAATTTTAAATAGTTGTGTATTTTTTGTAACAGTTTCTTATGGGATATTTTTTTCTACATAGAGGTGAGTTTAAATAAACAAATTCTTATGTAACTCCAAGTCAGTAAATAAAATAAATGTGTTATTGCTATCTATTTTTAACCACTTTCCTATATAGTTTCCTCTAGTTTCAGTTTTTCATCATAATATTATAAATAGCTTACCTATCTATGAAAACATTCCTGCCTGACTATAAAACATAGTTATGTTATGATTATTATAAAACTATGACTGGGTAGCAATGAGTTTACTTTGTAGGTCTGTGTTCAACACAATATTTATTATAATTTACCAATATGCATGTCTACATGCAAGATTCCAGGGTTTCCCCTGGGAAACCCACCCAGGTTTCTCTGGGTGTAACTCATCTCATAGTACAAAATAGTGCCAAGAATGTAGCCACAAGTAATATTTTCTGTTTTGTATGTAGGTTTGACTTAGAAAATAGCTTACAAATGAAACAATGAAATAAATATAGAAAACTGATAATTACCTAGCCTTCCTTAACCAACCACATTGGTTAAGGAAAACAATATATAAACTATCACAAACAAGAAGTTATTATGTGATTGCGTTCCTGTCTATGTAAGTGTAACTGAATTATTGTAATAAATATTCTATGATCTCAATATGTTAGCATCTTCCTGTTACTACTACTATTTAAAATGTAAGAAAAGGTTACATCTAGTTCATTTTTAACCAACTCCAAAAAAGGAGGAGGTTCTCAATTTAGCTTTTTCAGATTTTTCCTTGAAATTCTTTAAAATCTATTTGTAGTAAGTCTATACGCCCCTAAGATAACCCACTGACCGAAGTGAGTTTTTTTATTTGATTTGTTTTTATTAAGTTTATCATGTAACAAAAATCATATTATTATCAATTGACATGCTTTTTTTGTACCAGATATTTGACTTGAAGAATTAGGATATAAAATTAAGACAAAACATTATTCCCCAAACAATAACTGGCCAGCACTGCATAAAAAAAAAAAACCTTTTGCGTCTGGAATACTTCAATCAAGAAAACAAGAATGCAAAGTACCTACTAGTAATGTGCAAAGCCAGTCATGTATTCACGACGAATTAATGTCACATATTCACTACAGTAGTTTGCACAACAAACCTTGTCGTGTGGTACGTAATACAACAAAGGCGTGTGAGTTCTCAATTTTCCCGTAGCACAGGAAGGCGGCAGCACTGTCGCGCAGGAAGCTGTCGACTACAGCTCGCGCTCCTTTGTAAAATCGTAACGTTATGCCGTGCTAATTTATTTTGTAGTTATACATATGAAGAAAGTTAAGTGTATTACTGCATTTTTTTTACTCACCGCGTTTCACTTCCGACTTCTAGTTTTCGATGAATGAAATCCTAGCGTACTTATTCGTCCCCAATTCTGTAACAACTTCCACACAAGCACAGATATTATAATACTACGTACAGATACCCAATCCCATACAAAGAAATGACACCAACCTAAGTCTGGCTATTGAGCTGGCTATTTTTCTTCCCCATTTTTTTAACAGATGGCAGCATCGTCGACTCACTAATTGCCAGAGACCGTAGTTTTAAAACGCCATCTAGGAGTCTTTGCCTAGGTACAAGGCAAGACTCCTAGATTTTGTAATCCTTTTTTTACGTTTTTTTCTTCCTAGGTGTTCAATTCTTATATTTCTACGTAAAGTACTAGATTAACAAAAAATGTTGTTTGACTTTCCTTAATGAAACGATTAAACGTTTCAAGTTTAAAGTGACCTGTCATCACTTTAGTAAAACGCCATCTATTGCAAAGAGCTCTCAACCAAATGATTAACAGATAGCTACTTTATCATTCTAAGGATTCGAATAGAAGTAAAAGGCTTAATTTAAGTTTTTTGTTGAAAATACGAGATTTACGAGTGAAAATACATAAATCAGCATTAAACAAAGATGTTTTGATTTTTACTAATATTACTATAGCCAAAATTTGCCGTAAAACGCTTTTTAGTAATTGTTAATTTAATTTTATAATTGTTACATTATGCTGCCATCTATGATTTTTTTTCAAGACTAATTATAATTTGTTCGAGTTGGGACCCCATGACACAAGCAAGAAAGCAGACTGAAAATAACTATATGTATCTATATTTATAAAAATGAATCCCTATTTCCCTTGGTCACGCCATCACGCGTGAACGGCTGAACGGAGAAGGACATAGGATACCTTTTATCCTGATATTCCCATGGGATCGAGACTTATGCGAGTGAAACCGCGGGGCGCAACTAGTAACATATAAAATGTATCAAAATCAAAGGCTAAGTCTGCTCTATAGGCACCTAAAACATGCAATCGATAAAATATATTTTCGCGGATCCTTTGCCGATAAGGTCCAATAACAAAATGGGTACTGGTCGAAAATTAATATGTTTTGCTAGTTATTACGAATTTATATACAAGTTTTAATGGTAAAATCTGATTAGAACTGTCTTTACCAATTTATTGAAGTCCTTTACCTTCGCTCTGCAAATGAATTATGAATATTAAACGGTCGCCGTCTTTGGCGAGAGTTAATTGACAATCTATAGCTGCATTTCATTACGATCAATACTTTTTGAAATAGTTCGTCCTTCTTTCTTTATAAGCTGCTCGATCAGTTTTCAACTAAAACACTGTTTTTTTGTGCAGTCTGACAACCAGTCTTACCAAGGGGTATCGTATTACCCAGTTATTGGGTTGTGGAGGTCAGATAGGCAGTCGCTCCATGTAAAATACTGGTATTCAGCTGCATCCGGTTAGACTGGAAGCCGACCCCAATATAGTTGGGAATAGGCTAGTCAGATGATAATGATGATGATCAGTTTTCAACCATAGGAGCTTTGTTTATATTTATTTAATTACTTATTGTATTCTTTATCAACGTTCTTATAATCAAAAATACTTTGTGCTGGTTCAGTGAGGTTCGCGCACGGCAGTCGTCCAAAGCCACGCGCGACCGCCTCGCACGATTGCCGGTCAATGTACAAACCTTTACACCCAATGTGTTTTTGCCTGTTTCAAAAAAGTTAATTAATCGGGTGTACGGACTTAGAGAGTAGGTACTACCCACTATGATACCTTGATTCACAAATAAACTCTTGAGATCCGCACAGACCCCATGTGAATTAGAGTGTGATTATTTTGGCGTGACTAACTAAAGGTTAATCGTTGCAGAGGGAACTACTAGTAATTTAAAGACGGCATTATAAGCGATTTATTCAGGAAGTGACATTGCCAAGTCATAATCATCACCGCTTCCAGAAATAGACTTCAACTACATGGTATGGATTCACGTACTACATACTTACTACAAACCTAAAAGTTTATCCCAATCAGTCCACCACTGCTGGACATACCTACATACTGGGAATTTCATATTCATCTTTATAGTTTTTATTACAACGAATACATTAAAGTTACAACTTGTTAAGGGAAAACTTGCTCGGCTTGCATAAAATGACGTTTCTGTAAAACTGGTTATGCATCCCTGATAAGGATTCTACCGGAATATATTTACTATAGGTTTTATTTTATGTAACAGAAGGACCACTAATTGTAAAAGGTCGGCCCCAATTTGATGATAGCAGGGCAGCTTCCATGTTTTTGATGAGGCACTTTCGACGGCGGATAGGCTGAAAAGACGGCGGTGAGTGTTAACTGTCTGTGACTAATCCAGGCTATTGACGAGAGATTCATCTGAGACGATTCAAATCTGAAAATAATAGTCTAGGCAAGGCTTCTCATTCCTCATTAAGCTTTGCGCAGCTAATTGTTTGTTGGTGACAGATAAATTAGGTACCTACCATCGACTGCAAAATCATTCTCAAAGCATTTAGTTAATTAAACCATTTACAGGCACTTTTGAATTGTCAAAGGAGTCGGTCATTCAGAAAGATGAAGTTAGTTGCCCAGTCCAAAGCGTAGTAGGTATCTATGGAGAAGAACAGACAAGAAACCCATGGCCACGCTTTTAATAAACTATATTGTTACGAAAATATAGTTACAACATTCAATTCGGTCACCACTTCTGTACATACACAATTAATTAGGACACACAGTTCCCCAAATACTGGCGGCAAATTTTCGTAAACAAAAGTTGTCCACGGACTCAGCCGTAACTAGAATATACACCATAGATATAAAATTTCTATAATATACAACGAGCACTAACTACGTACAAATGCAATAAACAACAACAAAATAAATAATAAAACTGGACGTCAAACAGAGGTTGTGCCGCTGCCCCATTTACAGGCTGGTCCATTTCGTTCGGACGTTTGCCGGAAATGACGCCGCCGACCATTCCGACCGACACGATTCGCACTCCATTCATACAAACAGCCAGTATTTAATATAAAACTATATTTTATTTATTGTGTTCGAAAATGGATTTCTGATTGAAAAAAAATAAAAAGAGGTTATAAGACTCTTGCCTGGACGTCAAGCAGCCAGCAGCATTTCTTTTCGCCAAACAAATTGATGCTAGCAACCCAGAACCACAACCAGAACCTTGCGTTGCAGAAAATCAAAGGTACAGTTTTAACGCCTGGTTGATGTTAAGAAAGATGAAAAATATACGTGTTACGATAAACTATACTCCATTTGAAATAAGATTAGACATTTAAATAAACCTTTTTACAGACCGTTCAAACGATTTTGACTTCTATACCGTAGGCATAAGGATGGCATTAAAAGCAAAAAGGTTGCACAATACCAACTGTCAGCTGCAGCTGCCATTTGTCATACCACCAACGCAATAGAAGTCAAAATCGGTTGAACGGACTGTAAAAAAGGCTTATTTAAATGTCTAATCTTATTTCAAATGGAGTATTATAGGTAAATGTAAATAGCAATAACAGGGTAAATAGGAATAGGCCTATCTTTGAAACGGGGCAGTTGTAGCTGTAGGGAAACGGGTCGTAGTTGACTGTGCCTAACTTTTTGAGGCATTACGATCAGAGTTCACAATTTAGAAAAAAAAATCAGCAAGAAAAGCGTAAATTTTCACAAAAACTTTTCAAAAAAACTATCGGACCAATGAGGGTTTGAGTACTAGAAAAGTCAGAAATTGCAAAAGCCACACATTTTGTAGGAAATGAGACTTCGTATCCCGTCGCTAGGTGGAAGCCCACTCCTTAATAATATTTACCACATATCTATCCGCTATAGTAGAAGTGTTTAGAGAAGATCTCGAGATGTTAGCGCGCCGTGTTTAGAGCTGTCCGTCAGTGGAGTGTCTGTCACCGACTTATGACGGGGACTAATGGCTTGCCTTGTTTACGGGCCCTCTATCAACAATATTGTGTTTCTGAGCCGGATTTTAGTCTATAGTTTAAGTTGGGTTGGGTTTGCATAAGTTTTAATCCGGTACTCATTTCTAAATGTCGAGGGTAGTCTGTTGAGCATCATCTTTTGTATGTGGTTATACACACGGCTACACAGTACACATCAAGCTACATTTCCAGTCTATGCTGATCTCGCATTGTATAAGATTTCCGTACAATGCGAGGTCAGCTTATACTGGAAATGTATAGCTCGATGTGTAGCCGTGTGTACCTTCTCGCACCTAGCACAGTTCTTGTGTAATGCTAGTTTGTATCAATACCTACATTTCTTCTTCGATTTTGCAAGCGCTACTGCTGAGCATGACGTTCTGGGGTCAATTCCCAGGTCAGGGTACCGAAAGGCATACCGTGACCCCTGGCAACATACAAGCAACTGAAGGAACACGGGTGGGTTTTAGTCAGTAAGAGTCTGACACGCCCTCCGCTCCGCCCGGAGCAGGAGAAGACCCTTCGGGGTCCACAAGCGTGAAGTTATGATTTTGAAAGAGTAGTTACCTATCGGCAATAATCAGTCAAGCCAATCTACGATGAACCAATCAATATATTAACTACTACCTTCCGCCCGCGGCTTCACCCGCGTGGTATGTCGATAAAAAGTAGCCGATGTCCTTTCTCAGGCTCCAGACTATCTGTGTACCAAATTTCATTTAAGGGGGATGCGCTAGGGTGGCCCGCGAAATTCAAATTTTCTTACGTTTTTTGCAATTTGCAGGTCAGTATCAGGTTGTATGTTGATCTAAATATTATTAGCGCTCGTAACAAATATGGATTTACTGAATTATAAACATTAAAATCAGCAATACAACTCTCTAAGCTCATGAAAGTGTATTGAATGAATTTCGCGGGCTACCCTAGCGCATCAACCTTAAATCGGTTCAGTAGTTTTGGCGTGAAAGCGCGACAGACAGACAGAGTTACTTTCACATTTATAATATTAGTAAGGATATATGATTTATGTTTAAATGTATCTCTGAACTCTGAGTTAATATTATTTTCTTTTTCAGGTGAAATATTCCTGAAACAACTCGGTCCAGTTGGTAAGTGAAGACATTTTTTTACTGAAGAATTCTGTGGGCGTTTCTGAAAAACAAGTTTTTCTCATAATTTAAGTATTTTATGTGCTAACAACTATTAAAATTGTTTTTGTACCCAGTTGTTCCGTTTCTGTCGTCCTGTTTACAATCATGAAAGTAGTTTTGAGTTTTTTATTATAGTTCTTCAAATATTTTCTAGATTTTTTATTGGTATGTTTTTAGTATCGAGGCGGATGACCTGTATGTGTATAGTTCATCATAGTTATTCCGACTGATATCATTCGTTACTAGAACACGTTTTTAGATTTACTAGCTTGACTTTAGTAGTTTCTTTCTGATCTTATTCTGACTGAATCGTACGATTGTCATTTACATAAATCTTCTATTTATTTATGGATAATATGGTGATACAGTACAGGCCCAACTTCATAGATTCATTGGTTAGTTTGAAAAAGCTGAGCTAGGCGTTTAAAATTACTACAGTTTATTCTAATGCTACGGCTACACTTCGCGTTATCGCGAACTTTTCTTCGTGCGCTCTCTCTCACACACCCCTCGATTACTCGCTGAGCAACAGAGAGCGCACGAAGAAAAGTTCGCGATAACGCGAAGTGTAGCCGTAGCATAAAAGAAAGCCAAGTAAGAACAGTTTGTCTTGGAGTGTAGAGAGTGTGAGTCTGTTGGAGTTACTTTAAAAGAAAATACGTCTATTACGAAACTACTTGCATGAAAAACGACGAAAAGAAAAAACAGAAAAAAAATAGGTTGGGGGAAAAGTATGCGCTTAAAATGTGCTTCAGTCACTCCCCGAGCTAAAGGTTGGACCCTCCAATAGTACTTGTATTCTTATTCGTTCCATAAAAACTTACAATCATTTGTACCCTTACTAATCCTAGTTAAATCACATGCCAACAAAAACACCACAATTCCACAGAGCAACGTAAATAACACAATCCCAGTTCCGCAGACTAGTTTCAAACTGCGCTAGTTTTTTTGCTCTGTGGCCTAGCCTGAAGCCTCGCATTCGTAACCCGTATGTAATTAGGCGCCGGCCTGCTAACCTACCTACTCTGGCCTATAAAAAGAGGTTCGTAGTTTCCTACTTGAGCACGTAGGAGGCCATGATTGAGAGGACTTGGGGTTTTTTTTCCAGAAATGTTACGGAAAAAAGAGGTTGGAATCTGTGGTAGTGTTTTAGATGTTTCACTCACATGTTTTGTTTCTGTCTTCGTTTAGTATCATGCCGAGATCCGACGATCCGCGATTTTACGGACGGACACAGACGAGGCCGGACGACGGACCGTGGGAAGGTGTACGTGCGGGGTATCGCAGACATCGGAAGTTCCTCGGTGCGCGTTGCGTGGCGGTCTGTGGTCGTCTGCCGTACGTGTCCGTCTGCAATATTGCCGATCGTCGGATTCCACCATCTGAAGTTAAATTTTGTAGCAGTTGTCATTAGTAACGTTGATTACCTACTCATTACGTTAGTTTTGTTCATGTTTTGGGCAAACAAAAATGAAGTCTTTAGCTTTTACAATACTTAAGTATTTCTATTTTCAGAGCTCGAAATAGCCTAGCTGTAACTTAACTGTGACCTGAAAAGATTATAAGAATAAGTATAATAATCAAGAAACAGTGCCTAGCGAAGAAGAAAATTATCTTCACAGCGATAATTGCCATTGCTGGTGAAACTCAACTTTTCGCAAAAGAAATCAAAACAAATAATTTATTTGCTTGAAATGTTCAATTCTTGTATTGAATTGTATCCTCCTGCCTTCTTCTTTATGTGGGCTTCTGCGCAGGCCTGCTTTGAAGTCTAGGGTTGACCTTTGAGTTGGTTTAGGAGTTACTTCGTTAGTTAGGAAAACTATCTTATCATACGAGCGTTGATTCTGAAAGTGGGCAACGTCGCAAATAGCTATCAAATATTTGCATGTTTTGATTATTGTGGCAATATTACTGTGTGGAAATATGAAATATCGCTGACTAACTAACTAGAATTAATGAATTGCAATTATAACAATGAATTTGATGTTGAAACCCGTTTTTGGTGTAAAAAAGGCATTTGGAAAGTTTCTAAATACTTTTTTTATATCTAAAACTAAATATTCGGTGTTACGATATTAAATAATGCATTTCATAATCAATATTTTTGTTCACTAATTAGCCATATTTCATATTTCCATACAGTAATATTGCCAAATTAATCAAAACAGCGAAATATTTGACATTTGCGACGTTGCCCACTTTCAGGACTATCTGATAGCAAAATAAAATAAAGATAAAACTTTAGATACTCCTTTATTATATTGTTTCGATTACAACAGCTGATGTGCAGACATAAGTCACGCAGTTCTTTGTACCGCGTCGATCGATTCGTCGCAGATTCGATCCGCTCGGATTACCGTTATTAAACAATGTGTCACCCCGGTTAGATTGCGCTATGTGATGGATGATAAATGCGGGCTGGGTGAATATTTTTTTTTGGGGTTTCATTTTACTGCAGATTTTGGGACGGGATCCCCAGATTTTTTTATCTTTATATCTGAAATGAGCAACCCGGGTAGTTTTTTTAGATGATCCGAATTGATTGTTAGAACAATATCTAATTCGCCGAATTTCAACCTTGTTCACTGGCTCGTTCTTTTCTCTACCAGGCCGTACCGACAAGATCAATCAAATCAAAAGAAGACGTCAATCAATCTGCCTCAGCCTTTACCCAACTATGTATGTTGGGGCCGGCTTCCGTTCTAACTAGATGCAGCTGAATACCAGTATTTTACATGTAGCGACTGCCTATCTGACCTCCACAACCCAGTTATTGGGTAACACGACAAGATAGTTTAAAAAAAATAGTCATTTTTTGCCAATTATGCATTTTATTCCGTGACGAAGCCTAAAACCGTTACACATTATAATAATTCTCCTAATAAGTTTTACAACGCTGTGTGTCTCCTTAGCAACACAATTTTTGAAGTGAAAACTTCTTTAGGCGCTTTGAGCACTTTTTGGGTCAATACAAATCATGGAACTCGCGTCATCGTCACCGAACGCTTGTTGGGTAAACAAAAATCATGGAACTTGCGTCATCGTCACCGAACGCTTGAAGAAATTAATGAATTTTACTTCGTTTTCAATTCTAACGGCAGTCTCCAAAGATTGCCCCGCATGTTTTTTTGCCGTTAAACTAATCCCACCTCTGAACATGATACCCAGGGTCCTGGCACACCTAAACTGGGCAGTAGGGGCATACTAACCTAGCTACGTCCTTACCCTCTGGACACTTACTTGAAAGCGTCGCAGAGCGCGGAGCCATCTCTTTTTCCAGCAATAGATCTCGTAATAGCTTCGAAGAATTATATTCTAGTGTCTATTCAACTATAATAGAACACTATCAATAGAGCAGTCTATAATTAATTTAATGACCGACTGCTAAACGGTCTATAATTGTGAAGGTCTCCAGATTGCACAGGTCAACGGTACATGAAATTATGTTGGTACGTGTAATAGCCCGACGATTGTGAGTCATCCATTTGATTCTGAATGGGTACAGATTTAGTACACATGCTGTCAATGCTGTCATCCTAACTAATATTATAAATGCGAAAGTGAGTTTTTTTGTTTGTTCCGTTTTTACGCTAAAACGGCTGAACGTTTTTATAGCGCATGCATTCTCGCTTGTTTAGCCTATTGATGAAATGGTGCTTCACATATTCATCCCACACTTAGCGCGTGTACAGTGTTTAAGACTAGACCATGTCCCACTTTTTAGTGTTTCAAGGGCTTGTACACTTTACTCCTACTGCACTTTATATGAGCTAGAATGCAACTGATGTCCCGATTAACGGAGGTATCCACTTACCTACTGGGTCAAAAAGGCAAAAGGCTCACGAAAAGAAAAAGAAGCTTGTTGACAGGCATGGTTTGCCTGCCATTTCCCGAATGTTTAAAAAAGCGTTTTCAAGACAGATTCACTTCGAAATTGGCAGTAATTGTATTATGAATAGAGTCGGAAATGCAATAATGCCAAATTCAGTACAAAATTGGGTAGCCGTAATTTTCTTTTTGGTGAAATAAAACTAATGATTATTCTACGTTGTTACTAACAACTTGTTAGTAACATAGGCTAGATATACCATGCTGCAAAATGCCAGCGCGAGTCTTAAATGTCCGTGATCATGACACCGTTTGTGAATATGTCGACCTTCCTCGTACGGGCAAAGTATTTAGCAAAACGTGTTAATTGAACGCTCTTCTAGGTCATAAGTGGGTGTGACAGAGTGACCGATTATGTTCCCACTTATCACCTATAGCTGGACAGGGATCTTTTGGCGCGTGGACAAATCGGAAGTAACAGCCATCTTGAACGTCAATACATTGCACAAAACAATTGCACAATTAATATTTACTAACAGCGCCCCCCTGTCAACGTCATTCGAGCGCCAAAAGATTCTTGTAGTAGTTTACTATTGTTATTCAACAAGCTATAAGTCGGGTTAGACAAAAGTTTTGGTATTCCCAAACACTCTTCGAATCGCGGTTGAAGTTATTCAGTCCTAATGTGGTAGGCGGCAAGCCAATTCGCATTTATTGGCACAGTTCCAAACTGTAGGCTTACAATTAAACTTTTTTTGTCAGAAAACTTACGTAAAACTTTTGTACGTCCCGGTCCCCGGAAGCTCCTCGAATGCCTCTGAGAATGGTCCAGCGCCCGCTACAATATGCTCTGCGAAGTTGTGAATAGTTTGATAATGTTAAAACAACCCTTTATAAGATATTTTAAGGATTCTTTTTAATTTTTGAGTGGCTAAGTTGGAGAGCACGTTTCTTCTTGGTCCAAAATTCAAAAGCTAAGAACTAAAACTTTTTTTCTAGAAAAGCATCACCATTTTAGCTCTGCATCATCTTCTTCCTTTCATGTCTAGCCTTGTTACTAATAAACGTTGTATAACGCCTGTAAAGTTACACAATGCTTTGTCTTCTTCTTTCGAAATTCAAATTAATAACGACTGAAAGAGAGAAATCGGTGTGTAACTATTCACCTGATATAAAACGTTTATTAGTAAGGAAGTAGGTTTTTAAATCACTATGAACTATTACAGGGCTGACTATGAAGTATTAATGCCATCATTATTCCACTGCGTAAAAAGGATGGCCCTAGCGGCCTTGTATAGCTCCGTCTCTCACTAACACTGGAATGGAATAATGGTGGCATTAATACGTCGTGGTGTAGGTGCAGTACAGTTTGTTGAAAAGGATATTTTGAGGTAAATGTAGGGTAAAACCTCATGATTGTTCAATTGTTTTCTCTCTCAGCCCTTTCTCACGAAAATAATAACTGCACCTCTAGAGTTTTTCGTTTTGTTCATCAACATGACAAGCGAACACAATGCTGGTGATCTCATACCACATACTCATGGACTGTGTGACGATGTTATTAAAGTTAATCACTTTAATTACAGTTACTACTACAATACACAATGGTGAATCCTCGGCAGCGATTCACACGGCTTTTTGTATTAGTACCCAGGTCCCAAGAAATTAAATACCGTTGATAACAGAAGCAAAGGAGATCTGTTGTCAGTTAAATTATAAGAAGTATTTAATAGTCTTCAACATAATCATCATAATCAGTTAAATACGTCCACTGTTAGGCAGTGGCCTTCGCCATGATTTCATCACTTTGTATAAATATGTGTCAATGATCAATCATAAATAGTTTCTTGCCCCTCTTTGACTTAGTAACAACTTGCTTTGCAGTTTTATTGGTTGATTGAGAGAACCCTCTGAAGTAACAGAAAAGCTATTTTAATGGGAAGAATCTTAGCCCACAGTAATCAAATTTAGGACGATTTTTTCCAGTATTCCAAATTCTTTATAGAACACATATAAACTCTTCGAAGCCCTAGACAAAGTGACATTCTACCAGCGATAACGATGATGGAAAAGGCAAAAGTATATAGGACTGACATAAGCTATCGAAAAGCTTATGTCAATCCTGTTGAAAGGATTGAGCATTGAGCGTTGTAGAAATACGAAACGCTTTCGAAGCGATTGTCACTTGTCTAGGCCATCACATTATTTTGCCATATAACGGCACCCATGTTTCTTCGGCGCATCCAAGATCTTTCAACAATCTGAGATCTTTACTCATTATTCATCATATGATGCAGCGGTAAACGTAGCGGTTGTGGTAGATTTGTGACCACTTCTTGCCATTCACCATCGTAATGAGTTGTCATTACCACTACCGTATTACAAGATAGCAGCATAGCTTAGGGATGAGAAACTTATGACACGAGATATGATGCTATCTGTAAGCAATTGAAGATTAAAAGAAGAAATTGGTTTTGAATCTAAATAATATCACAAAAATGTTTATATTCCTCATCATTGGCTGTCATTTGTGGATCTTTGACGGTCGTTACGGGTCGTCAGAAGCCCGAAAATCTGACAACCAGTCTTGTCAAGGGGTATCGTATTACCCAGTTAAAATACTGGTCTTCAGCTGCATCCGATTAGACGTGAAGCCGACCCCAAATTGGTTGGGAAAAGGCTAGGCAGATGATGGAAATGTTTATATTCCTTGAAGGGTTGGGTAAAGGTCTATAGTAACACCATATTTCGCCAGTTACGTTTAAGTCCGATGTAGTAAAATATGTTTTGCTAATTGAATTATGTGAAATATTTTGCATTATCGCTGAACTTTTGCAGTTCACTGCCAAACATAGTCATTCACTCTCAATTTGCTTCACAAAACCAGGTTTTCCGCCTTGCCTATTCCATTCATCCGAGCTGGCTTCCTCAAGCCCAATCTAACTAACTTTATTACCCAGCCCAACGATGACTGACACTGCCAGCTTAGCATAATTGCATTTTCTTTGGCTGGAATAATTTTCATATTATTATAAGCCGTTAAAGAGATGTGCGAACTAGAAAAAGATGGATGGTGGCATTTATGAGACTCGGTAGTGCAGCTGTGGTTAGCATTATGTGGCACTTAGTATAATGCTGCCATGTGGTCGATTTTAGTGGCTGGCAGTGTGTGATAATCTGTTGAATTTGGCCTGATTTGCTTGTGGATATTTTAGAGCAGACAGTTAGTAATTATGATGATCTCATAAATGGTAATCAACAGAACCGTATCAGGAAAAAAATATTAAAAATGTTTTTCATAGTGGTTCCTGAGATGGTTTGTTTTCAATCGTCTCAGGTTGGTTCCATTAATTTCCGTACAATTGTTGTATCCTAAAGAATTCAATCTGAGGATAAAATTCCAAAAAGTAAACAACATACATTATCTCGCCAGGTGGATATAATCAGAAGCTAACCGCGGGCACCGTATAACTAATCTACTTATTAAAACATAATGGGTAACAGCTGACGGCCGTTATCGTTCGAACAATACTAAACTACATGCATAATAAGTACAGCAAAATAAAACTTAATTGCCTCATTTTAAAGTGCACAATGCAATGTTAAAATTAATGACGTGTGTTAAGGAGGGTGCTCATAAGACGACGAGATTAGACGGGGCAAGAAAATAGTAATCAAACATTAAAGAACCGATGTTATGGGCAAGAAATGTGTTGACACAAATCGATTTATCTGCTTGATGCCCTGCACTGCCGGATGGGATTCTGGGCGTCAAGGAGTTAATTGCATTCATGAGGTCTAAACCGCTGATATTCTACAACGTTAGTTCCATGTTCCATTGGACATTCTATCAGAATAGATATGATTTCTCTTATACAACGGCATTTATTATCGAAACCTCGTCTTACGGTATATAATCTTACGGTGTATATCTGCACGTATATCATTTACTATCCGTTGCCCGCGAAATCGTCTGCGATCCAGGATGAACCTATGTCCTTCTGCAAGTCATGGTCTATCCCTGTGCCAACTTTCATCCAAATCCGTTCAGCCGTTTAGCGTAAAACCGTAACAAACAAACAAAAAACTCACTTTCGCATTTATAATATTAGTTAGCATTCGACTACGCTACACTCATATTATTCTCTTGCGAATATCATGCAATAATGAGCTGGGTTTCATACCGTTGTTTATCATCAACCCCTTTTTACCCGACTACGGCGAAGAAAAAAGGAGGGTTATGATTTTAGCCGGTATGTATGTATGTATGTTCATCTGTTCCTTCCTATCTTCCAAACCACTTATCACAATTTGACAAATGAGGTATCGTTAGAAGCGTCGTGATTGTCCGCTGGTTATAGGCTAGTGAAGTCACATTAAATTAAAAATGGCGCCCTCTAGAGGAAATAAAGTGAGGAAGTTAAAAAAAAATGGTTTAATCGTACCATGTTGAGCATCAAATGACAGACAAATTAAAAATCCGGAGTCACACGTAATCTGTTCGATTTATAACACGTGTGACTCCGGATTTTTAATTTGTCTGTCTGTGGTGTCTTGTTTATACCTTTTAAGTCGTAGTTGGGTTTTAGTTTTTATTACTTGGTTTTTTTTTACCATTGATTTTATTCATCAAAAAAATCTGCTCCCTAGTTCTGCCAGTGCAAAACCTTCTTTAGCATTAGTTTGGTCTACCCATTCCCACGGCACGGAGGCACAGAGCGGAACAGGTCACTTCTTTCACCAAGGCACGACGAGTCAAACGCTTTGTGCGAATCCAGACGACACAGTTTAAATGCCGCACTAATTTACTATCGCGGTTAGAGCGTTCTCGGAATCCAATTTTGCAAAAACATGGTTTGTTGTAAACAAAATGAATTTTGCGGTAGTTATGTGGGCTCGTTTGTTTATATTATGATGTAAATATTACCTCTTCGTATTTGAATTATATCAGTGTTTTATATTTTATACTTTTAGAAGGTTATGTAAAACTTTAACTACTATCGACGTTAGTGCACTGTTTAATAATTCAATTAAGATTCTTCATAAGAGCCTGAACAAAGTGCATCCGTAGCTTCTATTTTCAGGTCATTCCGAGTTCATTTAAGTCGTTCAGGAAAGCTGATCTGGCTTAAGAATTCCAGAGACACATAGACTCAACAAAAATCAACATCCCAAGGAATCTAAAAGTCATCTATCGTCGACTACAGTCAAGTATGATTCAGTCAGGCAGGTAAAATTTCCATTAATTTATGTAAAGGATTGGATATTTCTAGTCTTATTTTTATACCTTGTTCCACGTCTACTCCACACAACATTACGAAATGCATATAAAATATATGCACGCTTCATGAAGATCGTTTCCCCGTCAAATGTGAAATGTTTTGCAAACATGTAGGATGTGTTGTCAGTAATACGAGCCGTCTCGTGTTTGATATTGAAACAAGATCGTTCCGATTCGCCGACGATACGGAACGTAGGTACAAATAAATTGATAGTATACATGAGGTTCGATCGAGTCGGTAATAGGGGGTGGTTAGAAAGTTATTGGAATTAACTGATTTAGATGTTCTACCAGCTGTTAATGATGTCATTGTTAGAGAAACTGAAACCGAATGATTAGTATCACCTGATGTAAATGTCGCAGGGTCGCAGTCAACTAGCTTAATAGTTATTAGTAGTACTTAGTATACTTTAGCTTTACTTGGAATATCCGCTTAGGGCTTTTAAAGTTATGATGAATATAATAAATTTTACGATAATTGCTAAGGATGAAATACCCGTGATGAGCACTTTAAACTATTGCATTTATTTTTTATGATAATATAAGGGGTTATATAGTTAGGGGTGTTAAAGTTTTGGTTTGCATTTAAAGTGGCACTATAATTTTGACCTGAAGAAGGCAAGGAGAATTGATTCGGTTTAAGCTGTCAGTTTTATTATTCAACTGAGCCAGATGTGGTTGGTAGCGTGGGCTCAAGTAGTGGGTGTACTCATATCCTTGCGGTTAACTGATCTACACCCATTCCGATTTTACCTTTACACCGCGCTATTAAGGAGTTATTTCCACTTCATCGCCAACATATTATTCGGTTCCATTTCCTGCGTTGTAAACAATGTTGTCAGTTTTTTAAGTTATCGCTACGTGCGCTTTGGAGTGGCCCGCATTTTATTGTGCATAAAATTTCGTGTCTTCCACTTTGCAACATTTTAGCGCACCAAACGCTTAAAATTTAAAAAGAGGAAATTATGGTAAAAGGATTCCATATTTTTAGCGTTTATGGCCTGTTTATTGCACATGTGCCGCTAAAGTATCCGAGTTTTATACGATTGCCTAATGAAATCCGAGATGCTGATGCCTTTCAATTATGTCGACGTGCTTATTAAAATTACGCTTAATTTCGCAATCCTCACGCGGGTGTTGTTGTCGGTGAAATTGTCGAAAATTTTCGCATTGGTCGTTTTGGTCACGACAGGAGCGGA
The DNA here is from genome assembly GCA_947363905.1 of Lithophane semibrunnea. Classification (NCBI taxonomy): domain Eukaryota; kingdom Metazoa; phylum Arthropoda; class Insecta; order Lepidoptera; family Noctuidae; genus Lithophane; species Lithophane semibrunnea. Next base: position 8,808,491 of record OX376208.1, read on the forward strand.
GGCGGAAAGATCTGTTGTCCTGTTCCAGGAGCATCGATTGGTGTTCTCGGTGAATGGCACGCCAGACACGGCTCTGCGGCCTTGTGTTTAGGGTGTTTTCGCGTGCCTGTGTCGGGAGTTAGGTCGTAAGGTTTCGCAGCGGTGCGGGCTCCACGCGGCCGGTCGCTCGCCGCAGTGCCACGCCGGTCGCCGGCACCACCGCCCGCGTCACTGCATCCCTTCATTCGGGAACATTCGTTCGATAACAGGCGTCGCGTTGCGGTAGGTTTCGTATGACGAACGTTCGCCGAAGGTTTCGGCATTCGTGCGGGAAACACAGTGTTTTCAAAAAATAATATGAAAATATAACAGTGTATAAAGTGCTGAATTTTTGTATGTCGCATTTAACGAAGTTAGTGCATAGTTTAGTGAGTGTTTGTGGCGGAAATTTAAAGTTTTTCGCATTGGTTTGTTTAACTATTTTCAATAAATTTTCTACAATAGCTTACATTTCCTCGTTTACTGAGCTTTTATTTCTGGTACATTTTACAACAGTTTTTGAAGAGAAAAAGATTTTCACTCTGAATACGTGCGAATAAAATAATTTTGACCAACTTCCCAGGATTCTGTTAGTTTGTTTTTTAGATATACTTACCGTGTATTACAAAAAGCGTTTTTATAAAAGTTGGATTATTTATTTGGTAGTAAAACGTTGTCTTTCGAACTTTTGTTTAACTTATGGATCGATGTATAAGTGATTAGTCGGTAATAGAGGGGTCCGGTCTGCGGTTTATTTTACTAATTAATTACTTGTTTGTCGAAGGAGGATCGGATGTTTCGGCAAACTGGCTTGTAAGCTTTTAACTTTGAAATTAGAATCTATTCAGATGCTCAACTGTTTTGAAAATAATGAATCGGCGACAGGTATTGTATTGTAATGAGGTTGTGAATTATGGCTTAGAATAGATTTATTATTAGCATACATATGACTTGTAACTTTGGTGTACGTGGTTAATATCAGGAAAACGGTGTTGTAAATAACTAGGTTAATGCCTAATTAGATGATCATTACTTTTCCACATATTATTTTGGAGATCGGCCAAAGCAACAGAAAAAACTTCAGCAGTATTTTGCTGTAATTTTTTGCGATGTTATAAGCGGAAACAATATGGCGGCTATGATAAGGGTATTATTATTCCAATTATCCAGCGTTTTGTTCTGAACTTAATCATAGAGGCTGTTGCTGCGTAGGCGTCTTTATAAGACTGTTATAAGCGTATCTAAACTCCATTAAAATTGTTTTGCGTTAGCAGTTATTTTGTTAGGAACAATGGATTTTATCCAACACCATGCAATTATGAAGCAATGGATCGAATCTTAGGTACTTACTACAGCAGTTAATTTTGATTGCAATATGATGCGAGGTAAATTTTAACCATAGACACGTCAGAAAGAGATCTTTCCAGGGAAGAGAAAGATCCTTAAAAAAAAAAAGAGTTGCAATTGTTTTCCGGTAGCACAGTTCTTTAACTCCTACCCATTTCGTTAAATACTAAAATCAATGTAACCCAAAGCATCTACCGATTAAGTAAAAAAAAATATCTTGAAAATTTAGGTGAAGTGAGCTTTCAATAGTGTCGCTAGCATTAGCCGGTCTATTGTGTAAACACCTCACCGTGAAAAGTAAGGTGAAGTGAGTGGTCAATCCCTAGCGACAGGTGGAGTCACAGTACCAGTTCACTCCATCTAACTTTTCAGGGTAAGATTTTTACAGAATACCACTACAGTAGTGGTATTCTGGAAAAATCTCACCGTGAAAACTTAGGTGAAGAGAGCTTAAAGTAAGCTTTCACTCCATCTGTCGCTAGGGATTGACAGCTCACTTCACCTCAGTTTTCACGGTGAGATTTTTATAGAATAGATCGGATAATAATTATCATTTCAGCCGTCAGACATCCACTGCTGGACATACGAATCCCCTGAGTGTCGACACATCGACCAGTCCTATGCTATCCAGCAAATCCAATACTACTTTACATTGTCAAGGTAAATATAGACAATAATTTGTCTGTAAACTTTACAAGTAAAATATTGACTACATGCGACCAATACCTACTACCCAGGTATTGGTCGTATGTAGTCAAACTTTACTTGTAAAGTTTACAAACAAATTATTGTCTACATGCGACCTTGTAAGTCTTTGTTTTTTCCCTTTTCTGCCGTTATCACTCCCCAGTATGCACATTATTTTACTAATTAATAACAACGCTGATTTATCCTGTACTGTGTCATAATGTGTCACGTCACGTCCATAATAGTTCATATCTTTGGTAAAGGCGCCTGCAGACACGTCGACGACTTTGGAATGTTCTGTTAGTTCACCATTTAAAAATAGAAATGTTACAAATAATTGCTATCATTACTATACAGCGTATGCAAAACATACTAGTTTGCGTCAAAAACTTCGGCTTGTTTTTGGGCAGGATTTTCTTATGTTTTGTCTAAACTTCTATGGTCAAATAACTAACCAAACACCTTAGAGCTGATGGTGCCGAAGCCAGATATATTTCTTGTGTTATCTGCGAAAAAAGAAAAAAAAATCAATTTTCTTTGTTTAGTGTTGTCCACAGCAGACTTAGCGCCTCTGTCGATCGATGGAACGTAAATTTAAAGGAATGCTTTGAGATGACCGCTAAATTATATGACGGCCGCTTGCAAGCGGCCGTTGCAAGTTATGAAACTTGATATGAAAGTCGTAAAGAATAACTCTGATCATTAATAATGTCGATTGATATAAACGACTGGTATTTTTATTGCGTTTTATTAGAAAATTCCATCAATCAATTTCAATTTGTTCCTTCATTTTTGATGATTAATGATTTGTTATAAAATTCCGTAATCTGACCGTATCTTGACATTTCTTGTCATCAAATCGATTTGATCACTGTCAGCGTTGCAAGCATCTTTTAGTCTTTAATTGATTAATTTAATTCCTATATTATTGACATTCATTGTCTGTCCATTGATTGGACAATTATTTGACACATGTAGGTAGTAGGTATAGGTACTTAGCTTACCTACCGCGAATTTAAAAACATTCGACGTCCAGTGTTTTTTAAACAATTTTACACAACCTAGGTAGATAATTGACAGCAGCTAACTGCTTTACCTGATGCCTGTAATTTCTAAATGTTTCTATGTAAAATGTGGGAAAGTTCATTTTCCCACATTTTACATAGAAACATTTAGAAATTACAGGCATCAGGTAAAGCAGTTAGTATATATTTTTTGTTAACAAAAGTATTGTGCGCGATTTTTATATGAAACGGACAGATATCGCTATTAGCGATAATGCAGTCCAATGTCCATGTTTATTGTCATTTTAATTTTTTGGTGCGTCTATGGTAGATTAAATTTTACTCTGTATCTTCGTACGACCCTATTTACTGAAAATATAAAAGGAGTCAGCCCTTTTTTGAAAGTCACCTCTAAGGACACTCAAACACTTCTAATTGTTCTTAATCCATGTTTCACTTGAATTGTATTTATCAACATAAACGCCCGCTATAATAACACGATTATTACACAAATAATAATAGATCATGAATACATGATGCTTTTCAGTACCGCGTATCTAACACCCGCGGTGGGTCATTGACCTCGGCGTATGATGCAAAATAATGGCGCGGTTTAGTACCTAGATTACATTACAGCGCTAATTATTTCAGGCTATTTTAGTATATTGGAGAAGTAATTTAATGGAATACACTTCTGTAGCGCTATTCTGTAAATATCTCACCGTGAAAACTTAGGTGAAATGAGTTGTCATCATTGTGTCAATCCCTAGGCATCGGGTAGAATGACAGCTCACTTCACTGTTTTCACGGTGATATTTTTACAGATTATACCCGGCAGATTCTAAGGATTGACAGCTCATTTCACCAAAGTTTTCACGGTGAGATATTTACAGAATATCTCACCGTGAGATTTTTACGGAATGCATCGGCTGTTCCTAAAAATAGCTTTGTACTTTTATAAAAAAGAAGTCTTGTCAATCTGAGGAGGGTAACAATAAAAAAGTTTTTTAATCGCAACAACAACAAATTGTAATAATTAAATAATATATTAGAAACGATGATAGCTACAAAAGTTAATAACTCGCAACTCGTAGCTATCAACGTCCGTCTGAACACATTGTTCCAAACTTAACCATGAAATGAGTACAATTTTGCCAACATTGGCCCTATAAAATGATTTACACTGCTACAAGGACTTTTGGCGCTCAAATGACGTTGACACTGTTGGTAAACGTTTGTGTAATTGTTTTGTGAAATGTCACTAATATTTACAAAAAACTAGATGGTGGCATTCGTTCCGATTTTGGCCATGCGTCCTATTAACCTGGTAGTGCGGTAGGCACCAAAATGAGCACAGCACCTAGTTTTATCAAGAACTTATTTAAGGAGATAATATGCAAAACAAAATTTCTTAATTCATCATCAACATAAAAATCAGCTGAAATAGTGCAGGCCACTAAACTAATTAATGTTTGGTTTATAGCAGCTATAGCAGTCGTTGGTTAGAAGGCGGTGGAGTGCTCATAATTTTCTCGATACCACCAATATTTAATCAGATTATGATTGTATCGATTTGATAATCGATAATAATCGAAGAGATAACTATCCGACATAACTCCAACAGAATCCGATGTATTTACATTAAAAATGTCTATAAAATAACTTGTATTGTTAAATGTTCTGATTGGCTGAAAACAACAAGCCGCCGTACTTCATTCTTTCGTTTATTAATCAACATGCGAAAACAGTATTAATATTCCAACAATAAACTTTTACAGCCTTTTTTTTTTTTTTTTTTGAGGTTGGGAAATCATCCAATGACTTCTCCCGCTCTGGGTGGAGCGGAAGGGCGTGTCAGACTTTTACTGACTAAAACCCACCCGTGTTCCTTCAGTTGCCTGTTGCCAAGGTCCCGGTATCCCTTTCGGACTAACCCGCAACACTGGCAGGCATCGGTCCTAGCGGACCCCGCCAATTGTGCTGACATCTCTTTGAGGCGCGCGTGGAACACGACGCGCCATCGACCCGGGCCTGGTCCTGATCGGACGGCAAGCTACCCATTGCTCGCCGTCCGCAAGCCCGCGCCTATGGTGGCCGGGAATCCGCCTGGGATTCCCGACGCCCAGGGCGTCTCCAGCGGCGGCGGCGGTTAGGGGCGTGAGGGCGCAAATTTTGCCTCTCCCTCACGCGTTCCGCCTCCTCCTTCGCGAGCATTACTGCTTCGCAGAAGGAGGTGACTGCTTCCCATGCCCTCTCGCTCCGTACCATGGCCTGGACCAGAGCCGGACGCGAGAGGTCACCGCCGCCAATCGCCTCCAAGAGGACACGGCGGGGCTCCGCCCAAGCGGGGCAGACCTCCACCGTATGCTCCACCGTGTCCTCCGGGCGATCCACACAGTGGTGACACCCGGGCGTTTCCTCCCGCTTTATACGAAACAGGAACCTCCCGAAGCAACCGTGCCCGGTGAGGACCTGCGTCAGGCGGAAGGTGAGGACGCCGTGGCGCCTCTCTAGCCACTCCTCAAAGAGGGGACTTATCGCCGCAATTGTGGCGTGCCCAGCACTGGGTTGCGACAATCGCACTCTCCATGCCGCCATGAGATCCTGCCGGAGCTCTGTCCGCTGAGCCGCGATTTCTCGCGGCAGCGGAGTTACGCCCCGGCGCTTCATCTCCTCGCGCCACTCCCAGATGTGCGCGAGGACCTTCGCCTCCAGATCCCATGGCGGTAATCCGGCCAGGAGGCTCGCCGCCTCGCGGGAGACCGTGCGGTATCCCCGGGCCAGCCGAATGGCCATGACCCTTTGGGACGCGTTCAACCGGCGGGCTGGCCGCAGCCTAAGGGAACGCGCCCACACCGGTGCCCCGTAAAGGGCCATGGACCGCACGACCCCCGCGTAGAGCCTCCGGCAGGAGGCGTTTGGACCCCCCAGATTGGGCAGGAGACGCCCCAAGGCAGCTCCTGCCCGGTCCAGCCTGGGAGCCAAACGTCGGAAATGCAACTTTTACAGCCTACAGTGTCGTTGACTATCTTTGCCATTACTAAATTGTATTCTAGGGTCGGAGGCAGACTTTTTTGTACTCAATCATGTAGAAAGTCTGAAAATGTTGTATTGTAGGTGAATTTGGATAGTTTTATGAGTGGGGAAAGACTAAAGAAACGATGGATGGACTGTGATGATTATATAGCTAGAACGGGCTAACTACCGAGATGACAATTAATATGTAGAGAAGTATGGAAGAAAAACCGGCCAAGTGCGAGTCGGACTCTCGCACGAGGGGTTCCGTACCATTATCTATAAAAACGGCAAAAAAATCATGTCTATTATATGGGAGAGCCCCCTTAAATATTTATTTTATTCTGTTTTTTAGTAGGTATTTGTTTTTATAGCGGCAATACATCTGTGAAAATTTTAACTGTCTACCTATCACGGTTCATGCGATAAAGCCTGGTGACAGACGGACGGACGGACAGCGGAGTCTTCGGTCCTAGTAATAGGGTCCCGTTTTACCCTTTACCCTAATCCTAGAAAGGGACATGTTGCGCCGACCCTAAATAAATTGGGATAAGGGCGGGTTGTCAATGATTTAATTGAGTTTTTCTCCACTGACTGCTAGGCCAAGGCGCAATATGAGTTCCTTATTCCTCATGAAATGGTCGTATTTTCCTTGTATGCTATATGCAACGACCGGGCGATTTTACGTTTTGGAATAGTTTTTCTCTTAGATTCGTAAAAATATGACAGTTAAATTGTCCTAACAGCATTTTAGTAGATGCATGTTGATGTGGCTGCCTTGGCAAATCCCATATCCAGCCGTCAAGGCTAAGTAGTTACGTAGAGTAAACTCAACCGCAGTCACTAAACTGTTCCATATTACTAATTGTTATAAATTGCTACCATAGTAGGTCAAATAATATTCGCATGACAGTTACCTAACCCTTTTTTTTTTTTTTTTTTTTTTTTTTTTTTTTTTTTTTTTTTTTTTTTTTTTTTTTGAGGGTGGGAAATCATCCAATGACTTCTCCCGCTCTGGGTGGAGCGGAAGGGCGTGTCAGACTTTTACTGACTAAAACCCACCCGTGTTCCTTCAGTTGCCTGTTGCCAAGGTCCCGGTATCCCTTTCGGACTAACCCGCAACCCTGGCAGGCATCGGTCCTAGCGGACCCCGCCAATTGTGCTGACATCTCTTTAAATTGCAATAAACGAGTTTTTAACGCTATCACCGCTTCGGGCACTACTGTAACTGTAACCCTTGTGGTCCTTGACCAGGCTTGATATTCGTAATTTGCACATTTGGGACATACTCAACTTACAAACAAGTGGGCGGTTAACTTGACTGCAGACAACATGGTTATTTTTTTATACAGGGGTCCAAAATATAGACCAATGCAATACATTTTTAATAATTTACCATCAGCACTAGTTGGGAATGTTTAGTCTTATCTAGTAAAACACAAAAAAAAGTGTCATGTTTATAATAATTGTCATACTTATTACTTAGTTTATTTGTAATTATTTTGCCTATAGGGCATGGCCTGGGCTATAGGCATGGCATAGGGCATAGGCTATAGGGGCTGTAAAGGTGTTATAATTGTGATTTAAATAAATAATAATAAATAAAAGTAACTAGGTATCCAAAGCTTGGACTATTTGTCATTAGAAGAGATAAACGGAAACTCGGGCACTTTAATTTGAGTGTCAATATTTCACAATAATTTTGGCACTGACAGCTCTTGAACGCGGTTTACATGTCTTGTGCTGAATGTGTTCAGTTCGTTTGGTGATATTCGTCGTAAAGGTGAATTTCACCAATGAACCTTAACGCGATCAGCACATAAACCACGTTTAAGAGCTGTCAGTGTCATTATTTTCTTTGGTATATTGACACTGACAGCTCTTGAATTCGGTTTATAAGCGCTGATCGCGTTCAGTGTCAATTCAAAATCTTCCTAGAGTCTGGCAAACGTAAGTTGAACCTGAAAACACGCGCGAAATTAAAAAAAAACAAGACTGTTTATCCCTACACATAGTGCGAGAACACGTGTTGATAATTGAAACTTAATTTCATTTACATAAAATAAAAATTCAAGTATCAACACGTCATATCGCACTATGTACAGGGATAAACAGTGTTGTTTTTTTAAATTTCGCGCGTATTTTCAGGATCAACTTTCGTTTGCCAGACTCTAAGTCATTTAATAAAGGCTTCGCTCGTACAATTCATCATTAATATCATCTTAACAAGCTCCAACATTACGTGTATTACAAACAATACCTCATAAGCATAACAAAAGGTAGATATTAATTCCCCTTCCCATCTCCCGGCCAAGTTTATTATTAGCTAATATACGTTGATGAATCATTCATGATTGTAGCTCTTAGTTCTAAAGCATGGTTTATACTAGACAGGTCGTGGGCGCGGGCGTGATCACAACCTTCCACAGATTATATAAAGCATTTATTTTCAATTTTCCCTCGCAAAATGGCGGTTGTTGACTCTGTGAATTGTAGCTTTTGTTATTATTAACGGACTTGCTATAATAACAGCATGTTTTGTGTGCTTAGCTTGTTAATGTTGCTTGATACATATACCTACTTAATTTTAATGAGAAGTAGACAGTTTTGATTTTTAGATGTGTTTGTTGTGTAAAGTCTGGGGAGTAATAGAGATATTTACCACTTACATAAATAGCTTGTAGATTCATTGCTGTAGGCGTATCGAAGGAATATCATTTTGTGTTGTTTGGCAGACGATTAGACGACTGAGATCATCAAAGTCTACAAAAAAAAAACTAAAGGATCATTGGACACTCCTTCCTTAACCGTAGACAACCAATTTTCACCAATTTTCTTTTAACCATACCTACCTTCTCTGTCGTTTCATAGAACGATGAAAAGGACCGACGATATCCTAACTAATATTATAAATGCGAAAATGAGTTTGTTTGTTACGTTTTCACGCTAAAACGGCTGAACGGATTTGGATGATATTTGGCACATGGGTAGATCATGACCCGGAAAAGGATATATTTTTCATCCTGGATCGCGTAAGGATAGTTAGGATTATAGAATGTTGAACATTATAAACATTGATTGATCAAAAACAATCAAAATTATTAATCGACTAAGCCACATCTCTACTTACATTGTCTTTATGTTTACCTTTATTATAAGCGGAAGAGAAAGTAGTCTGTCTGTACCTATGTAATTGAAGTCACATACCTGCGGTATCGGGCGCAATTATACGTTGTTGGCTATTTAGTTCATACGCCCGTAACAAATTGAGCAAGGTTGTACTAAAACGTTTGTAATTTTCGAAAACGTTTTTCACAGAAGAAGGAATCAGTGTCGTGTAAAATTAGATTTCATTTTGTACTCAACTCTACCGAGTGTTCTAGTCTTACATTGCCTAAGGTTCCAGTAGATTATAGTCTATGGTAGTTCCTGTAGAAATATAGCACAAGCAACCCTTTTTTAGTAAAAAAAAATAAAAATATCGACGCAATAATATTTCCAATTCCATTCCAAATTCGAAATAAGAATAAAGTCGTTACGTCAGGGCTTGAAATACCGTTAAAAATATGGTATCGTTACAGCCTTCTGATGCGGGTATCGTTAACTAATAAATAACGTTATATTATTTACCGTTATATCTGGCACATTTTACCGTTAAACATACGTAACGTTAAAATCTAAGGTAACGATAATTTTATCGTTATAATTAGTTTTGTTACCGTCGCTCTCGTCCAATTGCAAAAGAATGTCAGATTGCATCGACGCAAGACGCAAGACGCAAGACTGCCGTACGACTATTTGCGCGTTTAATAGATATTATCTTATCATTGCTATTCTGTGTTGTGCTTGTACTTGAGAATATACTTGGTTGGTTGGTCCACCGTGTTCTGTAAGCGCGTACGACTGCCGTGAGCGGTGAGAGATATGAAGACGACAAACGAAATGGCAACAGCGCCGACAGGGTGTGAGAGTGAGAGGGGCGCGCGCGCACGCCGGCCGCGGCCGCCTTTGAGGCGAGCTGGCAACGTCGCTTAAAATAACAAAATAATACCGATAATTTTTTACCGCTATTTTTACAATAACGTTAAAAATACCGGTAATTTTTACCAAAAATGTTAACGTTATTATTATGTTATGCTACTAAGTAACGCTACCAAATTGTACCGATATCGAAGTATCTCTACGGAAATACCGTTACTTAACGTTACTTTTAATGTGAATTGGTATCGTTTTCAAGCCCTGCGTTACGTACCTACTAACTGGCTGGCTATAAACATTGCGGTGCCACATTTGCATGACAACGGCCGTCGGTTCGGCGAGCCCATTCAACTGTGTCTGTACGTCCAAATTGAAATTCGGCCTTCGTCCTTAGCCCTCACAAACAAGACTACAGCCATTTTTAGCCTCCGGAATTGATGTCAGAAATGCAGTTATTTACGTTGAAATGACAACGGATTATTGCGTCGTATCGCTACTTATTTACGTACATAATACGCCAATGATACCTATTGGATTAGCGAGGCTATTATGAGAAGTGTACCAGCCGTGGTAATACCTTTTGCGTTCAGCGCACCCTTGGCAGGCAGCCCCGCTCCTAACAGTAACTTAGCTGACTTTATTATTTTCACTGCTTCACAATAACTCGTGTAGATACTAAGCAAGATGAACAACTTATCATCCCCCCTTATCTGCTCCATCAATCATACTTTCCCACAAAGATCTTTTATCTACTTGACCCATGTTTTTCTTCTAGATCTGTATGTAGTAAAATACGATAAAGAATATTTCAAAATATTTACAGTCTTGTTGAAGTTTTCTCCCGCACCGTCGTCGATGGAGTTCTTTTGTGGATTAAAGTTTGATCGGTCTTGTAATCCACAGGATTTCTCTGTGTTACGAGAACAAGGTAAAATCGTCTGAAGATTTTCTCCTTTTTTCTGAAATTTTTCTGTCATCTGTTGCTGTGAAAATTTGTGGAATATTTAGCTTGAAGACATTTAATGATAAATTAATCTTGTCTGCTCCACTTTTCGGCTCAATTGCCATTTAGTTCAATGATCAAAACGTATCATTATAATTAGTCTTGCTAACTCGCAACTTGCTTGGATAATCTCTCGGTATTTGGTCGCTTAGCATACGATTCGTTAAACTCTCAGTAATCGGTAAATCAGTTCTGTCGCCGTCGATAAGCCGGCTACAAAGGTTGCCTTGATAAAATAGGTATTTGTCGTTTGCCGATCCCCTATGACCTTTCGTTATCTGTATCTATTGCCGGCACGAATTTGCATGTGACCAGTCATCGGATTGGATAGAGCGGCACGCTTACGATGTACAGGCGTGACCGACAGCCATGCCCAATATGTTCTATTGAATATACAATTTCGCGTTTTGTTTACAATACTTACAATGTATATGCTTGAATTGAAAGTATGTCAGAAAAGTCTCCCGGAATTTTAACTTCATTTAGCAAATGGCTTGTTTCCTCCGTTAATGGCGCTGTTAGCGTTTTTTTGTTTGTTAACTCACTGATGTTCATCTTAAACATTCGAATGGCTACGTAATTGTGGCACTTACAATATTAAAACTTTTCTGTCATAAAAGCCGCCGTTTTCAACTTTACGCAGGTGAGAATTAAGCTCGTTTCCGCCGTGACAAAGGCTTCGTGGAACTACGATCTGCCGCTTTTTTTCCTGCCCCTAATTCTATAGTCGTAATGAGCATTCGTGTTCACGTCCGCTCTCTGTAATTTGCTAATTATCCTGTCGCTTGCAAAATTGCCCTTTAGCGTCCTACTTTCACTGCTGTTGATAGTTACAGCTATCGTACAAAACCGATGTTCCACGAAAGGTCTATCGTCCTTTAATATCTGTCCACATTGATAATCGTGCAGTCCTAGAAACTTACTAACGAGCGAAATAACGGTATTATGGCTGTACGTAAATCTAGCTATTGGCTGGCCTTCAGACAGATATCATCTGTACCAATTGTGCAGCTCTCCATTCCCACGTACCTTCGAGTTGAACATCTGGTCCTATTATACCCACATTTCTAGCAAGTTTAATGCAATCTTGCAGTGAAATATGCAAGGAGCTTCGCAATTCGACGTCTCAAAGTGGAAAAGTAAAAGATGCTTTTCGCAGATGAATTTTTCAACGCCTTGTAGTTCGGATGCATATTGAAATAGCTTTGCAACTGCACGTTGCAGGCTCGAAAAGCGAACACATTTGACGAAGTCGACGTGTGCAAACTTTTAAAATAAAAGTTGTTTTACATTTAAATACGGATCCCTTTCATTACTACACATGACTTGGGCTTAGAATTGTTTTTTTTTTTTATTGAAAGGTGGCAGTTCCAATAACCGTTAAACGTGAAACGATCGGTAAACATGGCGGTATAAGTTCAACCTTTTTAGATAGCACGTCTGATTACTTGACATGGGTGTTCGGGGTCCCGAGTGATTGGGTTTGTTCTGCTCAATAAATTGACATTGTACCGTGATTTGGGAGTTCTGTTTGTAGGTAAAATGATATTTTAAAAAGGTTATCGTATTGATTCTGGCCCTCGCTGGCTGTAACGCATTTATTGTGAATTGAGGTATCGATTTGAGTTTCCATATACCTACTCTGCCACCCTGCAGAGAAATCGATGCGCAACCTGTTACCATGGATTTAGTGCATGATTCGGAAACCCTTCGAATGTTTCGACTGTTTAAAAAAATGCTGTTCCATACATTTTGACCGCGTAGGTATAATTTTGTATGAAACAGCAGATTTTTTTTTAATAACCTGTGAAAATTTTCAACGCAGTGGGTCCATCATGTACCCACTCAGGTTGCGGTCCGATGTCCTTGCCACCCTGTATACTAATCCGAAATATAGCACTACTCGAAAAAGTCTAGAACATATCTGTAGAAAAGTCCTGTCACTATAGATTTTTTTGTCCTCAACATGAACGAAAAAAAAAAAAAAACCTTAAGTGTTAGCAAAGAAAACTTAAAACTAAGACATGATTACCTGTTCAGAGACTGGCTGTTTTTACCCGAGTGCCCCAGATGGAGGGTAATGTTTTTGATTGAGACTTTAGTGCAGTGGGTTCATATTCCATGAACTACCTAAGGCTCTATGTTAAATCCCCATATTACAACCTATCGCAACCTGATCATAATTGACATAATGTTCCCTTAACTCGCAAGCAAACAAAATACCGCCACTGCCCATTAGACCACAAACAAGAACCTGCAGGTATTGCTAACAATTCCCGCCATTACGTATGTAAATCCGATTCCCTCGTATTTTTACTGACTTCGAACAAAATTGCAGAACACGTCCACCGCCAATTTCGATGCTACGGTCTGCCAAGTGTCAGTACGGTCAGCGCAAACCATAGACGGGGTGAGGTGCTTTCAGACGAACCCGTAGGTAACGCTGGAAAATAAAATTGCAGGAGAAATAACAAGTCCGGTAGCGTTGGACAGGTACAAGCGGTGGAATCTGCCGTAAAATTATAGGTGGTGTTTCCTGGAGCATACAGATTAAAAGGCAGAAAGAAACAAAGTATAGAAATATAATAAAGATACATGTAGGGGTAACACTGATTTAGAGAAGCAGAAAGACAAAGGCAACACGGGATAATGATGAAGCTTCTACATGTGACATTTTGAAAAAAATGAAAAGCGCCTGTTTTTCGTCCCGAGCTCATGTACCAAATCAGTGGTAACAGTGGTTTTTCGTTACGGATTCATGTACTGAAACAGTCGTGACAGGTTGCGCATCGATGTCCCTGCCACCCTGTATACAAAAAACATTACAAATGAAACCTAGCCACAAACATATCCGACCTAATGCGCGTTAACGCTACACTTGGCATCTGAAGCACCTTTACCCAGGTCGTTGAATCACGCCTGTGATCAGGCACGTGCGGACCAAATAGAGAGAAATGTTCTGTTCGTACCTTTATTAATCATTGTTTTGTTATGTTATGTCTTATCTTTGGCGTCGCCAGTATTGTGTGGCCGGCATCACGTGCGCCGGACGTCGGTGCGCATCACAGGTTATAGGAAGTATGGTTAGATGCTCTAATTAAAGGACAGTTGTTGTTATTATGTTCGAAGCTATTTGTAGGGACACTAATTGGTCCTTGTATAGGTAGTCTGTGGATGTTATTTATGTGCTCAGTCTGTAATTACCTAATCCGGTGGGGAATTAATGTAGGTATTTCTCGACTAACGCGGCTATCACTGTTGGTATATTTGTTGTGTTTTCGTCAAAGAGGAAATTAGATTGTTACTAATAATGCTGAAATAGATATCTAGGGCAATTATAATTAAGGCAAATAAGTAATTTGATAAAGAAAATAACTTGAATTAGAAACCAACCTTGCCTCCATTGAAGAAAATAACCACGTAAGCCAAACACAAGACTCACCGTTCGCTCCAAAGTCTAAAATGTTAGGACACGTCTAAAATGGAGTTCACTAAACCTATTACAGACTTTTGTCTTACTTTTTGGTCGTTCGGTACACGGGCACGAGCCCGGCACGGTTGGTATTCGATCTATCGAGACGCCCGCCTTCCTGAGTCATCCAGGAAATGAATTTAAGAAGGAACTCAAACGATTCTCTACTTCAAATCGAGTTGAGGATACGAACAAAACGTCTCGAACATTCTAGGAAAAACTTTGTTTTTAGTATCAATAGGAGTTCCAAGTTTAAAACTTCTACAATAAACAACTTCGTCTGATTAATCTGATAGCACCGAAATGGCTTAGCAAATATTTCATCCACTGAAGAGTACATAAATATTTATATAAAAGGCTGAGAAAATAATAAAATATATTTACAAATATAGCAATCGGCTCCCTAGAGAAAGTTTTCTTTTCATACTGAATTACTGCCGCCGTTCGTCTTTCGTCTATGGTTCGCTCAGGTAAGTTAAGCGCGGTCTCCACTGTAGTAATTACGGTAAATTGCTACCATTGTGCTCGGCAGTCTACCGATTATGCCGCGTTGGGACTCCTCTGAGTCCTAATGAAATCTCTGCTTGATTTCTTTATTTGTTTGTTTGTAGAATGGTATCACATTTTAAATGGTTTTGTCTCCCGTTTTGCACGTTGTTAAATTTACTTTCCGTGTTCTAGCTTTCGTTATGGTATTTGTTTTCTGATGCAAATCTGATGTAGGTACTATGGAGAGTCGTAAACGAATGCTCCATGAGCAATTGAGCATGCCAATGTTTGGAATCAGTTGATTATAAGATGAACTGATTTAAACAATACAAGTTTCTTAAAATTTAACAGTCATAACTCATAAATTGCAAAAGATATAACAAACAAATTGAACGAAACAGCACTTGATGAAAGCACCAATTAGTGCCAACAATAGCACTTTAACTCAGCGTAAATTAACTCGGCACGTTGGTATTGTTGGTCGAGTGGACGGCCAACTTTTCAATGGCTATCCATGTGGATTGTGAATGAAAAATGTTTCAACCAATATTTGTTCAATGCTGTTCAATTAATGGCGGTTCGATAACAAAATGAGGGTTGTTTGCAGTTTCGCATGCATGTACGAAAAGCGTAAGCGTGAAGTTGGTTTGAAAAAGGAACGATTTTATTTTTCCGACGCCATATTTTGCTTTGATGAATTGGCTATTTCGCGCTGGCCTGTTGTAATTTTACCAGCTTGTCTAGTGTGACAAATACGGGAATTGCGAACCATTTTAGATGAAATCCAAGTTTCGCAGTAGGCTCGTAGATACACATAGCACAATAATCAGACTAAAAACTTCCAAAAGACAAAAAAATCACCGCTGGGACTGTGAGAAAATAGATAAATTAATGCTGGTCTCATATTAACTTGATCCAGGAAAGTACAATTTATGGTAATTCAGGCAATGTTTCCAATTTATTAACGCTTTTATTGTTGCGTATCCAATAGGCCCTCATCAAATCAAATCAATTGGGTACTTCCTGTGTAATGTGACACATAATACTTCATAACTTTTGTTTAATATAGGAACAACACGGGGGGAGGCACTATCCAAAAAGAATCAAGATTTATTTCTATGTTGCCAGATTCTAATTTTGACTATTATTCCATTTTTAAATTTATTAACAGATTGAAAATAGAAGCGTAAAAAGTAAACCACTATGATGATACATAGATACCGGGGACCCGGTATCTATGTATCATCAAAGTTGATCGGTGTAGGGTTTTTCGAAACAGGATTTTTCGCACAAACGTTACATCGCACCAATAAAGCATCGATGCAATAAAACATTGAACTACTGATTTTTCGAACAAACGTTACATCGCACCAATAAAGCATCGATAGAATAAAACGTACTACTGAATTATCGACATAACGTGTTCGATATAATAAAAATCGAACAATCAACTTTCGACATGAAATAGGGGACTCATAGATACCTAGTACACATAAAATTTGTTCTCTTCACAAATGCCAACGAGTACAACATGCTAGCAGGCTTGCGGACCAAGCTTCATAAATTTGCCATAACTCTGCGTATGTAGCATACAGTCTTCTACCGGATTAAGCCCATATTTTTCGTGGCAAACGTGCCGTATCGCAGACTATATTCCAGCCCGCTTTTCACCATATCTCTTACATATTGTGTGTACTTCACGAGTGTTCACGAAGGAAGACCCCGTTACATTTACTGATTGCTCCTTCACTTTAGGAATGCGTTTCAGAATATCGTCGTCTTGCGTAGACTTCATATCCTTCTATTTGGGCTTCAATAAAGTTATGTTGGCATTCAATTGAATTTTCATGTCTTCAAATTTGGTAGCGGCGTAGCAGCTGTCTAAAGAGTATGCAGGGCAGCTGTGCTTACAGTATGCAGTCGGGTTTATTGAGACTTTCAAGTACAGACGCACACGGTTTGGTGCTACTAATAACTTTATTTATCGTTTGAAGGCGTAGGTAGACATAATCTGTTTGTATATTGTTGATCTTTTAATGAGCTGATGACTAAGCGATAAGTCTCTGAAAGTTTGACAGAGACTGTGATCAGTAAATCTACTGTAAGCTGGGGGCCTACCACCACCGCTTACTGCAGTATTATTTTAATCTTACTTCGTGAGGGAAAGAGATGGAGCTAAGGGCTTCATCTCTTTCCTACACTGAAGTAATATTCAAACAATACTGCTGTAAGCGGTGGTTGTAGGCGGGAGTTCTGATTTGTTTACAAACATAACAGTATGAGATGATCACATCTCATACTTAGCTTTTAAAATGTCTTCAGAACTGCACTTCCTAACCCTCGATGTGTTATGGCCGATTCCTATAATTTACGAACCGTTATTGGTTAGATTAAGACTCTTGCATCTTTACCAATAATGAAGCAAAGACCTCATAGCTTTGCCTTAGACCCTCCCATATGGAAGTAGCTATCACAGGTAAAATTAGCTTACGAATCTATTTATATGCCCAGTTTGGCAATAAAAAATGCTACCATTGGTAAGCAAAACGATTCGTTTTAATTTATAGGAAACGAGCATTAGTATTGCTGTCAGAAAAATATAATCGCGTCTAGTTGTCTCAACAATTCAAAGCTAAAGCTAGTGTGTTTATATTTGATCCAATGTGGTTACTATCGCTAGAATTCTCTCGTTTAATAACAACTAGTTAGTATGACGTGCCACCACAAATATGGAAGCAATTGTGGCTCTAATCGCCTCGGGCGGCGCCGGCGTGTTGGGAGAAGATCCTGACATATTACATTTCTTGATCATATTGCGTTTTTATTTACTTTGTTCTATGCTTTCTCGTAAAGCTTTCAGCGCGTACTTACAAATATTTATAACTAAAATGTTACAAGCTACGGGCTTTTGAATGCACTCAATTTCAAGGCAGCTGTTTTTTTTTGGGTCTGAAGCCGGATTTACACGGTGCAATTTAGTTGCCTGGGACACACCATAAGTCGAAGCAATAATAAAAGTTGCACCGTATAAACAGTGTTTAGAAGATGTAAGTCTTTAGTTGCTTCAATTTCCCTGTATGCAACAGGCAAGAAACTTGCATCGTCTAAATAATGCATTTTTGCATTTACCTCCAAACCTTGAAACTGCGGCTACCTATAAAACATCTATACTAATAATATAGAGAAGATTTTTTTAATTATTTGTTTGTTTGAACACGCTAATCTCTGAAACTACCAGTCGGATTTGAAAATGTGTGTTTGGAGGGGCCTAATAAACTAAAACGTTTTCTATTGCCGTCTTCTACTTCCATAAAAGCGAATTCCTAAATCATTACTTTACTAAGATCATCCATTATTCTACCTCCGGGTATTATTACCCGTAACATTTATATAACGTTACCGGGATGAGAAAAGGTGGTTGATGTTATTGTTATTCGTTTTTCTTCCGTTCCATCGTAACTGCTATTTATTGGGTCAGTCCTCCCCGGGCCTTACCGTTTAGTTGTGGAAGAACTTTTAAATAATAAGTTATTGTTGGAGCCTCCAACACGGAGCTATTACCTTTCGTATTTAGAATGTTTTCATTTTAGAATTATTCTTTTTCATAAAGTACCACCGACTCTAGGCAGGCATAGACAAGTAACTGAAGTTACATCGAGTGCTGACACGCGGATTACAATAATTTTATTAAATAAATATTTGATTTTTTTATTTCTGTATCTATCCGTGATATCACAGGCAGTTGGCCCTATCAGAATTACAGCGCTGCGTCACTTATTTTTAAATGTCGCAACATCATGCTGAGGTAGGACCTTTTGTTTTTATTTTAATTTTACTTAGTTTTTTTTAATGTTTCAATAATTTTGTTTAGTTTAATTAAAAAATAAAATAAATAGTTTTTCTTTCTGCTGAATTTGTTTCGGGAATCTTTTTATCACCCCATAACAATTACTTTTTTACAAAAATATTCAATGTACAGTTTTGACTTTGTTACTAAAAAAGGTGTGTATGTAGATACAGATGTTCCTTCTATAGTCATGACATCTCGTTATGAAATTGAACGTATAAGAAGGTAATAATAAACAATCCTGCTTTGTGTAAAAATACACAATTGTTGATTGTTTATTATTACCAATTGTTGTCTTTTCCTGAAGACCTCATTGGAGGATATATACCTATGTTTTATTTATAATAACAGCAACAGGAGTTTCCCTCACTAATCATAGAGTCAGTCGTAATTCTGCCGCAGATTATTATACTGTGTTATTTTGCGTAAATTTTAGAAAGGGAAAACAATTTCTTGGTTGAATATCTTTGTTTTTTGTATTTAAAACCATGAACTTGTGTGATTTGTTTGGTGTTATAAGACATTTTGTGAATTGTCAGTCTCAATGGGATGATTCTTGCTCGGAAGTAATGAAGTTCAGGTAAAGAAACATGTACTTCTTTTGCTTGGGGTGAGTAGGGGTTAAATTCCTTATTTACTAGATAGGTACTATGAAAAAGATCAAAATGATAATGGAAAATAATTCAGCTTTATTCAGGGATATAGCTATGAGATGTGTGCAGTGGTGGCTCAGGCCCAGTAGTAACGGCCGCGACTTATGAGTTTGTAGCTCGTAGCATCGACTGGCGCTTTACTTCGTGTAAATTATTTCATCACTACTGCTCTCAAAACGATGAACGAAAACATCGTGAAGAAACCGGTATGTCCTCGAACCAAAAATTCGAAGACGTGTGACATTTACAAACCTGCATTGGTCCCGCGTGGTCGACTACGGCCCACTCTGCTTGTTATTTATCATCATCATCACTGGCTATCTGGCAGCCTTATTCCACCCACAGCTATAGTATAGGGCTCCTCCCTTTGTGCCATGCTTCCCTGGTCTGTGCGAGTCTCATGCAGAGGGTCTAGACAAGTGACAATCGCTTCGAAAGCGTTTCGTATTTCTAAAACGACTTTCAACAGGATTGTCATAAGCTTTTCGATACCTTATGTCAGTCCTATACTTTTTGCCTTTTCCATCATCGTTATCGCTGATGAATGTCACCTTGTCTAGGGCCTCAGGTCTTCTCCGCGATCTTCTGTAGGTCTATATTAACTTTAGAGCTTGTTAACTTGAACGTTGAGCAACGCATTTTCTGTCTTTCTATGTTTGCATTGAAAACAAAAAACCTCTTGGATCTTTTGGCCTGATAAAGCTTATTATATCCTATTAAACCAAAGGGCTAGCATAAATAATTTCTAAATACCGTTCCTCATACCTTAATCAGTCCAAGTAGAAAGGTATGACAGGAATCTGAATGGCCGCTAATTGTAACGTATGCATATGAAATCAATCGAATATTGATTAGGTAGGTGTACGTGTTTGATAGTTGTTTAGTGTATTCACACCTTTCTTTCTTTTGAAAAATGGCCGAAAGGGACTTTGATTTGACAGCTGTAGTTGCCATAGACAAAAAATATTTTTCATAACTTGTTTTTTTTTTGTTGTTGAAATCCATAAGCGATGACTTGGTTTCCAAATGTCTTTGTTAACATAAAAAGATAAGTAGGTTCTGAATTAGAATACATAAATGCTAAGACGGTACCTTGCCAATTCATTTATGAGAATATTATGTATGTAAGAAAAAATTTAAAACTTTTTAATAAAATAAGTGATAGACATAATTTTAATACTAGAAATAAAGATAAAATAGATCAACCATTTTTCAGATTAGCTAAAGTACAAACATCTTTTATGGGGTACTGCGTTAAATGCTATAACAAAATACCTTGTGATATATTGCAATTAAATGAAAGAAAATTTAAAACTCATATAAAAAGTACACTTTGTAAACAAGCTGATTACAAATTAGAGGATTATATCCAAGATAAGAATGCTTGGAAACATGCTGGTCTTGCTCCATAGGACGATTTAGTGTCTGGACAAAATCAAACTGATAGCTAATTTAGTTTTTTTTTATTTATTATTTGTATGTACTACTTGTCACAATGTTAGGACTATTGTAATATCGTATACTTTTACAATCTTTGTGAATATGTGAGCACCATGTATCTGGTAATTAATTTATTCATTATTGCTCCATTTATAATTCTTTTTACCTTTTGTGGTACAGTAATCTTATTATAGATGCATCGTCTTCACATATAATTATATAATTAATGTATACAAAATATTGTAAAACATTTTTAAAAGAGTAACGGTGGAGTTTCTTGCCCATTCTTCCCCATACGAAAACTACCTTTTGGAAGGGGCAACTAGAATCAATTCTATTTCTTTGTTTGACGTTCAAAAGTGCCATATTATGTGCCTATTTGAAATAAATTATTTGACTTTGACTTTGACTAAGTCACGAACTCACGGCACAACATAACCTAAAATTTGTTTTAACTAACCGATATTTTCCTTAAATAAAGTCATGTTTTTTACTATATGCCATTTACCTACTAACACCGTAGAGTATTTAAGACTAACTAATTAACTTTCTATTATATAATTATTATAAATTAAAGTCGCTTTTCATATGTCTGTGTGACCGCATTCTTCTAAACTGCAGAATAGACTGCGGTTTTCAGCGTCATTAAAAAAAATATCCCGGAACGGTCATCACATTATTAATAAACTTACATAAAATAAAGAAATCTTGATGTTTTGTCAAGTCGTAAAAACCATATGAAGTACGGACGGATGGCTATTTGTACAATAAGAATTAGCTTTCCAACCTTTCTGAACCTTATTTCCATTACAAATAGACTCGACTAGACGAAGGTTCGTGTTCCCTAGCACCGGAGTCAATGGCATTCTACGTTGCCATGAAACAATGATGTCGTAAGTTTTTATGTTATGCCCACAAATGTCTTCTTCAACATCATTTGACTGTGAATAACTGTTGCTATCTCTTTCACACAGGAGGTTATAGGACAATTAAAAAGAGACGGCGAAATTTTTGCTGTAAAAGGATTAGGACTGAAATGTGGATAAGTCTGATGTGCTTCTGCCACGATTTTAAACTTCGAATCTTTTTTTTCAAGTAGCAAACTTTTTGATGATCTATCTCTTTAGTTAATTATTTTTACGCTCTAGAATTCCAACTTCCAATATTATTCTAGGTAATATTATATTATGTAGTATGATATTTTATGCCTCATATTCGGTGAGCCAGTAACAAAAATAAACCTACAGGAAAAACATAGAAACCTGAAACTGAAAACATGTTCAATCAATTAACATCCTTATTCGCCCACAAAATGTAATTTGCCATACCAATCATGAATTGATTGTATCAACAAAACGAATTCTCACTAAAATGATATTATCTCTACAGAGCACTCTCATTATCGAGACCATTGTTCATCTCGGGCCCCTCAAAGGAATAAGGAATGTAGGTATTATATTAAATACCAGCTTCTGTCCGCGACTTCATTCGCCTAAAATTTCTTTTTGCTTGACTGCTAAGGGTCGTAGAGTGATGATAAATAGCCTATAACATGTAAAAGACATGTGTATATTTTCTTTTACTATTTTTAGCAAAATTAATAAACTGTCACGATTATTAGATACTAATTAGAAATTACGATTCATAAATTCGAAGATCTTTTTATGTTTTATTTCAAAAAATAATTTATTTTGTTTTGTATAAAGAAGAATTTGTTATCTGTATGATTTGGTTTTCTATTTTTATCTTATAATGTTTCTTTTCTTTTTAATAGGTACATAGTTTTTAATTTGTGGAAGCTTGTAAATGGCAATTGTAAGCGCTATTAAACGAGTATATAACCTACCTTTAAAGATATTAGACTGTAAGCTTTCTGAAGAATAAATAAATATGTAAATAAATAACGTTTCTCAACAATTGAGCTATTATAAATAATATAGCTGATTTTTTTCAAATCCGACTGGTAGTTCCAGATATTAGCGCGTTCAAACAAACAAACTCTTCAGCTTTATTATATTAGTACGAGTATAGATAGAGGACGAGGAGACTCTCGGGACCAAGATACCGCATCCAACGTCGCATGACGAGAATTCTTAAGAAAAATCTGAAGGGTCTTTGAAAGAGTTTGTTGTGGAACATTCTTTAGTATAGAAAGAAAATATATTTTAAGCAGAAGCAAAAAAAGATATCTCTTACAGCAGACTACTTTTTCATGTCTGGGGGCCTACCACCACCGCTCACAGCAGTATTATTTTAATATTTCTTCAGTGTAGGAAAGAGATGAAGCTCTACAGGACGTATAGCTCAATCTTTTTCCCCCAAGAAGTAAGATTAAAATAATACTGCTGTAAGCGGTGGTGGTAGGCCGGGTGTTTGCCTGTTCTTCGTATTTTTGCTTTGTTTTTCCAAGGCTTAAGGAATTAATTAGGACGAAAACCCGTTACAAATCCGTTTTTATTGGTTTCGTCGTTGAAGTTATCTTAGAATAGTGAATATCTTAACTTTCGTATTTCTACTAAGGCGATGAAAATCGGAAAATTTTCTTACAGAATTTTCGAATTAAAAGAATTTCCATGGAATATCTTGCCCTTTCTTTTCCAAAAGTACCTACTACGCTTTGGAATGGGCAACTAGCTTCATAATATCTGACTGACTGACTCCGTGACAATTCAATGCCTGTAGATGGTTTCTTTGAAATTAATGCATGGAGTTTGAGTTTTGACAATTTAAGACGCTTGAATGACATACATTCTATTTAGGTCCATTTAGAAACATTTTTGAGTTTTCTTTCTGATATTATGTTTACAAACATCTTTTTTAACATTCAACTGTTCGCATGGATAATATTGGTAGTATTTTATCTCATAAAATGTTGTAATTCAAGCCTCGGTTGATTATTTCGCAGTAATTTTACGGGTTTTATGCTCCCCGTAATGGCCCAGTGTCCTGCTTAATAGTGTAGAACAATTTATGGGAACGGCGTGCATAACCTTTTAAATGGATATTTTTTTCTTTTTTTGTCACCTTTTCCGTCGCTGTTTTAGTATGGCAGCACGAGTAGCATGACGACCATAGACATAGAAACGGATTTTGACATAATGACAGATTCAAAACCATCTGTCATTTTGTCTAGGTATTCTTCCGTCGACAAAACCCGTTTTTATGGTGGTCATGCTACCCGTGCAATATGTCAATAGATAGGTAGGTTGAGTACTACCCGTTTCTGTCTCGCTCGTTCCGTTTCGATGGTTCCTTCCTAGTATCCCAACAAAGTTATGAATGCATAATCTGATGTTCTTCGTTGTTACCAACCGCATAAGGTATGAGAGACGGTAGTAGTATTAGACACAGACAGGTAGATATACATTTTCTTCCAAAGCACATACAGTATACTTTTTTACTCTGCAATCCAACAGACATAATTCATTCGCATTTATAATATTAGTTAGGACTTGGGAAGTTAGCATATGTCGCTCATTTCGCATTAAAAAGAGACTGCGGCTTGTCTATCCAATTCTGTAAACGGAGTAACCAGTAGCGATTTTATAGTTAGTAATTAGCTGCCGTCACCGAGTAATAGGTAAATGGAATGCTCATATACATTATAACTTCTTTACTTCAACCTATAAGTGTCTTTTGTACGCAGAAAATTAGTGCGCTATATTAGTTAATCAGTAGAGCTTATCCGAAAAAAAAAAACGTTAGGTCAAGAATTTCTATTGATCTGGTATTTGCGTTTTAATACCTCCATTTCTATCTTATCCATGACCACAGTCATTGCCCCACCCGATCTGATGGCTAGACTTGTGCACTCTCGAATAATAAAACTCATTAACTCAATAGCAACTAAATTCCATTAACAAATCGACAACAAATTAAAAAGCAGACAGTCTGACGACACACGCTTTGAACGAAGCTCCAATTTCTGAGGTTTCGTTCGGTAGTTAGTCTGTGTCCACATGAGCGGGCAAGAGGGGTGTAGAAATTCAATGGGTACGCTTGATTTTCGTATCTTTGATGTAGGTGGCACGTTTTAATTAGGGACGGGGTGAATCAAAGCCTACAGTAAAATAAAAACAAGACCTAAATTGAGTTTCGTTTGTACTTTTCTGTTGCTGTATTTTTAAGGTTCCGTACCCAAAGGGTAAAACGGGACCCTATTACTAAGGCTCCGCTGTCCGTCCGTCTGTCTGTCACCAGGCTGTATCTCATGAACCGTGATAGTTAGAGATAAGTAGAAGAAGAAATAAGCTCTTATTTCTTAATAGCGGAAGAAAATATTCAGGGAAATCCTAAATATTTTACATTAACAGCCGCACGGGTCGATCGAAGGTAACATGTTTGTCGCGTTGTCGCGGTCGGTTCGTGGATGATCATTCATTAGGTACATATCGAGACCTCTCTGTGCCTTGGAAAGCATGTTAAGCCGTTGGTCCCGAAGATCTACGAATGACAGTCGGGCCCCGACTGTCATTCGTAGATCTTTGACAGTCGTTACGGGTAGTCAGAAGCCGAAAAGATGAACAAGTTTGATATCGTATTATACTAGTATTCAGGTGCATTCGGTTAGACTGGAAGCCGACCCCAACATAGTTGAGAAAAGGTACATTAAGGCAGATTAAGTGAGTATACTTTAGTTATTTTATAAGATTGTCAAACAACGCTTAGTTATTTATAATGAGCCTAATAAGCCCAGAGGGGTGCAAGATAGCGTGTTTAACTCCAATTTGGAAAGTTTGGCTGATTACCCCTCTCGATATGTAAACTTTATTGCCCAAGTAAATCACAAATTGCGTGACAATGCTCAGTATTAGCACTTGGTTACGATTTCAGCTTTGTTTTGTCCCTTTACAAAGTTTTGGTTATGATGTGATTAGGGAGATTTCAATTCAAAGTATAGGATATGGGTAAAATTACGTAATATGTTGGTAATAATGGATTTCAAAATGCTCGGCGACTTTGAATACCACTAAAGTCTGTTTTTATTTTGTGGACTAATTTGACAGGTGCAAATGTCAGACTCCAAATGGGAAAAACAAACAACAGTCACTTGAAATGTCAAATTAGTCTACGAGATTAAAAAACAGACTTTAGTGTTAACATGGTGCAAACGCATCTGTCAATGTGACACACAGCTATCACTGACATTACAATTTATTCTGCATCATGTTCACGAATTGCAAATGAGCTGCAGAAGTTAAAATAAATATGCTTCATATGCTAAATATGCTTCAAGTCTTCGAGACAGAATAGAAAATCAAGTAAACATTTCTTTCTGCTACTGAATACTCAGCAGGTGAAAGCGTATTCGTAACTACACAACAAATTTTCAAACAACGCCATTTTCAAATGAAATTCCAGTACAAGACAGTAATAAGTCTTTGTGACTTCAACACTACGGCTTATTTCAGGCTTACATAAGCATTGAACGTCAGTTGGCAACTTTCAAAGTTCTCACGTAGATTCACTCTGTCAGAAACTGGATGCGTCCGCGCGAATAAATCCCTTCTAGACTTTATTAAGTTTCATATTTTTGGACGATATCCGTGACCTGTTTTCTTAAAAGCTTGTGCAGCATCTGAATATAGTTCCAGGTCTCGTCTTGGCTTTTATGCAGGATTTTAGATGAAATTTTAAAGTGGATGTGATGTAACTTCTGAGATTTTGAGGCTCTTGAAGTGTGTAATTTTGTATGCTGTTAGTGAAATTATAATCATGAGCTTCATGCTTTTGTAAGAGCAAGAAAAGCAGTACGCTTTTCAACTATTCTTTTTGAGCATGGTTTACTTATACTTATGCCATTCAGCATTAATAAATTAATTTTACTTTAACAATTTTCTTCGAATGTTTTAACACCCATTATTTACCTTCATTCTTCAGTATGTTAATGAATATGTTAACACCACTTAAAAGGTACTGCAATCCATCAAATATTTATTAACCTGCTTGACTGGTACTGGCGGCCACAATAAAGGCTAACCGTCTAACTGTACACATAAAATTCATCAATACAGTATGTATGCCACGTTGTTCAGAAATATTAAAGATGACATTCGATAGCCGCTTGCGCCTGTATCGATGCCGAAATAAGTCCTAATTAGCCATGTGTGGGGTACCCGTTGTGCAGACAGGTCATTGTTCCAACTGACTGTTTAAGTCAGCACGCTTTTTGGTATTCGCGACGGGAACAGGTGGCGTGCGTGACACCTGCTTCCGGCGATGCGCGTACGCATATTTGGGATGTAGAATGCATGTCGCGGACGCTTTATTGGTCAGTCGTGTCTGGACACTCGATGCGTACACATGTCATGCGCGGCGCCGGTCTCGCATGCTTTCGAAACAAGGTTCCATATTGGTCGATGTCTGTAAATAAGTAAAAATGTAAAAAGAGTTACGATTCAAGTGAAATTTATTTATGAGAAACATGTTTTTGGCGCCCGTTTTTATTTAAAGTTAGCGGCAGTTTGCTTGTTTGTATTTATTATTTGGAAAGTAATATTTAGTTAGGACGCCCTGAATGGTGTGGACAGTGTTTTGTATGTATGTCGTGTTTGTTATCTCTGCCGGAACAATTGTCCGCCGCCGGATGCTGCTGACAGTCCCAACGGCTAAATGATAATGTATGCCCGTGACTGCCGCTGTATTTTTAGTATTTGCACAATGTTTTTCCATGACTTTATATGTACACATTTATATACCGATTTCTTATTTTATCAGTAGCTTTGTGTATCATAATTTTATACAATGTATAAATGATTCATTGGCGCAAAAAGCCACATACGTATTACGAGCGAAACTGTTAGATAAAATGCCAAAAGAGTACTAAAACTCGTATTTTTCATGCCTATTCCGAGTCTGTTCACGTCAATCCTTTGGATACGACTCAGTGGAACTCGGAAAACGCGAGAAGGAACGATATTGACATCTCAGTAATAACAACGGTAGCCGAGAAAGGAGTCTTTTAACGCAAAGGTCGGAAACGTGTTCCTGAAATCTTTTGTTGGCTCAACATTTGATACCCATTTGCTCAGACTTCAGATATACGAGGAAATAAAAGCTATTGTGATAAACTCAATGTTTACGTACAAACCTTTGCGCAAAACTTTTTTGCTGAACCTATTTTATTCTTTTTCAGACAAGCAGGTTTATAGTATTCTGCCAAATCGTTAACAATCCAATCTAAAAGTGGACTGTGATCGCCTTTTAGGCGTTAAATTAGTAGTTCTAGTGTAATAAGTGCTTCTTTACCAAATATTTATACCTTGTAACCAATAAATCAGCCTTAAATATAGAACGAAGTCACCTTAAAGGACCAAAAGAATTTTGTAAACTTTTTGATAGTTGACGATCGCCTTAAATTTTTACGGGATTCTAGTGTTAGTGTAAATAAATGACAGTGCTTTGAAACCTTTTTTACCGGATCTTTTTCTACGATATCAACGAATCTTTGTAGAATGGTAAATGTGGTTGAGTGTAGTTTGTGGTGGTCTCGTGATAACGTGAGGTGGTGTTAAACAGTGGGAAAGGTCTAGAAGGTGGTGACCATGGAGCGGTGTGATGGATTCCTGGTCTACAGAAAGCCGGTGTACAGGGTCTTCCAGTATTTGGAAACGTAAGTACACTTTCCTTAACAGGTTTTTATATAGCAGCTGCTATTGTTTGAAATAAGTACTGTCGAAGGAATTATCAATTATATATTATATTATCGGAAATTCCTCTCGGAAATGTGTTGAACACGGAACGGATAAAACAGCTACCGAAAGCTAACACAAACATTCCATTAAAACGACCTTGATGTACGCTAAGAATTCTAGGCCTATAAATGATGAAATGACCGCGTTTTCGCTTTCAGAATTAGCGAACTCAAGCTAACTTTTTGTGACGTCATCACTTCAAAGTTCCCGGGCATCAACAATTCATTAAGATACTTTAAGTACTTAAAATGGAGCTCGTGGCTAAGTAATAATAGCCGGACCGGGTCGATCCATCAGGTTAAGTTACGCTTGCCGGGGTTGGGGTGGATGGGTGACTATCTTTACATACCGAGACTCCTCCGTGCCTCGGAAAGCACGTTAAGCCGTTGGTCCCGGCTGTCATTCGTGGATCTTTGACAGTCGTTACGGGTCGTTAGAAGCCCGAAAGTCTGATAGCTAGTCTTACCAAGGGGTATCGTATTACCCAGTTATTGGGTTGTGGAGGTCAGATAGGCAGTCGCTCCATGTAAAATACTAGTATTCAGCTGCATCCGGTTAGACTGGAAGCCGACCCCAACATAGTTGGGAAAAGGCTAGGCAGATTGACTTTAAGTACTTAAAATGAAACGCTCTAAACGACCATTGCCAAGAAGTTCTCGTTAAGTTTTCAAAACGTAATAATTACCATATTTGACCTCTCCTGACTTTGATATTCAGTTTGCCAGCAGAATTTGGCAAATGAAACTAAAAAGGATACTTTGTAAAGGGCAGATTAAATTGATGATAACATTAAGAGCATCGAGATGGCCTTGCGATTTCCAGGTAGGATTTGGGAGTAAAAAATCTTTTATGTTGGATGCTGGGTTTAAAAGCGGTCTAAAATTTGGTTTAGTATTAGTGACAAAATGGCGAAGATCTAAAGATAATTGTATTCTTTATAAAACTTATTTGAAAACACTCATTCGCATTCTGTATTTGAATTTGCCGGATATATTGCAAGATTTGCACACATTTCTTGATAGTATTCAGAATCCTACCTCACATAAAATCAACGACTACAAGAAACGCTCTAGCCCTTCATAATAAATACAATCTCCCTTAGTACGTTAATAGCTCCATATCTAATAACTTAGAAGCCGCAACATGTTCAGTGGCTCAAACTAATAATCTATTAAGTAGATGACTCCCCAGATTGAGACATTCAGGCGAATAGCGCTGAACACTTCGGTAGACAGGCCTGCATGCTTGATGAGCCACTCTCCTTCAAACCCGACAGACCAATCCATCATTAACACGGACACTCTATTCTGAAACCTAAATTGATGGTCCTAGAGTTGAATTTAATTAGAATGGAGTTAGAAAGGATAAGTAGCCAGAAATTGATATCGAATTTAGAAAGGGCATTAGTTTCGACGTTGCATATGACGTTGGATATCTTAATCTTGGCAATAAATCATGGTTTTGATCGGATTTTTTCGTTTTATCTTGATGATATCTTGATTGTCAGTTCTGAATAAAAGGAGCGAAAAAATGAACCAATAAGAGCTAACAATATTCGCGAAAGCAGCACAAAAATAAAAACATCATAACATAAAATCGTCGTGCAAAATACAAAGCAACAAAAGGAAAACATACTCCCTTAGACATATAAGCTTAGATACTAAAACCTTACGTTACCTAAACAAAGAAAACATACTACAGTCTCGGAAACCAGTAACCGTCTCCAGGTCTCGTTTTCAATAGAATCTGGTCTCGATATCGACAAGGTAAACGCCATTGAAGCGTTGGCTGAACGCAAGGGACACAATACGAGGTATTGTCGGCCCACACATCGGAATACCCTTGAAATAGCTTTGACCACTGGATACTGGGAGATAAAATCGGAATTATTTGACGTAGGAATAGAAATTGTTTGGTTTTGGACGGAGTTTGAAAGTGTAGGTTTTTGTCTAGAGTCTAGATTTAGTGTTTTCAGAGGAGAATATTAAAATGGCGATGCAAAAAGTATTTTTCACGGATCTAATAATTTAATGTGTAGAAGAACGATGGTCAACTTTAGACACAAATGTTGAGTTGAAGACGTGATTTGTATTAACCCGGCTGATATTGCAGTAGAACATGTGAAAGATGGTATTTTACTGCTGATAGTTACAATAAGTTCCATCTATCACTGAAATCAACTCCTTTATTTATAAATGTTGTTAAAGTTAAGAAACCCTTAAACGTTAAATGTATGTTTAACAGTCGCTAATCATTATTTAACTTTAAGCAATATTTAGAAATAAGCACCCAAGTTTCTTATTATTTGAATAACACAGCATTCAATACATATCCAAATTCAGAACTTAACGCTTTCATATAAACCCTCAAACCAGCAGAAAGTTAATTAATACCACCACGTGCTATATATAATAAAAAATAAATACGTTTTCATGCAGCGGCGTACGTTTTGAATAAATTTTACATAAACAGCGAGCGGACCGGTGTGAGTTGGAGCAAGACGTGGAAATTTACATAAAACCACGATATTTCACGAATGTACCAGCAGGCATGAATACCTATCCTGTTACTATTGACCTGCCTTAATTTCCAAGTTCTCTGTATAAAGTATCTACAAAACGTTTGCAACCTCTGTTTGTGATGTAAAATCGTTGTTTATAACTGCATTGGGAACAGTAAGCACACTTCTGTGAAAGAAGCGGCAACAAAATTACACGTTTCTATCTTGTTTTGTTTATAAAAATGCAGTTATACTGCATATTATAAAATAAAGTCGCTTTCGTGTCTGTCTATGTAACCGCATTGTTCTTCTAAACCACAACGGATTTTGATGCGGGTTGCACCATTATTTAGAGAATTTATTCCTGAAGATTTATGTGTATAATACTTTAATATTAAACTTAGATATAGTCAAGAAATCGAATGTTTTGTCAGGTCGTAAAACCGTGCGAAGCAGAGGCGGGTCGCTAGTTAAATATACAAAAGCGTCGTACTGTACTGGATCCTCTTACAAAACAAAACCCTCATTACAACAAAAGCTGCTAACGAATCCATCGTAGAATACATTATAATAATTCCCAAAAGTGAGGTCATATTCATATTCATATTCATATTCATTTATTTGCGTTCCACAAGGTAAAACAAGATGTTAACTTAGAGCTAGGAGCCGTTGTAGACCCTGTCAGGGCACAGCAAAATTTATTGTTACATTCATTCTATTACTTAAAATTAAAAATCAATTAAAATTAAATTAGATTATACATTGTTAACTAGAATTACATTACAATATAAAAGATAATATAAAAGTTATTAATTATAGTTATAGGTTTTCATGCAAGTATTCGTTCACATTATAATAGCTTTTGTGTATTAGAAATAATTTTAATTTATTAGTAAAGGTGGTGTATTTATTTATATTTCTTATTTCTTCCGGTAACTTATTATATATTTTTATCGACATGACATAAGTACTAGTGGAGTGCATTTTTAATCGGGATGTAGGTATGTTGAGTCTATTTTTATGTCTTAAAGTAATTTTTGCTTGTATGTCTTCTCTTTTCGTGTAGAATTTCGGGTTAGTACGTACAAATTTACAGATTTCAAAGATGTAGAGGCACGGTAGTGTTAAAATTTTTTGTTCCTGGAAGTGAGGCTTACAGCTGTCCGTTGGTTCAATATTGACTAGAATCCTAATAAGTTTTTTTTGTAGGGTGAATAGTGTGGGTGAGTCTGTACTATTACCCCATAAAATAACACCGTATTTAAGCCATGCATACGCGTATGCATAATATGTTGCCAAGGCAGTGTTTAGGTCAGTAGTTTTTTTGATTTCCCGAAGGGCGAATGAAAATTTTGATAATTTTGCTTTTAATTTTTGGATATGCAACTTCCAATTTATGTGTGTGTCTATGTCTAGGCCTAATAGGGTGAATTTATTTACTATTTGTAACTTGTGATTTTTAAAACTGAAGTTTATGTCTATAGGTTTTTTTTGTCGTGGGTAAAATGTCATTATTTTCGTTTTATTAAAGTTAATTTCTAGGTTATTTTCCGTCATCCAATGAGTTATAGCGCCAAATATTGAATTCAATTTATCATTAAGGTTGAGATTAGTTTCGCATGAGGCAAGAATGGATACATCATCCGCAAACAAAACACAAGGTTCACTGATATGCTTCGGGAGGTCGTTAATGTAAACTAAGAATAAGAAGCAGCCTATTACACTACCCTGTGGGATTGAAGCGTTTATTGGTATGTTTTCGGATCGGAACAATTCTATTTCGTTAGTGTTTTTGTTATAATATTCTAATTCCACTAATTGCTCTCTATTTTGTAAATACGATGAGAACCATTCATGACATTTACCACGGATCCCTATGGCATATAGTTTGTTTAATAAGATGTTGAATTGTACTTTAAGGTCAAGAAGGGCTTCCAGAATTTGCCTCTCCATGAAGCACCACTTAAGTGGAAAACAACTTTGTCATCCTCAAAAGGTGCTTGGCCCCTGAACTTTGGAAAGATCGGGCGACATCCATTTTGTTTTGCCCCTGAAGCATTAATTTATGAATTTCCTTTCAGTAAAGTTCTCATTAAAAGCGGTTTCTGCGAATTGCCGTGAAAAAGGGGTACTTATAGACCGCGTGGTGGCCGAATAAAAATATACGAGTGTACTCTAACGTTAAAGTGAAGCGTTAATGAGTGCTCCGAGGATTGTGCTTTTTAAGGTTCCTTAGGAAATCGAGCAACCCTAAAATTCCGAGCGCAAAAAAAAAAAGAAAATAAAGAAGTAGCTCTAGGTAGGATTAAGGGCGAATTTCACCAATGAAACTCAACCACGTTCAAGATTGCCAATACTTCGTATAATAGATCACACTTATAGCTATAATCACGGTTTAGATGTTGCTGATCGAGTTCAGTTTTATTGGTGAAATTCGCCCTTAAAATTTTATTAATTTTTTATACTTAAAACTTTCATTACTAAGTTTCTCCTTTGCTCAATAAATATGTTGCAAAAATTATACAAGTGAGGTTTCCCCAAGTGTTTACACAAAATATTTGACTGGTTTTCAACTATAGATTCGATCATGATAATAAGCCTACAGAACCCTTTCTTAATCAGTCCGTCACGAACACAGAACACACCACTTTTTTAAAACACCAAAGCAAAAGGGTGGGATGTTTTCCTAACGCATTTTAAATATAGCACTCTTAAAAGGGGAAGCTAAGTGTTTTAAGTGCAGTGTAGTATGTTTTGGTACTTTTTATAGAACGTCCGTTTGTGTAGTTGCTCGTAATAGGGCTATAAAACATAATGATTTGTCTCGGAATTGTTCTTGTTTAGGTGTGTGTTGATGATCTTGGTTATTGATTGTTTAATTTGGGATATTTTTGGAGATTTTCGTGCTTATAGGCACAGCATAATGAAGTAACAGTATTACGTCTTGGCAGTGACTTTGAAATACTTACAGCCGCTCGGTAGATAAACTTTCAGTGCTCGTGCGTAACTGCCGCGCACTCGAGACTGTTGCGTATTGGTATACACTGAGATTTCGAAATACGTCGTTTCCGTTTTCTGTGAAGGTGTACTACTGTTACTTATTTATACTGTGTTATAGGGTACAATATTGAATATGTTGGGAAAGGTTATGCCTGTTATGATTATGGTTTTAAAAGGAATTCATTGGTCAGGAAAGGTTGAGGTTATAATTTTACCATGCGGAACCTTTTGAACGGATTAAAATAAAATATGATGTGTTTGATGTCTTATGAATTGTAACAAAATGAATGATGATGTAAAGTATTATTTTGGTGCAATGCAATAATTCTTGTTGTTGTTGCGCCACTTCTTCTTCCCAGCTAAAGCAATAAAAAGTGTTGGCGTTTTGGGGGACTGTCTTATTGTAATGTTGTTCAGTTGTAATGATGTTCAAAAAGTGCTGCTTCTCAGCCTAATTTGAATTAATGACTTTTGATTTTGAATGGTATATGGAGCTAAGATGTTAAACACGTATTTTGAAGTCAGTAATAGGTTCTATGATTAGCTGTCTGTTATAATAAATAACATTGCACTACCTAATAACAAGTTCCCAGCTTACTGTTCAATAATTCAGACACTCATATTTATTTGATACCTGCCTCAAAGTTCTCATGTCCCTGCGTTACGGTAACTCGACCGTATCAAATAGATTGTCAGCATTCGGTATCCTAAGATATCTGATCGGCAACTATTGCGAAAACTAAGTTTCTAACTTGCGACTGCAGTTTTGTACCTAGTTTTGTTTCTAACTAGTTTATATGCTGGTGAGTCACTGTTTGGCTGTTTGAGAGCTGCATAAATTAATTTGGAATAGACAAATGAACGTGGTAAACAAAAGAAAAACGAAGAAATGTTTTGATTTGAATTTAGAAAGGTCTTGTCCCAGACTGCAATAGACTCATTTGATTGATTTTTAATATTACACTGTAGAAGATGGAGCGAGGGACTTTGGAGACTGGGGGGGGGGGGGGCTTGTGGCTAAGTAAAATCAGCCGCACGGATCGATCGATCAGGTTAAGCTACGCTTGCCCCGGTTGGTCCGTGGATGGGTGACAATCTTTACATACCAAGACCCCTCCGTGCCTCTGAAAGCCGACCCGAACATAGTTGGGAAAAGGCTAGGCAGATGATGATGTAGGAGATGGAGCGACGGGTTGTCCGCAGTCATAATCATACAAGATCTGCATACCTATTGACAGAAAAATGGCCACATTTTAGCTCCAGCTAAGTGTTATTTTATTCGCATATAAAAGAAATGAAGCCCATGTTAAAAAAAATCTACAAACGTTAATTCAATGAAAAGTCGAGAAACCAAAAGCGATATTCATCCACTGGCTTCCATCCGTACTTAGGAACTACTTATCTTTGAATCAAACTGCACATAGCTAGTCAATTGGCAGACAGTTTAATCTGAGGCGAGCTAAGTAAAAGGAACCAAGTTTTTCAAAGGAGTTATATTTCATCTACTAAGTGCGTCTCAGTTATCATTTCAGGAACTCAGCTCTTAAGTAAATGAAATCGACTCACGTTTCGCACGTAACTGTTATGTTAGTAATGCGAGACTATTGAAATTCTATAAGTAATTTTGAAATTATGGGGATGTTGTTGTTGACATTCAATCAACAATCAACTCGGCCTATCGCAGTCCACTGATGGACATAGGCCTCTCCCAGGCCACGCCACAACGCCCTGTCCTCCGCCTTCCGCACCCAATCTGTCATCCACTACGCTCGCCGACGAGACGGTACGTTGTTGAGAGTATCTAAAATCAATTAAAACAGAAAAGACAATCTCACTTAGTTTTATGGAATTTGGATTACATTAACTTAGTTATGCAAATCTTCTAGAAACCTTTCTAAGTAATGAAACAAAGTTCAAGCAATAGTAACCCCTCCACATATTAAAGAATGCGGGGAATCGTGTTCAATTGTTTCACATAACTGCGATACCTACAAAAACAAAGTCACATCACTTCTATATTCGCGAGTCATTACTCACACGGTTTCGGAGCTAAAACTGCTAAAAAAGGAACCAAAATTATCTACGTCACATGCCACGTCATCTCCCCTAACGCTACCGTTAGAATCACATATGTTTTGTACGCTTATAGTGTACAAAACAGCATAAAAAGTAGAATTCAATACGGAAGGGGACGGTCGCCCTTTACCCCTGCAAGCTTCGCCCGCAAACGCAAACATTTTTAAAGGATTCAATACAAAGAGGGGAACGCCAGTAATTCCGTTAATGGACGTTGAATCTCCAACTCTAATTAGCTTTCATAAAAATTATCTTGAAAAGATTTTATTTATTGCTTCCTTTTAATATTTTTCTCTGTGATGAGTGGTAAATGAGTGGAATGGGGCATGGCGAAAATTTTGAATGTTTTATTAAGAGGAATATAAGTAGCCACGAACGTCGGCTGGCGCTAAAAACCAGCGCTGTGGCTCTGTCTCGCATAGGGTCACAACATTAGGCTGAGCGATGGCCATTTTGCCGTAAGTATTACCTTAAATAAACGTTTTTTATTTTATAGTGGCTACTATTTAATTTGAATCTAATACTTGTGAAGTTATGAGGGATGTGAGGAAAGTTTTGATTGTTCATGGCTGATAGAGCAAAGAAACGATACGATGGTTTGTGTGAAAGATGGATAATATTATGGCCAGAAAATGATTGAATCCTAAAATGACTTGATAGAGGTGACAATACTGCTCCGACCTCAAATTAATCGGGATAATGGCTGGAGTATTCATCGTGTCGATGGCACGACACTGAATTAAATATTGTTTGGCCAAAACTTAGCCACATCCAGGGCACCGTCGGTGTCAGCGCAGAGGTCGCTATTGCTGCATTTTTGGGGCACAGAGGGCAGGATAGGTAGTGTTGTAGCATTGTCCTCCCATCCTACCAACACTGTAATTTGAAAGTATTGTAAAAGCCAATTATATTTAAAAGAGTAACCATGGAGTTTCTTGCCGGCTCTTCTCCATAGGAAACGACCAATTGGAACCGTGCACCGACTGACGTTTCATAAGTGCCCATGTAGGTTTATGTGAAATAAAATATTTTCCATTTTTTTTTTTTTGTGTCCTGTCTCCTACGGCAGAAGTATAATGATGATATTAGAATTTACTCCTATTGAAAACCAAATTATAAAAAAAGGTATCTCTGTCTGCTGGCGTTCACGGGCAGTTGGATTTAAATTATATGCCAATTGCACATTCTATCAAACACGGAATGGTCATTATATGAGCCCAACTAGCTCTTGACCGGTTTAGTATTATTGATAGCTAATTAACTTACAATAGATTTGGCCTATTATCGGCCAATCTATCGGTCGTTTAGTACAGATTTCCGGGTCACAGCACTCGTAGCTCTGTAGTTATTGTTATGCTAAATTCATCTCGAGACACGACAGATTGTATCAGCTCCAAGTTGCATGAGTGATTGTGGCTACTATTGTTTCTAGTTATTAGAAATGCTTATGGGATCGCAAGCCTAAATGCATTAGCATTTAGGGTGCAGTTAGTACTTTTCTGACGGTTCTTTTTTATAATTAGGTAGTTTTGTCTCTATTTACTGCATCGTTTTCTGAATTCTGTCAATCACTAAAAGGGACTTTATTTTCACCAAGTGTTGTTATGGCATTATTCCATCGTTTAGTAAAGTATACTTAGGCGGACCTTTTTTGTAAAATGTAATACTTTTTTCGTAAAACTTTTGTGATACGTTTTCAAAAAACCCAAGTTCACAGATGCCTCCACCGACACAGACCCATTCTTTCCAAAGCGACATGTACTTAAGTAGTTCAGGTTCTTTCCCGCGAATTTATGGCGAGTCGCATAATCGATCGCCACCCTGCCGAGTGAAAACTACCCTCGCTATACGAAAGTTATTATTTGCGGGTACATACGCGGAGCTGAGTGGTTTTATAATTGATATTGATGGAGGGTAGGTGGTATAGTTTCGGTAGGTATATTTACAGTTGGACGGTATTGTTAAATATGTATTTGAGTAAGATTGAATGTTGCAATTGTTTTTTTTTTGTTGTAAGTACACAATTTTGTACAAAAAGATTTGATTAATTACAAACAATAGTTCCGAATGTAAAATTTGTTAGTAAATAGTGTAGTTAGAAGCAGGGTTGTTGAGGTCAGACAGGCAGTCGCTCCATGTAAAACACTGATATTCAGCTGCATCCGGTTAGACTGGAAGCCGAACCCAACATTGCTGGGAAAAGCCTAGACAGATTGATTGGTTCCGAATGCAAAATGTAAAAATAAAACTTTCCAATTCAGTTGTTTGGTTCAGTTATTCAGTGGATACGCATACCTGAGTTGTTACGATTTCAAGTTAATTGGGTTCAAAAATATATTTCTATTTCAGTGCACATAATATTAATAATTTTGTATACCGAATATTAACGTCATGACTTATATATGAGTAGTACATATTAATAGATAGCAATATTGATCTACTTACGTCACATTTACCTACTCAGAAGCCACATTTCAAATGTAACGTAAATCCTTTGAGTTTAATAACTTGTAAATCACACGACTAGTTGAAATGTAATCTAAATGTATAATTAAGGCTTATGTAGGTAATTCGTGATATACGCGTGTTTAAGTACTGTCGTACCTACTTACTGACTTTATGTTAATTACATCATACAAAATTGTGGTATATAGATGCGGGTAGTTCTAACTTTATTGATATAGAGTGCTCCAAGAGTGCTCACTATGTAATGAAAGTGTCTACATCGAACACTTTTGTAGTGACTTTTCTTTATTTAAGGGCCAGCCAAGATAAAGCACCTGCCAGGTCATCTGTCCCACCGCCAACGAGGAAGCAACTATCGACTATAGTCTAGAATTTTCTAAGATTGTAGGTCCCGTGTCAGTAAAAAAGATACATACAGAGTGGCATTCCAACATCAATGCACAACCTATTACCATGGATGTACATGATTATGGACCCGTGACGCGAAGCGTGAGCGTACAAAGTGCAGTACCTACGCGGTCAAAATGTGTGGAAAAGCTATTGTTTTTTTAATAACTGGAGAAAATTTTCAAGGTGGTCTAGAATCATGTACTAATAATAGTTGATCGCTGACTGTGCAGCCCACTGGCGATAACTCTTCAAATACACAACTACTTTTTAGTTGCTTGGTTTACTCGCTTCTCGCTAGTCGTCAGGGCTGGTAGAACAGAGGGCCTAGACAAGTGACAATCGCTTCGAAAGCGTTTCGTATTTCTACAACGACTTTCCACAGGATTGACATAAGCTTTTCGATAGCTTATGTCAGTCCTATACATTTTTGCCTTTTCCATCATCGTTATCGCTGATAGAATGTCACTTTGTCTAGGGCCTCAGGTGCCTAAAGTATTCTGTTAAAAATTGACAGTGTTAAATGTAGGTACTTAAAGTTAATCTTTTATTTTTCGGCGGCTGCTCTTGGCTTTCATCTCACCTGATGCTAAGTGATGAAGAACCCAGAATCCTCAACTACAAAGGAACTGGCTATCTTACCTCTAACTGCCGAAACACAACAATGCTGTTAACTTTGTTTATATGGCGACAGACTTAGATAAGGAATAATAAGGATTGGATCGCAAACACACAGTGAGTTAGCGTTCTATTATTAGTAACCCATGCTTAGTATTATTCTTAGTCTAAGTATATTAGTAAATCCTTGACTTGCACATAACTGACATTATTATTTTCACATGAAATATAATAATTTAATACAGCGAACCATATGTTAGTCATATTTATTTTGGTTTCGCACGATAAGGGGCGACATCACGCGAACTTACTTTAATTAATTAAAACCATTGTGTGCCATAATGTTTCGCATATGATGTATAGTTTAGTCTATTATTTCGCTCGAGTGATGCGATGCAAGCCCATTGAGGGTATAGCAGTGGCTCTCCACATGTGGTAGATTGATTGATACTTACATTTTCTTTTTTTTATATAGGGAAAATATAGTAGTTCTGTCTATATGACACATGACGACAAAAGTTAAACACAATATTTACTTAATGGTACACCATAGACTACGTGATTGTTTCTCTTTCTCCTTTTAAATCCATCCAAAGGTTGTCTTTAAAAGATCGCTTTTTTCGATAGGAACGCCTATTGTGTATATAAAAAAATACATTTATAATATCTGTAAGTCGTATGGTGTACATAATAAAGAGTATTTTATTCCATGAAATTCGCAAACATCTATTTTGCTTTTAAATAATTTTGTGTAACTCCTACTCCGAGTAGCGTTTCGTAAACTTATTTTAGTTTCAAACAGCAAATGTTTTTATCCTGAAAACCGAAGGGAAAAAAGATATGCCGCCCCTTTTAACCTTCGTCTATCCAAGATTCTAAATAATTCTGCAAACGTTTTTTAATATACTTACCTATTCTCGCAGATTCAGACTCTGTGAAAACATGCCGTGAAAAAGATCTTTTTCACGGAGTCTGTCTCTTATATTTCCGTACATAAAACCACCATTGATGGTATGTACAATCAGCCTATAATTTTCCGACAACTGGGACATAGGTCTCCTTTCTGTAAGAGGGAGTGAGCCGTAATCCACCACGCGGCCCCAGTGCGGGTTAGTGCACAAAGTAAAGTGCTGCCGTTTCTACTGAGTCAGCACTGCTCGTTGTTGAGTTTGTATGAGGTAAACAGAAATACAGACCTTGTAAAAAAATAATGCCGTTTGCGCGCAGAACGTACAAAGAATTGTAGGGTCACAAATAAAGCAAGTGCGCTTAAAAATGTTGGTGAACTCTGGTCTCACGAATTATGCGCGCACACCCCTACTGACGTAACCAGGGGTGGCCCACACGTGTACGATTTCACACATGATTTATATTTATTCTACAGAGTCATATAATATTGCGAAGCGTTTGGTTACGGGTCGAATTGGATTGGAGAGCGTATCTAGTGTCGATATTGAAATATTTTTAATTAATTTTACGGTAATGGCAGGGGTATAATTTAGGGGGGAATAAAGGGGAGTGATTGTCAATGTTTGTGTCAATAAATTAAAGTGAATAATGGCCTTGCATAGTTCGGAAAACCAATGTGGCTACCACTTTTTGTCGGTCGACTAAAATATCTAGAACTAGCTGCGCCCCGTGGTTTCACCCGCGTAAGTCTCGATCCCGTGGGAATATCGGGATAAAAAGTATCCTATGTCCTATACCAGGTCATGGTCTTTGCCAAATTTCATCCAAATCCGTTCAGCCGTTCACGCGTGATGGCGTGACCAAGGGAAATAGGGATTCATTTTTATAAACATAGATTATGGATATCATGCAAAAATTTGAGACAAAATAATTTACCTACTATAATCTCAGACCCTCTTTGGTAATACCATCGAGGGCCTAATATGGGCGGTCAGTAATAATGACCAACGGAAAAAGAGAATTTATTTTATGGTAGGGAGTGAAGCGTATCTTTCTTTACCCTTTCGTATCAAATTCATGATGCAGTTTGCGTAACACGATGGGAATTTATGGCTCCTTGGACGCTTGATTTGACGAGAACAATCGGCTTTTATGATATTCACTAAGCCACTAGGGTGTCCCGTACTATGATTTGTTCTCGATTTTTCTTTCAGTTAAAATAAAATCAGCAAGTTTATTTCGTTATAAAAAAACGTAACATAACATCACGCCTGTATTCCCCAAAGGGTTAGGCAGAGGTGTGCCTATAGTACACCCACAACTCGCCAGTTATGTTCAAGGTTCATGTAATAGGGAGCGAGCGAGCCTATTGCTAAAAACCGGGCACAAATCCAGACTTCGGGCTGCTACTGAGAAATTCTAGATGAAAAACCCCATAACACTACCCGACCCGGGAATCGAACCCAAGACCTCATGCTCAGCAGTAGCGCTTGCGACTACTAGAAAAACGAGGCAGTAGTCGTTACAAAAAATCGTACCCTAAATATGTCTAAGTTCGTTTCGCTTGCACTCGAGCGTCTTTATTTAGCCTTTGGCATTCTTTTTCAACAATCCGTGTTTGCGACATTTACAACTTGGTTATTTTAACAATATACATAGGCCTATACATATGTAGAGATACTAAGTAGATGGTGGTGTACGTACTGTCTACGTGTAAGCCCTTACACGTTACGACAGCAAACGAGCCCAGAAAATAAGCTGTTTCTGCTTTGAATGTAATTTCCTCCAACATTTAGATTAAGCCTTAATCGCTAAAAGAACGGCTTGCTATCTACTCGTTACTTTCCAACTCATTTCGCTTGCGACTTAAAAACTTGGTAATGTCTTTAAAGTTCCAATGTCTCGATTCCTTTTTCCATTTAAAAAGTACTTGGTGAAGTTAATTTGGGAAAGCAGTGCAGTTCCTTATCGAATTCCTTCGTGATGAAGTTGATGAAAATGCTCTAACCACCTTGTTTTAGCTACCTCTTTTCTTGTACACACGGCTACACATCAAGCTATACATTTCCAGTATAAGCTGACCTCGCATTGTACGTAAATCCTATACGATGTGGGATCATTTTAAACTGGAAATGTATAGCTTGATGTGTAGCCGTGTGTACAAGAAAAGAGGTAGCTAAAACAACTATTACATCCATCTGGATCAATCTGCCTAGCCTTTTCCCAACTATGTTGGGGTCGGCTTCCAGTCTAACCGGATGCAGCTGAATACCAGTATTTTACATGGAGCGACTACCTATCTGACCTCCACGACCCAGTAACTGGGTGTATCACGATACCCCTTGGTAAGACTGGCTGTCAGACTTTCGGGCTTCTGACGACCCGTAACGACTGTCAAAGCCACGAATGACAGTCGTAACGTGCTTTCCGAGGTTACGGAGGCGTCTCGTTATGTAAAGATGGTCCCCCATCCACGGACTAACCCCGGCAAGCGTAGCTTAATCTGATGGATCGACGCGTGCGGATGTTTAGCCACGAGTTACATCCATCTGGATGCGGTCTGTTAATAGTTCAATCAGGTAGAGGCATTAGGTATAGTTATAGTTATGTTTAGTATCTCATGTACGAATTCACCGATTCCATTAATAAATAAACTTTAAAACCATCTAAAACCCAAGCTTTGTTTACCACAAAGGCGCCCCTTATAAAGTTCACATAGCAAGGTGACACTTGCCAAACTACCCGCGTCTTCGATAAGTTGGCGGGAAATCTTTTATAAATTCTTTCTCGGCAAACTTCGGGAATGTTCGATGAACAAAGTTATCCTAGAAATCGGTAGGTAGTTTGTAAACGCGAAGAAATTCTGCATGTTTCGAAGTTTAAGCTTACTTATAATATTTGTGTGTGGAGTTGGAAGACAGTTTTATATGAC
Source organism: Lithophane semibrunnea (assembly GCA_947363905.1). Taxonomy (NCBI): domain Eukaryota; kingdom Metazoa; phylum Arthropoda; class Insecta; order Lepidoptera; family Noctuidae; genus Lithophane; species Lithophane semibrunnea. Next base: position 8,852,026 of record OX376208.1, read on the forward strand.
TAGGTACTGCTGGTGTCGTAACATAACATAACGGAAATCGGATTACCATGTTATGTAAAGATTGTAAGTTTGTAACTAAGTAAGTAATCTGAGCGGGTTTTAATGTTGCAGAAGTTGCGATAGTCAATTTATTCAAAGATAAATAGTTATTCACAAATTCAAGGAAAAAACCAAAATAATTTTCGTTTATAAGTTTATAAACCGAATAATAGACTCGACCTCAAACATTCTTGGTCGTTAAAGGCTCTTACATACTGGCGCGATTCGTCGCGCGACGCGAATTTTAACAAAACAATTTCTGAGAAAACTTCACGGCGAACAATGCGGCGGCGTGGCGTCGCGCGACGAATCGCGCCAGTACGTAAGAGCCTTAATGCGCGAGATTATATTGAAAAATTGGTAACAAAGAACATAATTCGAGATACTTTCCTATCTTTTTCATAAATGCACGTGTTTCTGTGACAATAAAACAGTTTTTCTTTCTCAACAATCCCCACAATTGAGCCATTTGAAACTCAAATCTGACGTCATCTTTTTATCCGAAACAACCAACTTGACCCAGATCTTAACTTATCCTAAGCTCTTCCCCGCTATTACTAATTCACGATCGAACACAAGTCATTACTTCAGTCTGTATCACGTGTGAATGGAACTTAATCCCTTCATCCCGTACCGAAACCAACCGTCAAGTCACACGTTAGATTGCTCAAGATTGCCAAAAGCTTACACGTAGCAACACTATGCAACACCTAAATGATTGCCTAAATAAAACCGTGCTGTTGGATTTGCAACACTCGGGTAAGCGTTGAAAGTTGAAAATCCAATACACCAAGATAGAGGTGTCACCTAGGGTTAGCGAAAACGGGCATTAGTATCCCTTTCAAAGGCATCCCAGCGTTGCGGTATTTCCTTTACAGAGTAGGAAATGTCTTTGATTGGCGATCAACCGTTTGCCAGACTGTCAGGTTTGGTACAACGATATAGGATTGCTTTCGGTTCGATGAAATGGAAACCAATGGGAATAGAGTTGATAACGTCAATACGAATAGAGATCGGAATGTTGTACGTACATGAGTTATTGGTTGATCCAGATATAGATAGATAGAGTTTCCAAACAGAAGCTATCCTTTTCTTATCCATTTATTTTAAGTTATTTTGTTCAAACTTTTTTGTTTTACCATCATCTGTATGTATAAATAAAAATGTTATGCTGTTCGTTGGTAAGCGCATCACATGAGGACGGCTGGACCGATTTAGCTATTTTTTGTTTTGAAAATGTTCATAGTCAATAGTCCGAATTAGGTTTTTAGGGAGTGCAAAATCTGAGAAGTGTCCCGGAAAATGTTTAAATTCGAGAAAAACTGAACGTCCTTTTTTCTATGAGATTTTAGTAGGAACTTGGACAGGACAACGTCTGTCGGGTCAGCTAGAATATTATATTATGACAATTTATACCTATCAAAGGCCTATGCTTGCTAGTCTAATCTTCTATTACACCTATGGGGACCCTTATTTATCCACCAATAAATCACGTGACCTGGAGATTTTTACCGATCGTCTGAAGTTACAAAAAATCAAGTAATAAAAACTAAAACCCAACTACGACTTAAAAGGTATAAACAAGACACCACAGACAGACAAATTAAAAATCCGGAGTCACACGTGTTAGGGCATAAATCGAACAGATTACGTGTGACTCCGGATTTTTAATTTGTCTGTCTGTGGTGTCTTGTTTATACCTTTTAAGTCGTAGTTGGGTTTTAGTTTTTTATTACTTGATTTTTTTTTAATTCTTTTGGGGTTATAATATATATATTTTTGAAATGTGCTCATTAAGCCCTTTCATTTGATACCCAACATGGTATGATTAAACCATTTTTTTTTAAGTTCCTCACTTTATGTCCTCTAGGGGGCGCCATTTTTAATTTAATGTGACTTCACAGCCTATAACCAGCGGACAATCACAACGCTTCTAACGATACCTCATTTGTCAAATTGTGATAAGTGGTTTGGAAGATAGGAGGGAACAGATGAACATACATATATACATACATACATACATACATACCTACCGGTCAAAATCATAACCCTCCTTTTTTCTTCGCCGTAGTCGGGTAAAAACAAATGAGCATCACCAGTACCAATGTTCTTAAAGAATTTAATCAGTAAAGTATCTCTCAATTTCAAAATGTAAGTAACTGGTATTATTTGCTATACGGCTGGCAAAGTGCCCGTGCCCCAGTGGAGGCTGAGGTACCTAAACGAGCAGTCTTGTGGTTGCGGTAAATGGGAGTGCTTTACAAGTGCACTAACAATATTTTGGAGCCTTAACGTGAGATATTTTTATGAAGTTTCTTCTTTTAAGAGTATTGTAGCTTTCCAATAAAGGCTAGCGTAGACTGGTTGTATCTTAACTGCTTTATCGTTTTCACATTTTAGCACTTTCTGCAACACACATTAGGTATTAATGAAAGTATGGCCAAGCTTTCTTCGTTATTCCAAAAGCTTTTTTACGTTATGTTTCGAAACCATTTATTTCAAATAAACCATTTTTTTTTAAATATTAGTAGTGAAATATTCACGAAACTATTAAATTGATACGTAAAAGAAACACTCTGTACACGCACACTTACTTATCTTTCTATGTTGAAATAAAAGTGTGCGTGTACAGTGTTTCTTTTCTTTCTCAATTTAATATTTTTTGTGAATATTTTACTATAACAAAATAAAAACAACTTTCTTTTTTTATGGTAATATTTTTTTTAGCATGTTTATTCACAATACTATTGCAGGTTAACAGGAATAACGCCCTTCCTTAGATAACATACTCTATATTTTTCTTAGCACACCTAAATCCATGACTTTGCTCCCCGCAAAGTCATGGATAACAGGAGTTCCAATAACCGTCACCACAACTTTAAATATATCCTCAACTAATCCTATTATAATTTAACAATAATCCAACTTGTCCTGCACGATGGGAGTTGCATCAAAACTGTTTAAATTTTAAACAGTTAGGAGCGCTTCGGGGCAATGTTGTCTAACTTTGTCCTAACTGTTTTATGTGGACTTTAAGCAATAAATATTAATCGCGGTGGAAATGAGGAGAGCTGGGATTGGGAGTTGAATTTGTTGTTAGTTGTGTGGTTTATTACTGTTAAAACTATGGATAACATGGGTCTTTTAACAGGAATGTGTATTTAAGTTGGCTTTTACCCGGTTTATTTTAGCAGTCTGTTTTCACACTTCGTGGCTAGAGCCCCTACTCATAAGGAGAAGTAGCGACAGTCACGAAGTACTTTTTTCCTTACCACGTTTCTGCTTTACCGTAAGGTAAAAGTGTAGAAGACTACCAAAGAATAACTAACATAAATATACGTAAAAATTAATCTGCCTAGCCTTTTCCCAACTATGTTGGGGTCGGCTTCCAGTCTCACTGGATGCAGCTGAATACCAGTATTTTACTTGGAGCGACTGCCTATCTGACCTCCACAATCCAGTAACTGGGTCATACTATACCCCTTGGTTCTTACCAAGGGGTATAGTATGACCCAGTAACTGGATTGTGACTGGCTGTCATTATTTCGGGCGGCCGACCTGTAGCGACTGTCCAAAATCCACTGATGACAGCCGGGACCAACGGATTAACGTGCTTGTTGCACGAAGGACTTCCGGTATGACTTCCGATGGTCACCCATCCACGGACCAACCCCGGCAAGAGTAGCTTAACTTGTTGGATCGACCCGAAAGCCTTAGGTACTTCCCGTAAGGCTTTCTTAAAAGCCTGAGAATCTGGCAAAAAAGTTAGTAATTAAAAATTAATATCCATTGGAATTCATCCAGTTTGAAGAAAATTCTTAACAGATGTTCAGTGGAATTGTTCCGCTTTAGAATTCGAGTTGGCATGACTGGAATATTAGACGGCATTGCAAAACCAATTTATTTATCTCTGGCTCTATATTTTTTTCTGAACGTTTTCCCAGGATTTTTGTAAGTAAGAATCATTTTTTTTTGTATAGAATCATTTTTTTCTAACTGATCAGACAGCTGTGCTGCTGGGGAGTTTGTTTCGCCACTTCTTCTTCCCAGCTAAAGCACTAGGAAGTGGTGAAGGGTGGGCGTTTTGGGGGAGTGCTGATTCTAAGCCTAGTTTGAATAAATGACTTTTGATTTGATTTGATTTTGATAAGGTTTCTTTTGATTACTAGGTAGTAAGAAATTTCCCGATGAAGTCTCCTTTTGGATCACATAAAAACAGCTTATTAAAACAAACTTGTTTTTGGCTACATAGTAAAGTGTAGGTACCATCGCAGACACAGGTGGCGGACCACTTTTTCATTAAACATGTATTGGTTATATTCCTAGTTCCAAAGAAATCCTTGTACCCGATCTTGTGGTCACACGTTAGCGTTTCATGGAACGAAGTTTTTTAACGCGGCTTGCGGTAGGAGTTCACTGGTAGAAATCGTCTCGTAACGAAAAAGCGTTATCCCCGAAAAACTCAGTTTCAAGATCTCAAGTTTCAAGTGTCAAAAGTTTTTAATCAAATCTAAAAACTTATAGATGACTCTGTATTAATACAAAATACACAGCGAAAGGAACTTCGTTCCAACCGGGTGTCCCACGACACCTCCTGACCTTTTTTTCTAAACAAGACACCATATTTCACCACGAAACAATAAACTAAACCACATTATACAAAATACCTCCCAAACTTAGGACAAGCACCGATCTTCAAGCCACAAATCGTGTCTAAGTCAGAAAAAAAAGGCGTCTTAGAGAGTAGAAACTGTCAGACAGGCTCTGAACCACAACGAGTGATTGGCGGGTCTCACGCAACGTTTCGTGTGCAACTATCCTTAATAACAGCATACCAGATCATACCTGCAGGAATACTTGCACAGATTGTGGCTGGGAGATTTATTGTAATAACTAGTTTCCCTCCCGGGTACTGTGGTTCGCTCATCTTGGTGTTCAAGTGATTGAACTGGACAGTGAAAATTGCGTGAGAAAAAATAAAGTTCGACGCATAAAACTCTGTTTTGGTTTATGCTACTGGTTTTAGAACTTATTGTCGTAAAATAAAAGACAGCAGGATAGTAATAATATTCAAAATTATGTAATTTGTGGTTATCCTGATTTGCGTAAAATTAATTGAGGTCTGCGGCTTTTTAATTGAAATAAAGGCACTTTTCCGGTTTGTCGTGTTGCAAGTTGCACCGACATGTTCTATCCGAACGTTTTTCAGCTATAAACTTGTATAAAACTTTATTTTGACACCCTAAAACTAGTCTCAAAACCTACTTATCGTAGGGTGTCCGCGTCTACAGATATTCCAAGGTCAAAGTTCAATTTTGACTTATTTTCCTGAACTATAAACAGTAGAATAACGTAGTGCGTCAACCCTAAGTACCTAGCAGCGTTAGACCAGCACCCTTATTACGTAACACACTTACAATCACAATCTGAATGCTGTTGAAGGATATTGCTAATCCATTGCTTCACATGTTTGCAAAAATTTGTCTGCTCAAAAACGTAAATAACGCAATGATGATGTTGAACTGTGAAAATGAAAGCTATTGCTATGGAAGTGTGTTACGCAATTACCCCGCAGATCGGCAGAAGAAACCGTTTTTTTTTAATAAAAATTAGGCTTTCTCCTACATGGGACTTACAACATACTTGATGTAGGTGTACGCGCTCTACATGTTTACCCGAGGGCCTAGACAAGTGACACTCGCTTCGAAAGCGTTTCGTATTTCTACAACGACTTCCAACTGGATTGACATAAGCTTTTCGATTGCTTATGTCAGTCCTATACCTTTTTGCCTTTTTCCATCATCGTTATCGCTGATAGAATGTCACTTTGTCTAGGGCCTCTGGTTCATTACGATATACAGGCTGTTATGTCACCTCTCTGTGTCAGCAAATGCGAAAGTCTGTTCCACAGGAGTGTCTAAATCTTACGGTTGACCCGTATTCGGGCATTGTTGGAGGGTTTCCAAACGGTAGAGCGTGTCTTTTCCGTTTCCGTGCCAATGCTCACTTCCTCAAGCAGCTATTGTGGCTCAGAGCCACATTTATGATTTTATCCTTTACTTACCGCAGCATGTAACAATACAAGCATTTTGTGAATACGTGAAAGAAATATGTTGTTCATATCTTTGAATAACAACGCTTTGTTGGAGTTTATCCATAGGTACGCAAATTAATCTTGTAGCAGTATATCAAAACAGTAGGTATTCAATGTGTTGTTTTGGGTACAGAATTACTTGAGATGAATATATCCTAAACATGTTGATTATTTCAGTAAAATTTTTCAAGTGTTCAACAGCTAAGAAACAATTAAATGCGTTTAATTTTAAGTAATCAGCAAGCTGTTCCATTTTAACACGGATTTTGAAGGCAAGCCGTGTACGTTGTAGGTGCAGCGGGTACGGTCTTAATTTTACATAAAAAATGTTGCTAATGGTACAACAAAACATAACACTAAATAATAACACTGAGGAGAGAGGTATGTTATAACTTCTTAACTCTAGAATATCACGTCCTGAGCGCCAAGATGTATGAATACCGACAGCCGATGGATCAACGCGAGCGTTACATTACACGATACACACCTGGATCCGGCTTAATACTTTATCTGTAAATAAATATATTTCTAATTGGTATATCCAGCAAAGTGTTGCCCACATGAAAACCTAGCCAGTATTAACTCCCAACTTACATATCCAGGCTAGGTCTGTTATTCCACAAAGTAGTTCACGTTAAAGGGTGCAATGAACAAGAGGATTCCAGTTCAGTGAGCGTCCATACAGCTATCCTGTTAGTTGTTTAGCTATTCAATGGCTGTTCAGTTGTGCTTAACGGGGTAGGTAGCCGAAATATAGGGTGGTAACAATGTGTGCTAAAAACTTTCTTGTGTTTAGCTATTCATTGGCTGTACAATGTTCGACGAGTTAGTTAAAATTAAAAACATCCTTTATTTAGACTATGTGGGCTGAAATTATGCATAAACTTGTTTCATCAGCCGAAAGACTTCCACTGCTGGACATAGGCCTCTCCCAAGCACCGCCACTTCGACCCGTTCTGTGCTTCCCGCATTCAGCGGATTCCTGTGGCCTTCAAAAGTTCATCGGTTCACCTTGTGGGATGCCTTCCAACGCTACGCGGTCGCCACTCCAGAACCTTTCGGCCCCATCGGTCATCTGTTCTGCAAGCAATGTGCCCTGCCCACTGCCACTTAAGTTTGGCAATTCTTCGGGCTATGTCGGTTACCTTGGTTCTCCTGCGGATCTCTTCATTTCTGATTCTATCACGTAGGGAAACTCCGAGCCTTCTAAAAAAGCCTTCTAATGAGGCCCGTTGTGAGCGACTGAACTTGTTTAAACTTCTATACTCAAATATATAAAAAAAACTGTAGGTACCAATACTTTACTGTTGCGGTCGGTCCCAATCGGATAAAGGCAAATCAACATGTTTGGCGGCAGGATTAGTTGTCCCATGGGTTATTAATAACCTGGGGATCCTTATTAGTGGTGGTTAATATCCTTCCTTATGTTCATACTCTCGATATTATGAAAGATTCCTGGAGTTATTAAAGTAGATATTATATACTTCTTATTGTTGGAATTTGCTGGGTTTTAGCGTAGCGGGACATCTTAGGTGAATATTAGTTTCTAAAGATTTCGAGTTTGATTTGGATGATCGATATTATGAATCGATACCCGCTGTTATTACCCGACTGCGTGACAGCAAAGACAGGGTTTTGTTTTTAGTTTATTGGCAAAAGCCTGTATACATGCTTGCTTGATTCTGTATTATCTAACAAAAATGCGTCGACTTTTATGACGAATTTTACGAACCAGTTATTAGAAATTTCTGAATTTTGACCAAATAAAAAACTAGTGTAGATTCAGTCGTTTCTGACATCCCTTACAGCGTTTTCGCTGTTCCATTTTGTCAAAGTTGTGAGTGTCATTGAAACGCGAGCAAATAAAACTACACTGCAATGAATTTTGACCAAATAAAAAACTAGTGTAGATTCAGTCGTTTTTGACATCCCTTATAGCGTTTTCGCTGTTCCATTTTGTCAAAGTTGTGAGTGTCATTGAAACGCGAGCAAATAAAACTACACTGCAATGAACGTGGACATAGCAACTATGTGTCCGTACTCGAAATGGACATCCGCAGACGTCGAATATAACACTTTTTTGGAAGGTTCTCCAAAAACTGTTTAGACCGAAATAGACAATGGAAAACTACTCCCTCATTATCTTCCTGATGCTCTTAAGCCCTAGACAAAGTGACATTCTATCAGCGATAACGTTGATGATGTATGAGACTGATATAAGCTATCGAAAAGCTTATGTGAGCTTGTGTGTATGTGTTTTGTGTAGTTTTTTTTATGTCAATCCTGTTGAAAGTCGCTGTAGAAATACGAAACGCTTTCGAAGCGATCGTCACTTGTCTACTATGCCCACTGGTCTTATTACTTGGAGTCGGCGCAACACGTTTTCTTCTTCCATTCTCTCCAGTCAACCGTCACGCTATCATTCACTCCCTTATCTTTCATATTATTATTCACACAATCCATCCAACTTTTCTTTGGCCTTCCTCTCCCTCCATCCATTAAATTTTCTCACTCATAATATCTATTTTCTACTGCTGAAAATCGAAACTCATGCTATTCACCTATTGGTTGCCTAAACTTACCGTGTGTAGAAGGTATTCACAGTATGAAACGTCAACACCAAGAATTTTCTTTTCGCTTTTCCTAACGACTTTCGCATAGCACCCTTTCAATGCTTTCAAATGTGTTCAGTCCTTACATGCGTACGTTCACATCAAATTTTTCCACGTCCCATTTAAATTCCGACTTGTCGCGGTTTGCATTCATACTATATTTGTAGCACCATGCATGCGCGGAAATGAAACACGTCTGTATAATTTTATATGACATGTAATAGTTTGCAAACATCCGCCATTGAGCTTCTATTTCGTTGAGAATACAAAATACGAAGAACGTGGGAAGCTAACAGTTCCCTATGTTAACAGGAGTTTGTATACATACCTACATACATAAACTCACATCTTCCCATACAGATCTTCTGCCTACCCCAGAAACTACAGAACGTTGCTTGAAACAATCCTTACATACCCCTTTTGCTTACTTTTCGTTCATACACTCTAATTGCGAAACACATTTTTAACACCCGACGGAAAAAGAGGGGTGTTATAAGTTTAACGTGCGTTTTTTTTTAAAAGAGTAACGGTGGAGTTTCTTGCCCATTCTTCTCCATACGAAAACTACCTTTTGGAAGGGGCAACTAGAATCAGTTCTATTTCTATGTATTTGACGTTCAAAAGTGCCTTTAATGTGCCTAGTTGAAATAAATTATTTGACTTTGACTTTATCTGTGTGTCTGCGCCATCGTAGCTGCTAAACGGCTGAACCGATTTTGATTTTTTGTTTTTGTTTGAAAGGTGACTTGATCGAGAGTGTCCTTAGCTAAAAAAAAATCATTTTTTTAGATGCTTTGTTTTTGTCGCGGGTTTTTTAAATTTTTAATTTAATTTAACTTGTTGAAAGATTATTGCTAATCCATTGCTTTATATGTTCGAAAAAATTGTCTGCTCTCCAACGTAAATAGCACAATGAATGTTGTTGAACTGTCAAAATCAAAAATCATTGCTATGGAAGCCTGTTACGCAATTACCCCGCAGATCGGCAGATGAAACCGTTTTTTAAATATATAAAAATAGGCTTGCTCCCTATTACTTACATGGGATTTAGGTCATGTGTCTGTATCCCATCCACGAATATCTAACAAAATCTTCTAAACGTCGTTATCATCTTTCTATCGAAATAAAAACGTAGAAGAGTTGTAACATTGCCATGTAGCGAAAGATTCGATCGGAACAAAAGTGGATATCAAAATCATCAGTCATGTGAACATCTAACTTCTAACTAATATTATAAACGCGTTTTGTAAGTATGGATGGATGGATGGATGGATGTTTGTTACTCTTTCACGTAAAAACTACTAAAAGGATTTGGATGAAATTTGGCAAACAGATAGTTTATAACCTGGATTATCACATAGGATACATTTTATCCCGATATTCCCACGGGATCGAGACTTACGCGGGTGAAACCGCGGGGCGCAGCTAGTACAGATATAATTATGTGAACTTGACAAATGCATGGGAATTGGTCTCATAAACCCTTTTAACAAGCTTTATATTTTACACTAGCTATCTAAAAGCAAAGCTATCGAATTGAAAGAGTCAAGATTGTGAAATCAAGTTATAAACAATGACTGGCCAAAATTCGATCAGCTTTAAAACAAGCAAAGTCTTTCACCCGACAGCACATGTGAACGCTCCTGCAGACAGGCGCAACGCGACACTGGTGGAACAATTTCTATGAATAGTCACGGAAATGTTCTACCGGTCCTGCATCGCGCCGTCCCGTCGCGCCTGTCTACGGGAGCCTTGATTCGGAACCGATGAACCGTCCCAAATTCACTCCGACAGTCGACACCTATCGAATTAACGAGTTTGTAAATCAAACAAGTTTAAAATAGTCTGCTACCGAATCGTAATCGATACGGACACTTCAAACTCGATTAGCGGATAATCGAACACCAATCAACCTTCATCGAGAGCTTGAATCGTATTTCGAACTGTAAGGCTATGATATTAACGCATAAGTCCAGCAATTTGTTCGAGACTTTCCATCCGAGACTATAATTATTTCCTATGCGGACTCGGGCGGTAATTCGAGATTACGACTAGGTTATACAAATTTCCGACTGAGCTCCCTCGATATTTCCGTAACTGATGCAAACGGATTTGTATCATATTTAAAGTTAATTTCTCAGCGGATTATTCTAAACAGAAGTCGAAATATGAGATGATGTTTCGCGGATTGACATGGGCAATTTAATTAAAATCTTTTGAAACAATCCCGCAAGCATATGTGGAGGAGACGAAAGTGTTTAAAGCCGAGACCATTTAAATATTTCACCGTCGTATCTCGACAGGGGGTGCTGGTGCCCCCTTCATGTAAATCGATGTGGGGGTGGAACGTCCCCGGCAGTTGCTCCTATTACCGGGTTCTTTTTCGTTTTGTTTATTCTGGAATTAATGAAAAATGTTCCGAGCCGCAGGCTGGTGTCCTGTTGTGGACGGTCTCCTGAATTTTTAGACCATTTGGAACTTTAGACACTGCATACGGGCGTTTCTTGGTTACATCGCTACGGCTACGTCGGCAGTACCCTATATAGTACTTACTGATTCCATGCTTAAACCGTTATATGGGTGAATAAATTTATCATGTTGCTTCCATTTACAAATCATGCTCTATACTCCTTTATCTAAACGTACTTACCTGATAAGAGCTAAAAAGGGTCGTTAAAAATTTATTACACAGCCGTCCCGCCTTTTAGAGCCAATTCTTCGCCGTGGAAATCAGATTTGCTTCAATCCAATATCACGCGTTACCGGTAAAAGGTCTTGAAATCTGAGATACGATGTCAGATTTACGTAGCAACACAGTTGCTTCGCACTAAACAAATATCAAGACGGAAGGAGTGATGTGATAAGTTGAAAACTTACGTTGGTCTACTTGGACGAATCTTCAACGTAAATAATAGTTATTTATGCAACTGTTATATAATAAGGGGTATTCACACTCATGTGATACTATAATACCTAATTATTTACAACTGTAAATAATTAGGTATTATAGTATCACATGAGTAAGATAAGGTCTTGTATGCAACTGCATATAAGACTATCTACACCCATGATATGAATCTTCTATAAAAGTTTCTTTGCTATTACCAATATCGAACAAAAATGGCGCAGTACGACGTGAGTTCGAATTTTTCGAATTAGAATGTATGTTTTGTTTTTAAATTACGGTCCTTTGTTAGTGAAACGCTCGTGAATGACAATGTTCTTTTTTTGAAATGAGTTGCATTATGAAATTCAGTACAACATTATAACACCCGTTTGGATGATATTATGGTTACTATGACACTGGTTGTTTTAATGTTGGCAAAAAGCTAACTGTTTCGGAAACTTTTGGAGAGGATTCATGGGTGTTGATAAAACAATTGACGACTTATTGTTGTCAAATTTTAGGAAATCAAAAACATCTTGAGTAGTTCATGATGCAGAAATCTAAATTAAAATCAGCGCCAGTACAGTCCAGTCCAGTAAAGCCAGCCATAATATGATGTATAAAATCGACAAGAAATCATTTGACTGTCTATAATTTGTGTACCGTAATATGTACAAATCTGTAGCTACAATCAAGTACCCTATATGTAAATTGTGTTCTGGCTACACAGATGGATATAATAACAAAGATTTTAAATGAATTCTTGAAGATGTAGGTTTACATCTTTTTGAGGCTGGCTTGTACTTCTGCTCAAACGCAACGTTGCGTCTCCTAAGCTACGTCTTGAGCCTGTCTCAAGGGAAACAGTCTTTCAAAGAATCCTAGCGTAAGGTTATGAATTTGAAATTTCTAATATTTTTACCAGGAAAATTCGCCACGAAAACTTTTTAATACAAAAATAAAACCTTCTGTGACAATTTCAAAAGCCAAACGCACAGGTATTTAATAAAATCTAATGTAGAACTGTAGCCACTGTTTTTGGTTGACTTTTACACGGTTATATACATACCATGGAACCGTGCAACCGTGGGAGGCGTATTTACGCGACGTTTTACCCGGTTTTTTTGGCAGCTAGCCGGGTGATGATAAAATTCCCTTTATGTTGAGTCCTGCATCCGCTAGATATGGGCTTTATCGAATAAATTGTGGTTTATTTTTGTTGCGAAAAAAGTTATTAATAAAGGTTGATTGCATTTGCATATTTTATGGAGGGCCCGTATTCTGAATCAAGGCCCTGGTCAGGTTGATCCGTAGTAAAATGTGAGACAAATCTCAAGTTGGCTTGTTTCATCTATACATCTGTATACAAATAAATATAGGTTAAATTGAAGTGTCCATTTGTAATGTCAAAATAACAGCTATCAAGCCATTGTTATACTATTTTGTTTACCAAATAAACTGTTCCAACGAACCGCACTTTAAAAAAAATTGTTTCAGTGCGGTTAGTGGAAGTGCTCAGATGCAGTTCTGACAAGTGCTGTTGAAATCAGTGCTCTGAGTGGAATACCTCAATGTATCGAGCCGCAAATATTATATACATAAATCAGCATCAATGTCAGTGTACACGCGGTTTCGGTGCGGTGCATGTTCGATATTTATTCGTACACTCAAACTTGCGGTTCGGTGCGGTGCTTGACATAAGCGGCAAGTTACTGCAGCTTACACACACTTGGAAACGTCGCTTCTAGGCTCGGTCACCGCCGGTCATCCATTACGTTCATATACATCCGAAGCTAGATAAGGTAATAAAAACTACTGTGTCGTATATTAGCCTGTGGCCATTGGACTGTTAGCCCGGCTGTGAACAACCGCCCTTAGGGGCTAAATTAGGAAGATGGGCACTGGAGCCGCCAATGTGCTCATAACTTTATATAGATACTGCGTCCGTACCCTTGGCTAGTCTCAGAGGATCGTTTGTTATACTAGGATTTGTGGAAGGTCTTAGGATATGTAGAGGTGTTATATGGGATCTAAATTCTTATCACAAAGTATGTTTCCTCAGTGCACTATTGAGCGTTGCCCGAGCGAAAATATGTGTATTTTTGACCCTGTGGCCCCTTTCTTAGAAAGTTTTCCAAGAGTTCAGGAAGAGTTTTCTTAGACACCCTATGTAATAAGGTTCAAAGTCCAAAGTCAAAGTCACGTTCTTGTACAGTCACGGACTTTAATTGATGAGCCTCCTGGCACTGTTCGTATTTTAGCCGTGTAATGCAAATCGGGTTTATTCGGTTCCCGACACGCAAAGTCATATGTCTTCCTAATATAAGATTAAAATTATATTTCATATCTTTACCGGTTGGCTAACCTGAGAGCCAGAACTACAAACTTGACAGCAGAGTGACTACCCAAAGTAAACCAATTGCAGGTCTAGCAACAATAACCTAGCAACGATAAACAATCGTTGCTAGGTTACTGTTGCGATAGTAACGTTAGCGTACGGAGAAATATTAATAGTCATTTCGAAAAGTTCGAAAGTAACGTCTCTGACATCGATATTTCGACTGTCACAGTCTTCAGATAATTTTTCAGAATTATCGAGTTAATGAGCTATGATTCAAAGGAGGTCGGTATCAAATAGATTGGATAAACTTAATGCAACTTTGTATTTATTTTTATCATTGAGAACTTATTAGTCAACCTCTATTGATAAGACTATTTCCGATTAAAAGTAATTTATTTGTCATCTTGTTTACGAGCGTGCGATTTGAGTTCGTGTTTAATCGTGTAATCTCGTGAATGTATGAAACTGCAAAATTGAAAAGTTTGAAGGTGGCTCATCAATTAAAGTCCGTGACTGTACCTGCATATTCCATCATCAATTGTTTATTTTATTTACTTGGATGGTTTCAGTTTCTCTAACCTATTAATGATCACAAAATATCATGTATAATGTACAACCTGGGCCTAACATTGATAACCAGAGTAAAAACACGCAAATGTAACAGCTTCCTACATTTATTTAAAAACGCTTGACACGACCCGGTAGTCAAAAAATCGGTAGAGGGTGAAAAAGGGTGCTAATGTATAATAAATGGTCTTGTCTTCCTCGAAACGTGATTTTGGAACCACGTTATCGTAGCCAATAGAAAAATAAATGGAAGTTTAGTTTTAAAAATGGAATAGAACTTCCAACATTTCTCCGAGTTTTTTTTAAAAGAGAATTTTGAGTGATGTCTGATTATCGAGATGTTTCGAACCTCTGTTGCTATTTAGGGTTATTCTTCATCGAGTGAGTGGAACTCCTTAGTGAAATACACCGGTACCACTCCTTTTCTTTTTTTTTTTTGACGTTGGTAAATTATCGATTGAGGTTCTCCCGCTCTGGGCGGAGCGGGAGGGTGTCAGACTTTTACTGACTAAAACCCACCCGTGTTCCTTCAGTTGCCTGTTGCCAAGGGTCCCGGTATACCTTTCGGACTTTCCCGCAACCCTGGACCGGTACCACTCCTGAAGGGCCATTCCCGTATGTTTAAGAACGTTCACATTCTAATCTACGTCTTAATATGTCAAAAATAAGTATCCCTAATGTATCTAAATTTTTGGCAACTTTTTGACGGTGATTGTCGCTGAGATGCGATAGCGACTAGATTTTGAACGTTTTTAATTACGGGATTGAGATTAAAGAAAGAAAGAAAATAAATTTATTTGACCCAGGTTAAGCCGAAAAGGAGAAACACTGATATTGTCAGTTATCATTGAAAAGCAAAACCTTTACAGTGGCAGGAATTCTTCCTGTGTTTATATCCTTTATTTTTTAACTTCATACGCGTACAAAAAAGGTTATCTCGTTAAAACGTAACTGGATAACATGGTCGCTGTCCGCTGTTCCCTGGTAGCCATTGTTTTTAACTCTCTACTCAACTCTACGTTTATATGTGAGAGATAAACTCTGAAACTTTCGGACTGTTTTTGAAAATTCTGACACTTCATGTGGGTAGTTTGTATGCAGACAATGCAGCCCTAGACAAAGTGACATTCTATCAGCGATAACGATGATGGAAAAGGCAAAAATGTATAGAACTGACACATGACAGCTATCAAAAACCTTATGTCAATTCTGTTGAAAGTCGTTGTAGAAATACGAAACGCTTTCGAAGCGATTGTCACTTGTCTCCTAGGCCCCTTGGAAAACTTTGGCTACAGCTCTTACAAATAAACAAATATAAAACTGCTTTTCTTCTGAGTAGCTATGAAGTATACTCAATATTATTATATAAATATGGCTTCCACATGTAAACTTTAGGTGGTAGGTTTTTACAAAATATGATCATTGTGGACCCTGTCGGGCACAGCAAAAGTAAGAAAAAGGAAGAGAGCGTTTAAAAGTGTTTTTGTGTTTATAGTGGTTAGTGTGTTTTGTGTGTGTGCGTGTTTATGATTTACCTAATCTTTCAAGCTAACCCATAGACGCTATCTACCGACGACTCTTATCAGACGGCAAGACAATAACCGTTCCCTCTGCAGCCCAGCAGCTATTGATGCCAAAGTGTTTGCGAGCAGCAATAAATACCTGATGCCGTGTCTTTGTCAGAAACTCTGAAATGATGATGCCGCTGCCTTTAAGTGTAGTTTCACCGTCCTAAACTAACCTATGATGCTCCATGTCATTGAATCGCACCATCAAAGGTCTTGTCTTACCCTGTGGGGCTTCTAGTCTGTCGCTTAAATCTAAATGCTCCAATTTGATGTAATCTATCAATAGTTGTTTGGGTATCATAAGGAGAATATTAATTCGATTAGAAATAATTAGATTATGTACCAAATATTTTGTTAAGTGCTTTCAGTCTCAGCAGCATACAATTTTCGTAACCAGCAGCGAGCATATTGCCATCAACCGGGCACAAACCCAAATTTCGGGCTGTTACTGAGAACTTCCAGATGGAAAAGCCCAATAACAGTGCCCGACCAACGAGGCAGTATAATCGTATGACAAAGACCACAAAACGAATACGATACTATATCAAGAATAATTTCTCCGTACCTATCCGTTTTCCCTTCAACATATGGCAACACTACATATTAGATCATATAAACGCGAGCAGATTACTAATCAGAAACAATGACTTCTATGCAAATTCGAGGATTTTCCCTCGTCATCTTTCTGTCTGTCTTGCACCGTAATTGACCCGTGAGATGCCACTGTGACTACTAACTAACGATACAGAGGAAGGAAGTTGGCTTAATGTCATGTGGTGTTATTTTTTTCTGTCATACGAAAAACTGCCGCCAAGCTTTCGCGTAAAACAAAATGAACGCTTTTGTGTTATACAATTGGTTTTTCATTTGACACGCTCAACTGTCGATTGGCCTTTTGAAGGCGATAACAATTTAAATTCTATTGTGTCTGGTTAGTGACAGTTGGAGGTCTAGGAGGAATTACCTATGTTTTCCGTAAATATGATTTAAAAAAAAAATATACTATGATGACGGTTGTAGCAAAAGGTAAGGTATTCAATAAGGTACGGTAGACACTTGAGAAATAAGAAAGGAGGATTGATACCAACACTAATGCCTATATTCTTTAATATATTCAACCGGTAGGGACATTCCAAAATGATAAATTACTTACGATTTTTACTTAGCTATTTCATCGTTTCATCGGTACATAAATAAGTCTCAAAACTTAGAATATAACCTCCTTTTAAAACTAAAAGATTTCGTAATAACACGAAAGTTGGAAAACATTGTAAATCATCTGTAGCCGGGCACAAGGCACCAGCCTGGCTACAAACTTGCGCACTCGCCAACTCCGCGTCTTGATCAGCTATTCCGTCTATAACTTTATCTTAGTTTTAATTTGTTCTCAAATTGTGTAGTAATAATGTACATCTGCGGTATCCCTTGCGGACACCACGGAGAGACAAGTACAGGGATGTTAGAAGGACCAGAATGCCAAGACAAAGTGATATGCTAATAGCGATATCGATGATGAAAAAGTAAAAAAAATATAGTAATAACTTAAGCTACCGAAAAGCGTCAATCCCGTTGAAAGTCGTTGTAGAAATACGGAACGCTTTGAAAGCGATTCTCAATTGGTTAGGCTCCCAGTACAAAAATCAAGAAAATCCGAAATATGGAGGCGTCAATTGTCTCGGCCATATGTTTATATTTTCTGGTTGCACATTTTTTTGAGAACGTGTAGGTACCTACTTGAAAATATTTGTTATCCATTTATTTTGTTTGTGGTTTTCCACCGTGAGGGAAATAAAATCATAATCATCTTCTTGCCCTTTCCCCATGTTACTTGGGGTCCGCGCAGCACGTTTCGTTCTTCCACTCTCCTCTGTATACGTCACGCTCTCATTCACTACCTTTCTTTCATTAAATGTTGAAATCATTGGAGGAAAATTCAAAGACTTTAATTACTGGTGACTCTGGCGACCAATTAATTGGATTTTAGTTTATTATACTGAAGCGAATCCATATTTTCTTCACTTTCGGATCTTTGGAATTCCATAAAAGTATCATTGTTTGGTCCTTCTGAACAATCTGCCTTGCTCAATGAACGTAATTAAAAACTTGGCAGCTCTGGGCAGAAAGAGATGCTTTGTAAAGGCACGTCCAACTTATCTAATTTCATCTTGTTTGTACCAGCACTGATTTACTTTAAATCTAATGTTTTCTTATTAATATCCCTGTTTACACAGGCTTTTAATTAGATGAAATTGTAATATTGAAGAACTTTTTGATTCAAAAGTTAATGAGAAGAAACTGTATCTTATTTCATTTATGTTTTAAAGGAGACTTTTACGGAATGCTTTAATTGCTATGCTGTTTGATAAGCTAATTAGCAGTATCGACACATTTTTCTCCGTCCCTTGCGGTCTATATTGATTCTTTCAATATTCCAGATACATGACGACATGAAGGAAGCTTTTTTTTTTAAATAGATAGCCTAGAAAAATGATAATGACCAGAGAGCCTAGAAAAATGACAATCGCTTTCAAAGCGTTTCGTATTTCTATAACTACTTTCAACAGGATTGACATAAGCTTTTTGGTAGCTTATGTCAATCAAATACATTTTTGACTTGTCCATCATCGTTATCGCTGAGACTGTCACTTTGTCGAGGCCATCACATCCCGGATATTGCATTAACCAAAGGGAACCTATGCAAATACGTATTTTTTCCTCTCTGTTCTATTTTTAATTTAAACTAGCTAATAACCATGGCTTCGCCCGCGTGGATGTAGTTTATTATATACTCAAACCTTACTCGAGAACCACTCTATCCATTCGTGAAAACAGCATGAAAATCGGTGCAGTAGTTTTTGAATTTATCGCGTACAGGACGACAGACAGACGCGGCGGAGGACTTTGTTTTATAATATGTAAGGATAAGGATACAGAAACAGGTCCTTTAAACTCACAGGCATTTAAAAACTAATTATTAAAAAGGTCCATTTATTTAGCAATAATCCTCTATGCTGCGACAAAGCAACTTCAAGCTGATCAGTAAACAGTAAAGGCTTCGGGCCACGAAGTTGTGCATTAAGCTGTGTCCGTTGACTCTTCGGCCTATTCACTCCACTTTTATATTGAGCTCTGGCAACATTCAGAGGACGTTTTTTTTGCTTTGGCCACTCTAGGTCTGTGAAACGATGTGAATTTCAAAATTTTCACTCTGTAATTGAATTTTGAAACCTCGTTTTAATCGTAGTGTTTCTTTAAACCTATCCATTGCTTGGTTGTCATTCTTGGTATCATTTTTCGTGCCCCCAGCTGGACGCTGGGTGCTCATAAATTGACAAATAAGAACCTACGAGGAATAGGGTCGTGCAATGACATTAAAAACAAAAAACGAACATAGGTTCTCAGTTGTAGAAAAACGACTGCGGCGGCATGGGCTCGTAAACATTTGTCGTATTAATCCGACTGGGGCGTCAATATGTTAAGGTTTTTACAATGTTTATAACGTCATATACTATGTAAAACCTCATTGAGTGAAACCATACAGGTTTTTAAAGGCATTAAGTAGATTATTCGGTTCTCATGGGAGCTTATTGCGATACGCTCAGCATTACGAGTATTAGGGTTTTCCATTTTCATACCGGTATTTTCCCGTTTACAGACGGCATTTCCTGAATTAATAACTTCCCCGATAAAGGCTGATAAAATCGCCATACGCCACGCAGCGCCTTATTCCTACAGAAATGTATAGAAAAGAAAGAAAGAAAATACATTTATTTGCATTCAAGGTTTAGGCGCGTTATGGCGCCCTTTGAATGAAACTCGGTCCGATTTTAATAGACGTGTATTTGATATCACACAGCGCAGTATCCTAGCGACAGCAGAATAAACGTATTTGCAAACACAGGATAATATTGTTAGTTAGGTACACGTTCACAGAGTTTATTAGGTAATAATATTAACTTAACAGGTTTAGTAGATTCCAAATCCAAAACTCATTCTACCATAGACAACCTCCTAGACCAACCAGTGTTGTCAGGTTATACTAACGGTGGGAACCACAAATAATTAGTTGGTTCGCCACAAACGTAATGCATAAAGGAAAACACACAAACACAATAATAACAAGTTGGGGAAAATATGTGTTACACCCACGTATAACGGCCGGCCTATAGTTCCTTTCCTCCATTTTTCTTCTTAAATCGGAACCATATGCCGAGATCCGACGATCCGCGATTTTGCGGACGGACACGCAAGGCAGGCGACCGCAGACCGCCACGCACCGCGCACCGAGGAACTTCCGATGTCTGCGATACCCCGCACGTACACCTTCCCACGATGCGCCGTGCGGGCTCGTCTGTGTCCGTCCCCAATATGGCGCACCGTCAGATCACGGCAATATAGGTAAGCATCAAAACTGATTTAAAAAAACAACAAAATTCGCAAATAAAACAGTGAAAGTAAACGCGATGAAAATCAAACATACTCAGACAGCCTTGTTGCATTAAAAATAACAAACCCAACTGGGATAGGAGTCCTCGGTTCATAGCTAACGAATAAATAGAGGGAATGTTAACAGTTACTGAGTAACAGTAAAGACATGGGAACGTTCTGCACCTATACTACGACGTATTAATGCCACTATTTTTCCAGTGTTAGTGAGAGACGGAGCTATACAAGGCCGCTAGCACCATCTTTATTTCGCAGTGGAATAATGATGGCATTAATACTTCATAGTCAGCCCGCTGGTTACAGAATAGATAAAAGAGGTCTGATAATGAGCTGTAATTTGGTTAGAATGCAAGAAGGTTGCATGTTGAAAAGAAGGCTCAAAAGATACATTGGTAAACGGCCAGTAGGATTTTAAAACTATAATATTTTGCATTTCCAAGGACATGCCTGATATATATTATTCACGTTCTTATAGAAATACTGTTTTCTTATTCTTTTACTTTCCATGATTCTTTTAATTTACAAACGGATTGACACTAATAAATAATGCCTGATTTCTAGGGTTCCGTACCCAAAGGGTAAAACGGGACCCTGTTACTAAGGCTTCGCTGTCCGTCCGTCCGTCTGTCAGCAGGCTGTATCTCATGAACCGTGATAGTTAGACAGTTGAAATTTTAACAGAATGTATTTCTGTTGCCGCTGTAACAACAAATACTAAAAAACAGAACAAAATAAATATTTGAGGGGGCTCCCATTACAACAAACGTGATTTTTTTGCCGTTTTTATATAGGGAACTCTTCCTGCTCGAGTTCGACTCGTGCTTAGCCGGTTTTTGTTTTAAAAGTTGGCTATTTTTTCTGGATCGTAGTTAGCTATCTGCCCGTCTCTTGCATCTGTTATCATTTCACCATCATCACGGTTATAATCACAATCAAATCAAACTGCCAAAACAATTGTTTCGTTTAGCATAAAACCTTTTTACTCGAACCTTCAACCCAGATTTGAAGAAATTAACAAACTCATTTCAGTTCCTTTGTTTTTACAAATCCATTACTTTTGGGGCCAACGATAATGATAAATTACTTTCTTACCCTTGGCTAACAGATTAATGTTTCATTTCCTTCGTTTTTTAGTACTTTTCATTTATTTTGAAATTAATTCTCTCTTTCCATTAGTAGTTGTACTTAAAACGTTAATGTTTACATCCAGTTCCTGTTTACAAGCAATGAAATTGGTGTTAAGAGCGAAATTCTTGTGAATCCTTGTCCGTCAAAAGATGCTTGTCGGAAGAATCAATCCTTTTAGAGGACATGCCAGGTAATTATTTTAACCAGTAACTGGGTTGTGGAGATCAGATAGGGAGTCGCTCCATGTAAAATATAGGTATTCAGCTGCATCCGGTTAGACCGTAAGCCGACCTCAACGTAGTTGGGAAAAGGCAGGCAGATTGATGATGGTAGGTAATAATTTTGCGAAGTGAAAGATCATTATATTCCACAATCTCTCTCTGTCTCTTTCATGTTATTTTAAATGTCTTTTAATAAATAATCTGTAAGAAAATTTGATTCTAACAGACTTGCTTGAATATTCCAAAAAACTAGAGCCGTAAAAACTGATTGAATAAGTTAAAAAGTTCATAATTAAAGTTCTTCATGTAGTTAATATTTTGATCAAAGAATAACACAGTCTGTCACAGGGCTTGAAATACCGTTAAAAATATGGTATCGTTACAGCCTTCTGATGCGGGTATCGTTAACTAATAAATAACGTTATATTATTAACCGTTATATCTGGCACATTTTACCGTTAAACATACGTAACGTTAAAATCTAAGGTAACGATAATTTTATCGTTATAATTAGTTTTGTTACCGTCGCTCTCGTCCAATTGCAAAAGAATGTCAGATTGCATCGACGCTAAGACTGCCGTACGACTATTTGCGCGTTTAATAGATATTATCTTATCATTGCTATTCTGTGTTGTGCTTGTACTTGAGAATATACTTGGTTGGTTGGTCCACCGTGTTCTGTAAGCGCGTACGACTGCCGTGAGCGGTGAGAGATATGAAGACGACAAACGAAATGGCAACAGCGCCGACAGGGTGTGAGAGTGAGAGGGGCGCGCGCGCACGCCGGCCGCGGCCGCCTTTGAGGCGGGCTGGCATTGTCGCTTAAAATAACAAAATAATACCGATAATTTTTTACCGCTATTTTTACAATAACGTTAAAAATACCGGTAATTTTTACCAAAAATGTTAACGTTATTATTATGTTATGCTACTAAGTAACGCTACCAAATTGTACCGATATCGAAGTATCTCTACGGAAATACCGTTACTTAACGTTACTTTTAATGTGAATTGGTATCGTTTTCAAGCCCTGGTCTGTCACTTGTAGAAATGGTTATTTATGTAATTCTTATTAGAAAAATCCTAGTCCTCATTTTGCACAACATTTTCTTTGTCATTAATATCCCTGTATTTTATTCATATCGCCCGAAGTCCCGACAAATTGCAACATTCCTGCGAGCTATTCCTTATGCGCTTTAACTTGCGTAAAATAAGAAAAGTGGTTTCAAAACATTCCCCATTATTTCTTGTGTTTATTGGTCACTCACAAGTTATGTTCAAATTCTAACTTATCGTTTATATCCACTGTTTTATGCGTCGTTTCATACCTATTTTTGAACTTGGGCAACTTTGTATTAGTTGATTGTACAGAACATTCTTCTTCTTCCATGTACCTATGGAATTTAATAATGTCGCTGTGAAATGATGTTAGTTAATAAGGCTTAAGTTCTTCACTGGATGTCCTTTTGATCCACTCCTCAAACCTTACTGTATTTTGATTTCTGCGCCTCTATCAGGCATGGGCGTCGCGAAATTCTCAAGCAAAGTAACTTAATTTAACGAAAATGCCTTCATAATCTGTGTCTTCGTCTTAAAGAAAATATGCATCTAGGTTTTCTACCAGACCCTTCACATATGAATATAATCGTTAATTAATTTCGCTTACATCAACCATAAGATCTGGAACATAAAAATATGATAGCGGCTATAGAAATATTAAAATTATTACATTTTTTAAATACAAACAGCTCCATAAAAGCACAATCAGCGTGCACCTTCTCTGTACAAACCGAGCTGCTCGCAGTTCCATTGTTACCGTCACTTCTAACTGGTGCACAATGTTCGGCCTTTTGTCAGCTAAAACTACGCCTTTATGCCCGTTACAAACGTTTTGTATATTTGGATGACCTTATAACTATTCCGTTAACTGGTGAAATACTTTTTGGCAAATGGCTGTGAATTGCGACCTTTTTGGGTATAAGGTTTGTTGTGCGTTTTTGTTCTTGTCTGTTCATCTCTATCACCAATTTGTGCTCTTTGATCTGTGTCAGCTTTTTCATCTGTCTCTTCTCCTTTGCCTTCTCAAACTAACGAATCACAGCCAAAATAATCTTGTTTCTTTCAATGATATTTACGATTTTTTGTACTTTTAATATAGTAAAGGTTTATTTTGTTTTGAAATTAAACTAGTTTTCATTGATTCATAAAATTTAGTTGTTCGGGTATTTCCCACCAGAATATCGAATTTAAAAGGAACAATTAGACCTATTTATCGGGATGTTCCCTTTAAATCGTTGTAAATAACAATAGTATCAATTATTGCAACACGAACAAAGGCCGGAACAGCGACAGATAAATTATAAAACTCATCAACGCTCATTTATTATGCGTCAGCGCTGACTATTTAATTTTTTACTTCATTCTGTAAACTTTTTGTGTTATTTTCATGTTCAATTATGAATACCATTAATCAGCATAATATTCTTTGCTCGGTTCCTGCAACATTAAAAATATTTTTTCTCAATATTGATATTTATTTGGTCCATTTCCGGAAAAATATTGTTCGTACAATAAGAGGATCTTGTGAACCCTACATTCTTGGAAACGACGCAGGAGTACTACCTCAAAAAGCTATTAGTCAAATATAGGAATCCATCAATTTTCAGCCATCCTACTGCATTTTATTCATACCAGACTGGTCTTTCAAACTTGCACATATTGACTGTAGGTATATTCATTCATCATTAATCACTTTGCAGCTATTTCTGTAAGCCAATTACTTTGTAGTGACAAAATGTGATTACTTACGTGATCGCTGAGTGTCAAGTATCATGATTAATGATCTGATAACTGGAATATAATGTAGATTTTCTGGTCCTTTTGTATGGCTATTTTAATTTGGTATGCTATTAAGCTTGGAGTAAGAAACTTCGTGTAAGTTAAGTTGTATACTTTGCGTTTATTTTTAAATATTAGCCTTTTCAAGAAACATTCACTTGGTGGTTGCCAATTTAATGATCTTTACACTTCTGATTTGTAATGAAATTACCATATCCAAGGGTTACTATGAAATTCCTAATTTTTAAGCATATTTGATACTCTTGGATGTTTTAAGGCAAAAGAAAACTCAGAGCACATTACCAAATCATGCGCACATATTATTTCTTTTTATCGTGCTGTGCCAATCCTCTTTGATCGTGGGGGGACAGGGTTTGTCAGACATTCTGTCTACAATGAGTAGGTATGGAAATTGCCAGACGTTTTTGGCAGTTCGTAACATAGGGATATCTACCCTACCCTCTTTCGGACACTAATTGACTTGATATCTGACAGCTCGACGTTGCCACTTTAAAATGCTACCCAGTGTTGCCAATCTCCAGCATGATGGCTTCTCAATTTTTCGCCATATCTTCTTTTTTATTGCGAGTTTCCTCAATTTATCAGACTGTACTTTGTGCAGGTCAGTTTTCTTTTGTTTATTGAATTTTAAACTAGTTACGAATGTCTGGCGAAGTTGGATTGTTTTCGAAGTAAGCATTAGTATGGTCGCTTAGAAAGAAAAGTCTGGAAAGTTCTAGTTAGGTATACTTAAAGCTATTTCTATTTCTGTAGTGGTAGGTACACCGCAGAAATGTAAATAAAAAGGTACAAAATGTGTTTGGCTTTAGTATTTTCTCATCAATTGTACTTTTATTTTGAAAATTCAGAATATTTGTAACTGACATTTTCAAAGTCGGACGTTTTGGGACAATTTTTTTTTACGTTGCTCTTTTCCTTGTTATTTTATTTTATCATTAGCTTCTGCCCGCGATTTAGTCCGCCTGAAATGGCAGCCGTCCTCGGCCCCCGTCCCACAGCGTCGCATCGCATCGTATCACCCGCCCTCGCTATTACCTACTTCGTTTTCGCTTACCGTTCTTGCGGATATTTTTTCTTTTTGCTCGTCTCCTAAGGGTCGTACCATAATGTTAAATAGCTTAAAACCTTCCTCAGGAATTGGGCTATCAAGTGCTTAAATTATGTTTCAAATCCGACTGGTAGTTTCAGAGATTAGCGTGCAAACAAAACACAAATTCTTCAGCTTTTATATATATTATACAATCTATGATACATGACAGTTTAAAACAACTGTATTCACGAATAGGATTCGATATCGCAGCATTTAATCAGGGAATTGGCGTAAAAAGTGTAAACAAACGGGCTGGTTAATCCGGCAGCATTGGTTGTATAGCACGGAGCTTTAATATATGTGTGTATATGTGGGGATCGGATGAACCATTAGTACAATGGGGATGGTATTGATTTTTGGCTTTAGTATTGAATAAATGTTTTTCAATAATGGGATTGGGTGTAGTTGTAAAAACAAGTAATAATAACAGTAATAGTTGATTTGGAAAATATTGATATTTTTGCTCGCGTAAATAGACTGATGTTGTACTGATTAATCCTATCCTCACTAATATTAAAAATGCGAAAGTGAATTGTTTGTTTTGTTACGCCTTCACGCTAAATCCGTGGGAATGGGACATACTAGTAGACTGGATAAAGATAACGAAGTCTAAAGTATAATAATCGTTCAGCAGGTGCATGGGATAAAACGAGCCTATGATCGGACGACGATATGCTCATACCAATTTCACAAAATTCTGAAACACACATAACTTAATAAAAATATCCTCCATAACACTCATAGCAATAACAGTGAACCATTAAAGACAAGACAAGATTACATATAAAAATGGATACAAAAATTCTCAAGCTGGAAAACAAAAAAAAACAAACGTTAATAATTCCCATCCACTCAAAACGATATCTTTCAAGAAAAATTCCACCATTGCCAACATCGAGCACTCGACGGTAACTCCAGGTTCCAAGAGCTGCACAGACGAGATACAGCCACGATAGCCTGCACTGATGGTAGCCACTTGCGCCTGAGCCCCTCAAGTGGCCAATTTGCCCGCCTGCCAGCCACTCCGCAACACTAGCCTGGCGGGTTTTTCGCATAAAATCTTGCTTCATTTGGCGGATTGCCTCATTTTCTTTAAGTACTTTGTGTATAATTGGCTGTTTTATATTTAATGGTAGTCGTGTTTAATTTGTGTGCTTACGTGAAATTCAGGCTTTTTTTGTGAAGCTGGAGAATCTTCAACGTTTTAACGAGAAGAAACGAGAGAGAGGAAACGCTAGGCTGTTGTCTTAGAATAACGAATTCTTAGATATAGTTAGACAACGAGAGGTATGTGAGAATAATGGCGAGATTCTACAATGTAACAAAATAAATAATCTGTACCAAAAATATTATGTAATCTTCGTAACTACTGATTCACTCGTGTGACATAATGATTTTCGCAAATTAACACTATTATGCTTCAGCAATCAATAAAGTTGCAATGAAATTGTGTTTAAATTTTGAAACACTTGTGAAATTGCATCAACACGAGATGATTCGCTCATTATTTTTATAATAACGTGAAAAAACATACATTTCATGTCAATAAAATTTTATCAATAATCATAAAGATAAATTCAACTGTCAATAAAAATCACCTTCTTTGCTTATTAGTAACTTAAGTTATGTTGATTGTGTATCTTGTAATCACCAAATTGGAAACTTAAAGTGTACAATAGTCATAAAAGTGATGATAGTTATTATGTAATTAAAAAGTAAAAATATCTGTGATATAAAATGATTTAAAAAAATTAAAGTCACTTATTCTACAGGGTGTTAGGGTGAACACCGTTATCCTTGCAACCAGTGGTTTGGTTTCATTTATAGAACGTAAAATCAATGGAAAATTACAACTTTTTTTTTCTTTTTTTTAAACCTACATTTTACCACAAGAGACGCAAGTTCGTTGCCCTATGCGCTAGGGCAACGAACTTGCGTCTCAACACGGGCGGGGGGTGCGGGATGTGACCTGACCGGCTGCGAGTGCGACCTCTCCCTCAGTCCGTCAGCTGTTCCGCTAGAGAGCACGGTATCGGATAGAAACTTTTTAAAATCTTTTAATGAAAATAACGTTTTTTTTTTGTTGTGTTCGGTCATTTATTTTTATATTTAAGTCAACTACCCATGGTTTGAATGACAAGAGTGTTTACCCTTACAGCCTGTATATTTTTCGAACTTCAAAATTACATAAGACAGACCCCCAAAACACCCACACATCACCACTTCCTAGTGCTTCAGCTGGGAAGAAGTGACGCAAGAAACTCCCCAGCAGCACAGCTGTCTGTTATAGAAGAATTTGATTATATACAATAGTATGCAAAGTATATAACATTACGAAACAAATTCTATGTACGAATTCTAAAACAAGTACCAAATTGTATTCTTTTACTATGTGCATGTAATGTCTCATTGTCTCCAAAACACGTCAAATTTTTAGGTTGGTACTCACTGAAAAATTTACCCCTTTCACAGCAAGCAAAAAAAATCATTTCCGTGCTCATAAAAGGTGCTTAAAAACTACTTCGTCGGAAGCGAGTGTAAACACTGTTCGGCTAATATTTCATACTTTTATGCTGCCAGTGAACAGCGACGAGAAAAAAATAGAAGGCAAACACCCTCGGGCCACGGAACATTCTGGGAAGACAGCACTTATGACGATAGATGGTACGCCAGCTCATTAATCGTGCGTGAACGTGGAAAAATTTTGCAAGTTCTCGAACTAAAAGTTGAGGGCAGTAAAGGGTAGTAAGAACACATTGGTTAAAGACTTGGGCGTTTCCTTTTTGGTTGTAGTCGAATGTTTTAATGTTTGTTCCTGCGCGCGTAGCATGGCGATGTTTCCCTATCCTTATGTTGGAGTTGGCTTCCGGTCTAACCTGAATACAAAGTATTTTACATGGAGTGACTGCCTATCTGACGGCTTAACGTACTTTCCGAGGCAGGGATGCATCCGTGCCTTGAAAAGTACAAGGCATTGGTCCCGGCTATCATACCTAAAAAAAAGCCCGAAGCTCAGAGTCTGGATTAGTGCCCGGTTGATGGCAATAGGCTCGCCCTCTATTACATGGCACTTAAACATAACTGGCGACGTGGGTGTACTTACTATAGGTATACTTCTGCCTAACGCTTTGAGGATTACAAGCATGATAATATGTATGTAATTAATTAGCAATATTTCCCGGAATTGAAAACGTCTAAAGTAGACGACGGTGAAGTAAGCGACGTTTAAGACAAAGCCAGGGCGCTTTAGTAGCCGGCCCTGACATTGTCTTAAACGTCGCTTGCACGGCACACTCGAACTTTCCCGACGATATTCACAAACTTGCTTAATAAGTAGGAATGTGGGTGACAAAGAGACTCCCAGTCTTCCCCAAGTTATGAGATTTTGTAGATTATACGCTTTAATAAATCCAGGTTTTCACAAGACTTTAAAAGTTAACTAATGCGGTTTAATGAGGCAGCCTAGAGTATGAATGAATGGAACTTTTAAAACGAGCAGGTGAAAAGTATTTCACCAGCTTTTCTGACAAATCTTTTACAGTTCTAGCAGTACGGTTATGGAATGCCCGTGTCGAGAAGGTGTGCTCAAATCCTTAAACATTCTGGTGAAAATCAAAAAAAAACAAAATCGGTCAGCCGTTTGGCAGCTACGATGGCGCAGACAGACACACAGATACACACGTTAAACTTATAACACCCCTCTTTTTCCGTCGGGGGTTAAAAATACAACGAGCACTTATATCAACAATACAAATATGGAATATTCAACGTCCTAACGAAAACCAGTGCTTAACTTTTATCCCTTAGCCAGTTTCAGCCTTCCCCTTTCGGACGAAAACTGTTTACATTTTTTTCTTTTTTCGCGTGTAAAATTCCATTTAATTTTGTTCGTTTTTTTACTTGGCAACTCTTTTCAGTCGAGCCTCTTTTGTTTCAGTTAACGTACCTTGTTTGTTCTTGAAAGAGTTTTCATTTGTTGGTACTGACTTTCCGATACTGTTTCGGGTTCAGAAGGCTTTGGGTAAATGACAGGTTAATTTAACTAAGTTAACTCAAAGCCATCTATATATCTTTACACGTGGAAAGATTTTTTGAGACTTGAGCATAGACCTCATTTTTTCTTCTCTTTACGAAACGAAGGCACGATTTATGTACGAATATCTCATGAAGTACTGTCATGATGGTCCTGTGGCTGAGGCCTTGCGTCTCATGCACGAGGTTGGGGGTTCAAATCCAGACAAGGATCAATGTGACTTTTTCCATTCATATTAGTGTGAAATCGCTCATCACGTCGTGAGCAGCAATTCACATGCCATCTCAGAATGAGAAGAGGCCTTTGTCCTGCTTACATTATTTATTCTCCATGAAGGCATGTCGTAGGAGGAGCTCGTGGCTAAGTAATAACAGACGCACGGGTCGATCCATCAGGTTAAGCTACGCTTGCCGGGGTTGGTCTGTGGATGGGTGACCACCTTTAGATACCGAGACTCCTCTGTGCCTCGGAAAGCACGCATTCGTGGATCTTTGATAGTCGTTACAGGTCGTCAGAAGCCCGAAAGTCTGACAACCAGTCTTACCAACGGGTATCGTATTACCCAGTTACTTGGTTGTTTAGGTTAGATAGGCTCCATGTAAAATACTGGTATTCAGCTGCATCCGGTTAGACTGGAAGCCGACCCCAACATAGTTGGGAAAAGGCTAGACAGATTGAAGTCATGTTGAAGTTTGATGAAGTCATATCGTAGTATAAATATTTACCAGTTAGCATTTCAGCAAGGCGGCAACGGGGCTGACCACCCAAATACGATTTTAACTCAACTCCTCTTCATAAACTTTTATTTAGCGGAGTTGTTCTAATATTGCTAAAAGAAAAGCTTTCAGGTTTTATTTAAAAGCCGCAAATTATTTATGTCGCTTCAAAACCAGGTCGTCTCCCTCAGGAGAGCGTCAGCTCTGTGGCTCTACCCGTAACGAGCACTGGAAAAAATTAAATGCTCGATAAAATAATAGAAAAAGGAAATGGAAGCAAATAAATAAACATTTTTTTTAAATGCTACAATTGTTTTGCTACTCCCTGTATAATGTGTGTGCAATATTTTCTATGAACATTATTATAGAATTGGATTTATTGGCCCGAAGTTCTTTAACGCGGCTTGCGGTAGGAGAAATCGTCACATATAGTTATGCCCAAAAAAGTAAGTTTCAAGCATAAATGTAGGTATGGTTCCAAGTGTCAAAAGTGTTTGTTTTTTATTTTTTAATACAGAGCTAAAACTTAGAACTTGAGACCTTCCTAGATATGTTCCTTCCTGTATTTAATACATAACATACAGCGAAAGGAACTTCGTTCCAACCGGGTGTCCCACGACACCTACCGACTTTTTTTTTCATTTATGGTTAAAGAAATCAAATCTTTATCAGTAATTTCTCAATAAGAAATTACTGACAAAGATTTCACTTACTTGAAATGAGAACATTTTTAAACATAAAATATAATTATAAAAATTGACATTTTCATAATTATTCATTGCGTAATTTTATTTGAACCTTCATTCAAAAATGTGGAGGTTATGCATTTCACGCGTATTTTTTGTATACCATTGGTTTTCGAGATTTCTAGTCGTGTATGTATCTAATAAAATCTTTTCTTTGTTTACAGGTAAGCACCTACCCGTTCCGTAGTTAGGTGCATGGCATATTGGCATGCTAAGTAAACGAGTGACGTTTTGTCTGCCGCGGTAAGATGAACATGAACTATTTACATGTGCCGTCCTTTGGTGGTGGATGAGGCTCTATGTTCTTTTGTTTAGAAAATTATTTGTTTATCAAATCGATTACCTACTACGTTAATTTGCCGTGTTATAGCCATTTCGTACAACTGTTTAAGAATGGCATTTGTGATTTACATTTATGGACAACTAGCTGCGCCCCGCGGTTTCACCCGCGTAAGTCTCTATCCCGTGGGAATATCGAAATAAAAAGAATCCTATTCCCAGGTCATGGTCTACCCATGAGCCGAATGTCATCCAAATCCGTTCAGTCGTAAATGAAAGCGTAAACGCATTTATAATATTAGTTAGGATTTAAGTTGGTAGTTTTGATACACAATTAATTTTCTCGACTTAACATGAATTTTTATGTGGCCCTGAATTTCACACTGCCAGTATTATTTTACTTTTTGGCCCAATGAATGACCAAGGCAATTTTGACGCGTTCAAACTGCCAGCAGTGATCCGGCTAACCGGGTGAAATCTGCCGGTAGGAACATGTGAAAGCTTTTATACTAATCCATGCAATACCTGTAGGTACTGTAATCTAAAAGTCTGAACGTGTGAAAAGATCCTAAAGATTTGTACAAGATCTTTCTAAGGCTTTTAGTGGCTTTACGGAATAAATATTATCATTTTAAAGATAGCCCCGAAAATTTACTGTATTTTAATTAATTTTTACATTTGTAACATTTTTTACCGTTAAAATTGGAAAATTCGGAAAAGCCGAAAGTGCTTTTTCTATGGGAATTTGTATGAACCCGATAGATGTCCAAAATTCGTCTGTCAAACTTGTCCCGGAACAGTGTTAAAGTATTTACCGATAACGTTATCTTGTATTAAGGCAAATCACCCATAATTTCAATCTAGATACCGCTAGGGGTGTGCCACCATTAAGCAAGTTCGGTGTTAAAACACACTTTACTAGATAACCTAGCAACATTATTTACCACATTTTACCGCCCATTACCACCAGCCCGATTGTACCGATAGCTAATGAGTATATTTTACCGCTATCTCGACGTTTTATATGCAAAATTTACGTCAAAATTCCGTATTAGGACCCAGAATGAATGTGCTTCGTATTAACCGCTGTTAAACATTACTCGTTGCTATTTGGTAGACAATTTCTAGTGATTAACTCAAGCTATCAACCAGAAGTAACTGATCTCTATGCAAGGGAATTTAGACTTTGTGCTCCCTGTGTAAGGTTCTGTTGTGTGTCTGTTGTAAATGGCGCTTAATACATCACGGTTGGCGTTTACACCCTTGTAAGGGTGATGGATAATAATTACGATTGCGTGTTGGCTTGTTATTCGTTACTGTAGGAAACGCGATAGGTTTTAGCGCGATTAATTAATTTCAGTAATCTTGTAGGTATATTTTACACGATTTTGTTAGATTAAGTTACATGACACTGGTAAATTAATATAGATTAGGATGGAATTTGGTCTTTGATGCAAATTCGCATTCCAGAGAACAGGAACCATTAATAATTACATAACATACCATCAAGACCCATATTTCGCCAGTTATATTTTTATTCGCCAGTTGTGCTTGTCCCATATGATAGAGTATAGAGTCTATAGCCATTAGCACGGCATAAATCCAGACTTGGCATTTATGTTCTAATTTTAGAATGTACCTATACAACACCCACCGTAGTCTTACCAAGGGGTATCATGTTACCCAGAAACTGGGTTGTGGAGGTCAGATAGGCAGTCGCTCCATGTTAAACACTGGTATTCAGCTGCAGCCGGTTAGACTAGGAGCCGACCCCAACATAGCTGGGAAAAGGCTAGACAGATGACGTACCTATACAACACAATCTACAAAAATCAAGATAATATGAGTTTTCAGTAAACATTTCAATGACATATTCTATCTATACTTACCTATTTGGGTTTATAGTTTACAGTTAAGCGAAATTAAATATTCCATTTCCAAAACAATGCTATCATAAATTGCTATTTTTCCCTTCCATAAGAGTCATAACATTTCAAATAAGCATTACCGTTTCAAACTACGCACCAAGTTTTGACAACCCTAACGTGTTTCATATTAACATTCGAATTGATACATTTTTAACTCTATTGTCAAATCTTAGGATACCTTTTCCTTTATACAGATTGTTGTTTCATGTATTTGCATTTAAATTGATTCAATTTTAACTCTATTGTGAATGTGTTAGGATTCGTTTTCCTTCAAATGTGTTGTTGAATCAATTATTGTCTATCTACAGTATGATGTGCTGGTTATCAAAGCTTTGCTTTTATGTCTTAATTTTGTTTCTTGTTGTTATTTGTTATAACTTAAACGAGGATTTGAATGCCTTCGTTACTTATCAGGAAGTTGAAAGCCTCGTCTATTGTCTTGTTGCTAAGGGCGTTTGTTAAATTATTTCTTGTATTGTTAAGGTATTATTAATTAACGGTGACGTTAACAGCTCCTGTTAATTTGTTCCACAAATAAATGAGAACTGACGTGGCATTTCAGTTTATTGATTATATTTTTACAAGCTGTGTGAGCAGCTCGTGGCTAAGTAATAACAGCCCGGTCGATCCATCAGGTTAAGCTACCCTTGCTGGAGTTGGTCCGTGGATGGGTGACCATCTTTACATACCGAGACTCCTCCGTGCTTCGGAAAGCACGTTAAGCCGTTGGTCCCGGCTGTCATTTGTGGATCTTTGACAGTCTTTACGGGTCGTCAGAAGCTCGAAAGTCTGACAACCAGTCTTACCAAGGGGTATCGTATTACCCAGTTACTGGGTTGTGGAGGTCCGATAGGCAGTCGCTCCATGTAAAATACTGGTATTCAGCTGCATCCGGTTAGACTGGAAGCCGACCCCAACATAGTTGGGAAAAGGCTAGGCAGATGATGAGATGATTTTTACAAGCTGTCATTATAATAATTTTAAGGTTTTCCCAGTTTTAGTCCGTTTTGGCTAGTGTCCCAAGTTTAATCCGACTTCTGATTTAGTACAAAACTGAAATAAAACGGCTCTACTCAATACTCCCACTGCTGGGACTCAAGCATACCTACTCTCTGTGAGAGGGAGTGGGACATTAATATAATAAAATTACAAATATTAATTTTACTTGCAACAGAAAAACAAGGTAATATCTACACTAGCAATATAATTCGTTACTTTTATCGATGGTAATATTTTTTTACTGTCCATCTATATGCAGTTTTTACTGTGCATGACGCAATCTATCCACTGTAGATAAAGGGTTTCCTACTTCTTGTAATCTGGTTGTGTTCTTGTTAACCCTTGCTCCACTGTCTAGTCCTAGTCTGTGCTAGATTTAAATCAGGTTAATTTAATTAATGGGGTCTACCTTTGTTTGAATTACCTTAAAGTATTTTACTTCTTAGTTACTTAGGTATTAGATGCAATATTCAATAGTAGCTACCGAATAGTAAATGTGGCAATAATTAGCAAAAAACACTTCTAAAAATTACTTTACGATCATCAAAATTAAAATAAAACATTGTTTTGTATGTCAAAAGTCTGCAAAATTAAAAGTCAATTGCTCAGAATTTGCTGAGAATCAGCACTTTTCGAACGTCAAAATTAGATATATTTATTTGGTTCATCGATTTTTTTAATTGGTTCTGATTCTGATAAGACAGTCCCCGAAAACGCATTTCTTTAAACGAGGTTTTATACACCCTGTATTTATGTTTTTGCTCCCGAATATTTATTAGGGATTTCAAAAATGATTGATATCGACTATTTTAATACATTTTTAGCTATCGATAGTCTACGCAATCTACCAACACGTATGTTATTATATCCCTAGTCGTAGTCACAAACACATGAAATATTAATGCAATCTAGCTGCACTAATAAATGCACTGCACCACCTACCTACCTACCCCATGGGTACCGGTATTGATTCCCCCGCCTGCAATCACAGCCGCGTCGGGGTAACCACGGATATTGCATTTCCACCCAGACCTTAGCACGTATACCGATAATAATTAACTGGATGCTACGTTCATTTGTTTTAATATAGTATCTGGGGTTATTGGGCTTAGTTTTAGAGTTAATTAATTTGTTTGTTTGTGAAGTTAACTTGTTTTCTCTGGCGGTGAAAGTTTGAGGGTTGCTTCGCTCCAAAAGTGTGCGTAATTTTACTTAGGCATTAGAAAGAGACCAGAGGGCCTACACAAGTGACAATCGTTTCAAAAGCGTGTCGTATTTCTACAACGGTTTTCAACAGGATTGACATAAGCTTTCCGATAGCTTATGTCAGTCCTATACATTTTTGCCTTTTCGCTGATAGGATGTCACTTTGTCTAGGGTCTCAGAGCCCTAACGGAATGGTTGCCGAGAAACGGTAGAAGTAGCGTTAGCAGACCAATAGCCAGAGATGGGTGGATGACTTACCTATAGAAGATAGCGGAGAACACCTGGATGAGACTGGCACAGACCAGGGAAGCAGGGCACAGAAGAGAGGAGGCCTATACCCAGCAGTGGGTGGAACAAGGCTGCCGATAATGATGATGGTTAGAAAAATATTTCGTGCGGTTTAAATTTTGACAATTGAGTATTTTTGGGACATAAGTTAGTTAATTGATTCAGGCGTGACTTTGTGGAAATTCATTATAAAATACAATAGACGTAGATATATTTAGTAACCTATTCCGCTTAACTATGCTTCAAGAGTCTTAAAAACCCTGTAAGAAATCGACACGTGTTTCACCTCTCAACGAGGCATCCTCAGGATGGCGGTGTGGTAACACGTCGTGTTCTGGTTTGCAATTGGTCAATCGTCATCCTGAGGATGCCTCGTTGAGAGTTGAAACACCTGTCGATTTCTTACAGGGTTTTTATGACCCTTGAAGAATAGTTAAGCGGAATAGGTTACTAAATATATCTACGTATATTATATTTTTTTGGGACCTACGTATTAGATACTTGAAGGTTTTCATTAATAATTCTACCCTTTTGTGTATCCAAGTTGATTACA
The DNA here is from genome assembly GCA_947363905.1 of Lithophane semibrunnea. Lineage (NCBI taxonomy): Eukaryota > Metazoa > Arthropoda > Insecta > Lepidoptera > Noctuidae > Lithophane > Lithophane semibrunnea. The sequence continues at coordinate 8,888,626 of OX376208.1, forward strand.
CTTTCGTTTTTGGTGGTTTCTTGGCAGATTAAATTTAATTAATCAGAAATCTATTTCCAGACGGTAGAACCCAGACAAGATAAATTACGATGTTGGAATAGGCTGGGAAACCCCAGCAATAAACAAAAAGATCCACAGATTTGCAGACAGTTATAAATTTTTGCCCATTTTAAACCAAAAATATGGAATTCCACATAACCATAGACAACACAATAACGCCATAAAAAACATTTTGCGTTACAAAATATCACCAAAAACCATAAAGTGACAAAGCTGAATATTACACAAGCGAACATTTTTTGAACAGTCGTAAACAACGAACTGTCAATTACCATAGTGTAGTGTTGCGATTAGTCGATAATGTGTGTGTTATTTGTCGATGTGTCGATGAAATATACCGATTGAGGAGTGAGATATTACGCCTGACGCCATGCTGTGATTAGTGTAGAACTTTTTTATAGATACAACTGCTTACCTTTTGAATTCAATTTAATTATATAGCTCTTTTAGCAAATAGCATGGCTACCTTCGGACTCATATGCAAAGTCCGCATATCACTCGTCGGTTTCCCTTACTCGTTAGTTTATTTAATTTACCAGTTTCGTTGATTGGTCAGTTTTGCGTCAACGCGACAGTTTCCAGTGTTCAGCGGTTTCGTTGATCCGTTCTGTGCAGAGCTGAATCTAACCGAATTGCACAAATAACCGAATTTTAATAGTCTTAAAACACTTGAACAATACCAATTCCAAAACGTATAAGATCTGTGTTTCTGATTCACTGAACCTGAAGATTGTTCTCTAGATACAACATATTATATATTTAACTTGCTGCTTATCTTTCTGCCCACGTTTTAAAACTTCGCACAGAAAAATGGGTCACTGCTTCAAAGTATCTGGGTTACTATTCATGCACTATTGCAATTTTTAAGCCCAATGCGATTTATGTAACTTGGATACGTGCCAACTTAATCCATTATTTACACCGTTAGGGTAACGCATGGGTGATTTAGAAACACATTCATTTTAACTTGCTTTTATTATTGAAATAAATGTTACTTGCATAACACTACAAGCTACCGCTATCTGAGTTTGTTTCGGTATTTCTTCTCAGCTCAGATAGGAAAAACCGAACTCATCTAGTTTTGAAACGATATTTTTGACGTTCGAAAGTGTTTTATGAAACTATTTTTTTTATCCATCCCGGGAAGCTTTACAGGAATAAATATAATTTCATTTAATTTTATTACCTTGCAGTGTAGTTGAAATAAAAAGAAACAGGAGTATTTTTTTCAATGAACAACAATAAATTTTGGAATGACTGCATGTGTCTCGTGATATTCCATTGTGTCCAAAAAGAAAATTATCTTCACGCACATAGGCACACGTTACATAGGGTCCTGTGTTAATGAAGCTCACTGAATAATTTGGAAATGATCCTTGCACTTCCATAGAGTTTCATTAACGCTGAAATTAACATAATCCCACGTCATTGATAGCCCCAAATCACTAACCAGACATAACACCGCTGCTACAACTAACCAATTAATTATCTACCAATTAATTAACAGCTAACATCGATCGAACATCGATATTCATGTCCCATCACTTCGCTATTGATTGCGTAATGTCACGCAGCGCGATAACTTCGCAGCGTCCGCCTACGCTCGATCATAATGTAATCATTACTCTGAACACGGCTCTGCGTTGTACTGAAATAAAATAAAATGTAGGCAAAGGTGATCCAGTTATTTTGTGTGAATATAATATGGTATAATAACCTGCATTTCCGCTGGTTTTCGAGGTGAAAACATTAAAAACACAACCTTGTATAACAGTGAAATCAAAATGAAGGATCTTATTTGAGAGCAGTGAAGTTGAATTGAAGTTAGAATTCAGATGAATGTCATCTCATCAGCTATTTATGAGTGAGCTCTCAAATTAAGCGATTTATTGACAAGGGCCTAATTTGTCTTGCAATAAAAGATTAGACATGAATTTTTACATGAGCACAGTGATATGTCAACCTGATTGATCGAACAAATGACAATCAACATTTTCGAAGCGTTTTTCGTACCATCAAGAGTCAAAGTCCCTTAGGTACACTGCTACAAGAATCTTTTGGCGCTCGAATGACGTTGACAGGGAGGCGCTGTTGGTAAACATTTGTGCAATTGTTTTGTGAAATGTCACTTAATGCATTCAAAAAACAAGATGACGGCGTTAGTTCCAATTTCGACCACGCGTCAAAATAACCTTGCAGATATAATTACATCACTAGCTTGATACAGTTCACAACCTTCCAAAGATCGAAGCCAATCCTAGCATATAACCTCCTTATCAATCCTGAATCCCTTGTATCAATCAAAGCCGTCAATTACTGATTCACGGACACACACGTTACGTAATCGCATCCCACTCGCAATCATAATATCTGAACATCTTTGTGTAAAACGTATACAGGCTGTAAGGGTAAACAGTCTTGTCATTCAAACCATGGGTAGTTGACTTAAATGTAAAAGTAAATGACTGAAAACAACAAAAAAAAAACGTCATTTTCATTAAAAGATTTTAAAAAGTTTCTATACGACACCGTGCTCTCTAGCGAAACAGCTGACTGACTGAGGGAGAGGTCGCGCTCGCGGCCGGTCAGGTCACATCCCGTACCCCCCGTCCGTGTTGAGACGCAAGTTCGTTGCCCTAGCGCAAAGGACAACGAACTTGCGTCTCTTGTGGTAAAATGTAGATTAAAAAAAATGAAAAAAAAAAGTTGTAATTTTCCATTGATTTTACGTTCTATAAATGAAACTGGTTGCAAGGATAACGGTGTTTACCCTAACACCCTGTATTGATGTTAATGGTACAGATGTGAACCAGATTCGTGTTGAGAGAGATTTTAGTGCTTCTATTGCAGGTCATGTGATGCAAACGGGCTTGAAATTGAGGAGTTTTATTATCGAAGCTAATGCAACACTTTTTGACACCACGTGCTACAGTTATTATAACTTCCTTACGTAGTGTTTACCGCTTACTTCATGCGCATATTCTTTTGTCTTTTAAGTACATAAACCGGTTGTATGATCTTGATCACACATGCTGAAAATTCTTTATGAAAATCTTAACAATAAAGATGAAAGCAGTTTGTTATGTTCCCTCTATTGTCTACTGAGTTAAGAGGGCGTTTCGTATTTCATTTCTACAACGACTTTCAACAGGATTGACATATGCTTTTCGGTAGCTTATGTCAAAGCTTGTGTCAATCTATCCTTTGTTTTGACATTTCAAGTGATTGTTGTTTGTTTTTTAACCGACTTCTTCAAAAAGGAGGAGGAGGTTCTCAATTCGTCTGTGTTTTTTTTTGTTTGTATGTTACGCGATTACTCCGCCAATTATGAATCGATTTTGATGATTCTTTTTTTGTTTGGTAGGTCATGCTTCAGAGGTGGTCCCATATAAATTTTATTAACTTTGCTTGCGTAGTTTTTGAGTTAGCTTCAATAATTACGTATTTTTCCCACTTTGCTATGTAGACGATATAATTATTTCACTCCGTCACTGTTATTTACATAGCAGATTACGGTATACGAATTTGTGTGAGGTAGGTACCACAACTAAAAAGTGAAAAATAAAAACTTTTTACAAAAAAAAAACAACCGACTTCAAAAAACAGACACAAAAAAAGTGAAAAATAACTTTAATTTCGGAAGTCGGTGGCAAAAAACGAAAATTGAAAAGCAGACACCGACTTCCGAAATTAAAGTTATTTTTCACTTTTTTTGTGTCTGTTTTTTGAAGTCGGTTGTTTTTTTTTTGTAAAAAGTTTTTATTTCAATTAGGAGTTTGACATTTGCACCTGTCAAATTAGTGTACGAGATTAAAAAACAGACTTTAATACATTTTGAATTCCCCATCATCGTTGTCGTTGATAAAATATCACTTTATCTCGGTCCTCTCACCTCTTCTCATGTAGAGAAGTCAGGAACCGATACACTCTGCCAAAAATACTGCTCACTTCTTCAAATTTAAACAATAAATCATTCTTATTCAAATTCAAATTCTTGCATCGTCTAGAAGCATGAAAGACAGATGAAGAGACCAATGATTTTGATTCGGTTCTAGAGCTTTTTCAGTGTAGATGCTTGAACACTATTGAACAGAGTAAACTACAATCTGTAGGTACCACCTAGAAGCAAGACAAAGCATAGTCTAAGCCGGAAGCCGCATGCCACGCTACAGTAAACGAAGTTCTACCATTAAAGAGTTCAGCGCAGTTCAACAGTACATTATACTGTACGTATATTATGAGCTTGGGTCTAGTGGTTAAGGCCTCGCCTCTCATGCACGAAGTTGTGGGTTCAAATCAGGGCAAGTATCAGTTTGAATTTATCAATTCATATGTACTTTCTGAATTTATCTTAGGCATTACTGACATTGGTGAAGGAAAACGTCGTGAGGAAACTTGGTGGACTTATAGTTAATGTAAGTCTGAAATCGCCAACCGCCAACCGTGGTGATCAATGCTCGTGCCTTCTCTGTATGAGAAGAGGCGTTTGTCCTGCTAAGGCTGGTATTATTATTATTTTACATACGTGGGTGCGATGTGTCGGGGCAATAGCAGTAATTTTATTTTGAACTTAAAGAAGTTGTAGTAGTGTATGTTATACCTACTTAAAAATATTACAAAAACGAAAGTTGAAAGGATTGAAATGCAGTTAGTTGTAGTGATGTGCTATATTTAGGAGAACCCGCTGTATTACCATTTTATGTGACGGACGCATCAAAGACCTGACGTCACATAAAATCCTACATCACGCAATTAGAGTTTACAGCGCGATGGACATATACGTGTACAAGATTCCAACATCAATCGTTGGGTAGTTGCCCGCCAGACACATCGCCCGTCTAGTTGGAGGATCCTCCCTTTTCTATAGAGGATGATTGAACTTTACACCCTGTTCCTCATACCTCTATTACCCAGTAAACGTCGCCTAATGATCTCAAAATGCTATTGCAAAAACAATTGCCAATCGTTCTTCTGGACTGTTTGGCGCCATCGCCATTGGCTTATCAAGAACTCAACCCTTTTTTGATCCATAAACTGTAATAGGCATGATGCCTGGGTAATAAAAGAAATTCTATTTAGTCTGTCAGTCAGTTATTAAAAAAATATTAGACAGGTATTTTTTGCCATATCATATTAATAAAAAAATGCTTAGATAGAACGCATTAAAATTGGGGAGTGGGGGCTCGCTATGTCACAACTCAAAAAATCTACCAAGGCGCGACGTCATGCCACATTTATACTCAACGTATTACCGTCATCTTTTAATTACGTAAAAAAATTAAAAATACGTTTCCAATATTTTTTTTAAAACTACCTGCCGGAAATAAAATTGTCGTCATCCTTATTAAGTCACTGAGTTGTGCCAATTACTGTCTGCTAAATAGCTTTTCTCATACACCAATTTCAAAGAACAAAACCCATAAATGGGACCCAACCACATGTAGTTTCCAGAACTTCGTTACTTTGGTCCCAAAAAAAGAGGATACATGAAGTAATGCTAAAGTAACACATGTGTATAAATGCAACAGATGTTAACAATACTTAGAGAGTTTTTAATAAAATTGCCCGTCTCTGGCATAGCGCCAGCCGTGCAATTGCCCCGAACATAGAGTAGATGGGGCTAGTTATTGGAGAGAGGACACTTGTATTATACTAGCTGCGCCACGCGGTTTCACCCGCGTAAGTCACGATCCCGTGGAAATATCGGGATAAAAAGTGTCCTATGTGTTAATCCAGGTTATAAACTATATGTTTGCCAAATTTCATCCAAATCCATTCAGCCGTTTTTACGTGAAAGAGTAACAAACATCCGTCCATCCATCCATACTTTCGCGTTTATAATATTTATATTATATATAAAAAGTTGTGAGTTTGTGAGGCATATTTAGGCAAAAGCGCCAAGGTAGCCCGCAAAATTCAAGTTTTCTAACGCTTTTTTTAATTTCCAGGTACTGACCTGCCAGCCACACACGTAACGATTTATTTGCGCAAAAAGGCTTGCGCAAATCTATCGCGACGTGTGAGAAATTTATTCAAATTTCTTCCAACACACGTAACGATAAATTTTGGTGTGTGGCTAGCATTAGGTTTAATTTAAGTATATGTATTTACAGAATTATATAGTTATTGGAATCATCAACACAACTATAAGTTCAAACGACCCTCAGAAGGCGAGTTTTCTTTTATTTTATTTATCAAAAAATCTTAACCCATCTAATGAATCTTATCTAATATTATTTAGAAAAATGTAGTCGTATAAAAGTATCTAGTATCTAAATATTACAATACGAAGAAACCTTTTTAGTAATGTATTACGCAATATTGTCTTTGGTCCTTGTCCTTGACATCAACCAATGAGCAGAACTTTATTGGTTGAATGCAAGCCTTTTGGATAATTTGAATGTATGTTTAGTTTCTTTTTTTTATTGTTGTAATGGGTGTTAAAAAATTATTTCTTTCTTTTCTTTTTAAAACAATTACATCAAGCAAAACGTTAATAAAGCACATCCCACAGCCTTTCCTACCACACAACCCAACTTAACCCATATCTCTCAAACTAAACCACTTACAGCTATATTGAAACAGTTCCTCACAGAAAATTGGAAAACTTGAACTGACCACTACAATCGACTATCTTATCTACAAACTTAGTCTTTGTTCGTCGGACGTTGACCCCGCCTAGAATATCAGATGGCGACGCACCGATAATGTGTAGATTGTTTAGATAATCTATTGTTATTGTTAGTATGATGTATCGAACGCGTTCATTCGGCGCGTAATCGAGTAATCGCTAATCGCTAATTGGTGTGCTCGCCTTATCGTTTCTCCGGATGTTAGATAAGGAAGATCGACGTTATCTTTAATTTGATGCTAATTGGCTATTACTACGATTACAAAATATTTATAATTCGGTTTGAAAGAGGTGTGGATTTGTCTAAAGCAGATTACCTGTAGGTATATGCTATCGGGACAATACACAAATAGTAAATATTTATAGGAGACTAGCTATTGTCCGCGACTTCGTCTACAATCCAGGATGAAAAGTATGTTCTTCTCCAGGTCAAGGTCCTATGCGAATTTCATCCAAATGTGTTCAGCCGCAAATAAACTAACTTACTTTCGATAATATTAGTTAAAGGATATGTTAGGATAATTTACATTATGCATTATAATACCTACCTGCATCATGCCATTCAGACCTGTGGGGTAATTACGTAACACACTTACTTTTCATTATGACTGTTCAATAACATTCATTGCATTGTTGAGCAGACAAATTTTTGATTAGCAATATCCTGCAAAATCATTCAAAAAGTGTGTTACGCAATAAGGGTGCTATTTTCCTGATGGTTTAGGCAGAGGTACACCTCTGCCTAGTGATAAGGGGCAACCCATCCAACGGACACGAATCTGAGGCCCTAGACAAAGTGACATTCTATTAGTGATAACGATGATGGAAAAGGCAAAAATATTTAGGACTGACATAAGCTTTTGTCAATCCTGTTGAAAGTCGTTGTAGAAATACGAAACGCTTTCGAAGCGATTGTCACGTGTCTAGACCCTCTGGACTGCTATTATGAAATCTCTGAGGAATCTGGACTAAAACGGTTTTATTATCAGCCAATATCAATATTTTGTCAAGTTGAAGCCTACAACAAACAAACTCTTTTTCAAACCATGTAAATTATTTGATTGTAAGTAATAGTTATTTATGCAACTGTTATATAATAAGGGGTATTAAAACACGAATGTGGGTTTACATGAGTGTGTTTACACGAGTATCACATGAGTGTTTTAATACCTAAATAAATACAGTTGCATACAAGATTTTATCTACACCCATGGTATGAATCTTCTAAAAAAGTTTCTTTGCAATACCAATATCGAACAAAAATGGCGCGGTCCGACGTGAATTCAATTTTTCGAATTCGAATGTGTTTTGTTTTTACATTACGGTGCTTTGTTAGTGAAACGCTCGAGAATGACAATGTTCTTTTTTTGAAATGAGTTGCATTATGAAATTCAGTACAACATTATAACACCCGTTTAGATGATATTATGGTTACTATGTCACTGGATGTTTTAATGTTGGCTATAAGCTAACTGTTTCAGAAACTTTTATAGAGGATTTATAGCACAGCTACAACCAGTGGATAAATAAATTAAATTCATAATTGATGTCAGTTTCAAACTCACGTTCCAATTGATTAAAACCAGACAGTTTGCATTTGAATACATAATCGAGGTATTTAAACAATGCCATTATGATTTCTGTTATGACAACAGTTTATAGTTTGATTGTGAACGAAATATTCATGACTGGTGTACAGTACACTTCATTTAATTCCGAACTGTAGTCCGATTTACATGTCTGAAGTTTTTATTCGAGTGTGTCTATGGTAACTTTTGTTTTCTTCTTTGACCTTTTTTTGTAAAAATCACTATGGATAACCTGAGTTCAGGGATGGAACGTCCAAAACTTACAAAAAAAATTAAATGAAAGAGAATTTTACGAGCGATTTCGTTCTTTCGTTTTCCATTTCATAAGTACCTATGTCGGTGGATCTTACACCTTCCATCAAGCTCCTTTGTACATTGAAAGATCGACGAACCATACGGCCCACTAAAATAATGAAAGAATATATAATGACATTCTCATAATAACATTATCAAATTAATTGAACTAATATATTGCTCGGATTGAAAAAGCAAGGTTGTCGTTTGCCAACGCCATGGCTTTGCAAATGGCCGCCATGCCATCGCAATTCCCATGGTGCATAGACCATAGATTCAAATATAATTACTCAAAATATTATAGTAGATTTAGGAATACACACCGTAGTATTTTATTTTTATTTTCAGTGTAATTATTATACCCCTCAGTTTATGTATCTTTTATTTTTATTATGTTACGCATAAATACAGACATAGGTATACACTTTTAAATATATTTTTATTTTATTTTTTATTTCTATGTACTTACTTTCATAATATTCAGTCACACTCATTTTCGTAAGAAATTCTGCTTACCAGATACTCAGACCAATTATTTGGTCTGAGACCAGATATAGTATTTTCACATGGGGGGACGTGACGTCATTACGTCATTCGCGAGGTTTTTGCTGAAAATCAGCGCTGTTAACAATAGGTTCGTCTGAAGTCACGGCTTTTAGCTGAGCAATGACCTATTCTTGCACAGATGCGACGCACAGCTTAATTTATTGTTCTTGTTATTGTTGTTTCAAAAATTGATAATGTTCCACTGTAATCGGCATTTCGTTTAATTTGTGATTGTTTTGTTTGATTTCATTTGATAATGTCGCAACACATTACGCAACTAATTTGCTTTTGGCCTCTCATCCACAGATAACTGTCTACTAAAAACACTAATCACTATGCTCTCATCAAGCTAAAGACAAAATTTGTCAATTTTTTTAATTTTGTTATTGTTAAATACGAGGCTTTTGGCTAATTTGTAGTTCTAGTAAATGACATTTTTATTTTGTAGTGTGCGTTTAGTTTGTGCAGAATAAACAATTTTTCTTTCTTTTTCTTCTTTAGAATTGTAATATTTTTGTCATTACAGTTATACTAAACTATTCTTATAAAAAAATTACGTAGCGTTAAAAGCATTGTGTCCATATATTTTGATTCTGGCGGCAATCAACCAATAAAATAACAAGGAGGTTGTCGGCCGCTTAACCGGACTTTCCTGCGGGTGCCTCAATGAATTAAGGCCTCCAGCCACCACGCTTAGCATGACCACAATATAAACTGATTTTGTCGACGGAAGAATAGACAAAATGACAGATAAACAATCACAATCTGTCATTTTGTCTATTCTTCCGTCGAAAAAACCCGTAGGAAATCCGTTTCTATGATTTTCATGCTACGCGTGCTGGGCAGGCGTTTTCAGCAATGCGTTTCCTCCTATAAAACCATGATTCTAAAGGAATATCCGTCGTTTCTCTAACAAACTGGTCACGGCAGACCTTGGCGTCGTGTGAACAGCATCGCCTTCCAGTTTCCGATAGCTGCCCTATATGGAAACTGAGTCGTGCACGCTATGTGTAGCTATGGGGCTATTTATAGCACGTAGTAGGTTATTAACAAGATTTCACATAATCTCTGGGAAGTTTTTATGGAGTTTAGACTTTTTCTTGTTTTACGGCTATCATAACTAACGATCGATGATGCCGTAGGACTATACTAAAATTTATCTTCTGTCCTTTTCTTAATGAAAAAGAAAGAAAAAGATGCCCTTTACTTAAATGTAGTTTAGTTTGTGAACAACAGAATCGGTACCATTGCCTCTAAAAGCAAATCACAAATGGTCTCCTCAACGGAAAAAATCAGATTCCAAATTCTACTTCAATATTTTCCGGTCGGTCTCATATCTCTTTCTATCCCTTTCAAAAACCAGATCTCAGATATATACGGAAAGTTTTCGTCAATACAATGACTAAATTCCAATGCAAAAAGCAAGTTAAATAACCGATAGCGAATAATCTTTAATTTTGTCTCACGTACCTATTGAAATCTGCGTCATACAGATTATAACACGGTAAAACTTAACATTACGACATTTGACTATTCAATATCAAACTAATCTCATAATACGTCATTATTGCGTCATAATAATGTAATCAAAACACATGCAAAACGTTTTCCCCGAAACAAACAAATCTCCCTTGATTACTCATTGGGGAAAATCACGGGGAAACAGTATATACAAACGTAATCAAGAATCATCATTAATATCTCTCAAACGCACGTGGTTTATTCTGCTGATATTTCCTCGTATCCATGTACCCTATGTATTGACAGCTTAATTAACCAAGAAATCGTATTAACATACAAGACTCAAACTCAAAGCATTTATTTCAATTAAACCATTTACAGCCACTTTTGAATTGTCAAAGAATCGGTCAGTCAGTCAAAAAGTTGAAGCTAGTTGCCCATTCCAAATCGTAGATCTCTATGGAGAAGAACGGGCAAGAAACTCCAAGGACACTCTTTTAAAAATGGATATAGATATTACAAAATCCTGGGAACAGTATTCTTGGTGCTTCTATATTATGTGAGAACAATGTCAAATGAAAAATAATCAAAAACAATTCAAAATATAAGATTAAAAATAAGCCCTGGCAGATGAGAGATGACCAGTCTCAACTGACAGCGCCCGTTCACGAACATGACACGTGGATGACATGACATGACAAGTTGCTTGTAGGTAATGAGTTATACGTCACGACTCACAATTGTATTTCCCGAAAGAGGTTTTTGTGTAGCTCGCGTAATGGAGGGTAATTTTCACATAGATTAACCCAATATATTGTCAAACTGTTCATCAAATCCAATTTTGATGCCGTTTTCACCATCATTTTAGAGAATTTATTCCGGAAGGTTTTTGTAAACTTACAAATAATCGCAGAGTAGTACAAAAGGCGCACTCAGCATTTTAGATAAGAAGCTACAAGTACGCGGCGGGCTCGTCTTGTCGGGCCAATTCAGTGAGCGTAACGTAGTGAGAAGATATACGAGTTACGTGATACAGAGACAGGCAAATTCTAGGTGAATATAAACGTAGGTTTTTAGCTCTGCGCGATCTGAATTGCACTTTATTGTGTCGTAGCAAGAGTCGCCTTCTTCATTTTTCTACAGGGTTCATTTCGTTATATATACAACGTGTAACGGAATAAACGCAAGAGCTCATACACCCCAATTAGAATATTAAATTATAAGACTAAAATAATATCTGTAATTTAATTTAATTAAACCACACCTTGTAATTTTTTATAAAATAGACGTCCTGACTAAACATGAAACGTTTGAGCACACTACTCGATCTCCACGCACACTAAAGCGCGCCACACACGTGTGCCTGCCAGCTGGCTAGGTAGGTAGGTACTACAAGCAAGCGTATGCATTAGGTATGTACGTTAGTTCAATGACCGAACATTACTAGTAAAATTATGATTTCATCTTTCCATCACATTTTCACAGGCTTTGGACTGTAGGCTTTGAATAATTTTGTTTACTTAATTCTAAGATTCTAAGGTTTAATAAAGCGGAAGCATTTTTAAATCAAGCAACTTTTCGGCCGTCTACTTTCTATCAGTAAACGTGATAGGGTGGTCTTTTTGGCGGCCGCCCGACTCACTTATTATCTCTGATGCGTAACTACCCAACTGTCGCGATATCATATTCAAAGTCTGCGTGTTTAAAGATTTGAATCATAATATTTACAGTAATTAAAATTGGTAAACATGAAGGTACTTACAGAACTGAACTATGTATTTACACTACACTATGTCACTATTTTTCTTCGTCTCCTTTTTAATACACTTTCGAAATGTCCACCGCCTTGCTCGATGCAAATTTAGTTTATTTAGAAAGAAAGAAAGAAGAAATTAGTGCGCACATTCGCCCCTCTATCTATGGCCGTGTTAGGACGACAGGTACCGGAGTCCCTCAGACGCTGAGTTGCACTTAACATTGTCCTGGCGCTCACTCTGGTACCATATCTTGCGTTGAACTCTCGACACGCTGACTCGACATTATCTTAGCAACGAGCCAGTGTCCTCACCATCTCCGTGTACTGAATATTGGTGTACTGGAATGCCATCGCGCACGTAAACAAATGACATGCGGGAACATTTGTCGCTCGCTGCCGGCGAATAACTACCCTTGTGAGCGGGCGCACTACGGGCGGTGACGGCGCTTGCGGCGGCATATCAAACGTCAAAGGGGTAAGTCGCCAAATTAATGCATCTCCCTCTTTCACATTACTCTTCCATTTGCAAAAAACGAACCACAAAATTCCTAATATTTTGTCATTTCTTAGAATGTGAACGACCACATTCGGTCGTGCATTTAAAAAAAGCTTTATTACTTTGGGATTAGGTCTAAATTTCGTTAAATTAACATTTTTTTTAACACAACTAGCTCAAATGTAATAAAAAGCAATGTTTATGTGTGTGTAAAGAAAGCTATGACCGAACAACAAACTAGGTTTTGCATTTAAATTAGACATATTGCTTTGGAATAAGGATTAAGCTTCCTTAAATTAACTATTTTATTTACCGCGCACTACTCGTAGGATAGCTATGAGCGTATTACAAATTTGGTTATGCATTTGAATAGGCTTTATTCCTTTGAGATAAGGTTTAAATTTCCTTAAATAAAATATCTTATTACCTTGTTAAGACGCGGTGGTTCTAATTTCAGTTAAAGAAAAGATTTTTTCATGAAAAATTAACACATATAAATAATGATGGAAATCGATTCAGAAGCTGATTCTGAGCAAACTACTTTCAGGTCTTGCGCTTATTCTGTTACACGTTGTATAACTGCCTTAAAAACGAGAGTGAACAGGCGGCATCTTCTGGGCTTGCTCGTTTTATCATCATCCATCGCTTTCCTAGGGATGAGATAAAGGTGACGAGGAGGCCGATAACTCAATAAAAAAAATCATCATCATCAGTCTGCCTAGCTTTTTCCCAACAATGTTGGGGTCGGTTTCCAGTCTAACCGGATGCAGCTGAATACCAGTATTTTACATGGAGCGACTGGGTTGTGGATGCCTCTCTGACCAGATAGGCATCTGGTCAGAGAGGCATCCACAACCCAGTTACTGGGTCACACCATATCCCTTGGTAAGACTGGTTGTCAGACTTTGGGGGTTCTGACGACTCGTAACAACGGTCAAAGATCTACAAATGACAGCCGGGACCAACGACTTAACGTGCTTTCCGAGGCACGGAGGAGTCTCGGTATCTAAAGATGGTAACCCATCCACGGGCCAACCCCGGCAAGCGTAGCTTAACCTGATGGATCGACTCGTGCGGCTGTTATTACGTTATACAGTCATATTTGCCGCCGTGCGGCTGTTATTACTTAGCCACGAGCTCCTCAATAAAAATAAATATATTAAAAAAACATAGTCTACCTTAAAATTTACTATAACGAGTTTATAGAAACCATAAATACAATCTTGTAAAAAAATCCACATCATGTTTTATGCATAACACAAAGTCATTTTTCAGACTAATTGCGGAATGATTTGTATTCACTTTTCCTCTTGGACTAAGGAAAACCATGATACTCGTAGTCACAGTTCTATGGGATCTAGTAATTAGTCTAATCATGTAGCGATACATATTCAACAGCTGATTTAGTTGAATGGAATCGTTCGTTTGGTGTATTGCCGGCGAGTTTATACAAGTGCCGATAACGAGGGGCTTAATTGAATTGGTATAATTTTCCGTGTTGCATTGAATTAATTGCTGATGGATTTTGATTCCACTAATTCTAAATAATTAAAGCTTAATTAATATTACCTATACGAAACCTCGAATAGGAATTTTACTGACATACGGCAAGTAACGGAAAATTGAGAGATAGAAAATTAAAAATTTCATCGATTGCTAGCTTTGAAATAACTTATGAACTTCTTAACTAACTTTATAATCTACTAGCTTCTGCCCGTGATTTCGTCTGCGTGATATTTCGGCCCCCGGCCCACCGCATCGCGTCGCATCGCCCGCCCGCGCTATTATTTCATTTTCGCTTAGCGTGCTTTCTGACTTTTTTCGTTTTGCTCGGCTCCTAAGGAACGTAGCGTGATGTTATATAGCCTATAACCTTCGTCAAGAACAGGGCCATCAAATAAAAAATAAAAATAACTGTTCCAGAGTTTAAGCAAACGAACAAACACTTCAGCTTTATTATATTAATATAGATACCATCAAGCGTAACACGAAATATAGCAGCATGTTAACTCCCACAAATTTTCGTCAAAAAACCCTCCCAGACAAACTCCAAATAATAACAAAACCTCATTGCCTCCCATTCTCCAGTAACTACACCCGTTCGTCTGTACGCGCCCTTGCCAGGAGACGTCGAAACGTCAGTCGAATACTAATCGTGACTGTTCACTGCTGATCCTAGGAATGTCGCGGTGTGGTGTGTTGGCTCCGGCTAGACTTTGATTACTCATGTGTAGTCTAGACTTGAAGTGTAGCCTGTAGGGAATTAGCTTTGTTAACAGTTGATACCATTAGTTCAAATTATGGTTCAATCCCACAAGGTGGACCGATGACCTTTATCCACTCCCCTGTGGTTTAAAAATTAAATGCAAGCGAAGCTATTGGAAAACACTTGTAGCAAAATCGGGGCAAATCCCCACACTACGGCGGCCATTCCATTAACATAACGATATTCAAAGCATTATCTAATTAAAATGCACCCTCCACCATACTTTTCCAGTTTACCAGATAAAAGCTGGATTACAGATAACCGACCTTACGCAAATAACAAGAACATCAGCCGATGATGTCAAGTTCCACCTGATTGGTCACACGTCATTATGATTACTAAGTATACGTTCCATATATGGGCCACATGACGACTGTTTGTAGCGGTCGGTCTATTAAATCATGTCGTTTGCATAGCTAAGGCGAACTGATTGGAATGTGAATAACGACTGTTGACAGAGCGGAATATATGTAGAACAAGCTTGATGGCTATAGATAAGGTACATCATCAGCAACATTTCAGCCGAAAAAGGTTCACTACTGGACATAGGCCTCCTCCACTTCGACCGTTTCTGTGTTTCCTGCATCCAGCAGATTCCTGAGTCCTTCATACTTGTATGTTAACTTAGTAGCATGAGTGAGGACCGTTGCAAGTAAACACACAAAACCACAGACAATGTCTCCGTCACCGTCCACAAGCTGCACATTGTGGTCCTCATATTATTCAAGTTTCTTATAGAGCAATAAAACACGACTGTTCCATAAATACAAGCGGGCGCCAAACTTCGGCACTTGAGGACACCGAGACTGTCCGAAATAAGCCGAACATTTTAGTGGCCCTAAAGTTTGGACCAGTCGAAGAACGATCACCTAAGTTTGCCAATATAACTAAAGATTTGTTACCGGCTAGTACCACAGATATTAAGATTAAGGAAAGGGTATCTGCCAGTGACGGCGAGGTAAATTTTGGTGAAGTTAGGAGGAAAATTTTGGTGATTTTTCCTTTAGTTCTTTCTACTTCCTTGACATTATGTCAAAATGCCAAGTTATTTGCACTTATACCTTTGTCCAAAAATTTTATGATAGCGAAAACCTAATACAGTTTATGAAGACAACACGCTTCTTGTCTCCCTCCAAACTCACAGTACTTAACGGAAAAATTACAAAACCTAATAAACATTACCTACCACTGGCTGGTAAAAGAAAGACCTTGCAGAATTACTGAGCCTGTCCAATGATGCTGTATATACAGCCGGTCACATATCAAAACAAAACCCATAAAACCAGACTACAAGTCGGAAATAATTAAATGGAAAGTCAAAGCCTAGCCGCGGGCCTGCAACGCGGAATAAAAAACGATTAATTTACACATGTATGTACATTTGTAGATATCGCCTGTTTAAAGGTAGTCACGATCCAGCCTCACGATTTGAATTAGCGGCAAACACAGAGGGAGCGAAGCTAAGACGATGTGCGCTGAGGAGTGCTTTAGGTTTCTCAGTAAAAGATGGCTCTTTTAGTAATTAGATGAATACTCACCAAAGTGTAAAAGATGAAAATATCGATGTAATAGCTGAACATTAAATTTTGTCTAAATGTAAAAAACCAAATGTTGAAATGATACTGGTAAGAAGGAAAAAAAAAAAAGTAGCAACCACGCTTCTTTGCTAGTCCTTCGGTAGTCAAACCAAAAAACCTAGAAGGAATATCATATTTATTTTAGAAGTATGTATGTAAGTATATTCTCATATTGTATGTTTATAGTGAATTGTTTTTTATTTATGTATTTAGTTTATCTTCTACTCTTACACACGTTGTCTACATCTCTTTTATCTACTTTCCTATCGCAGGTATGCTGGAACAGATTTCTTTAGAAATAAGCATTGCCTTTGTACGTATTTTTCTGTTCCTTACTTCTTGTCTGTATTTATAAGGGTGTACATAAATGGTTAAATTAAAAAAAAAATGGTTAAGGAAACCTTAGAACAGGAAGTCAACATTTTTTGGATTAAGTTAAAAAGCAAAACACAAATTGTCATTCTCGTCACGTAGTAAAACAAAATTTCCGTATATGTTATTTGTACAAAAGGTCAAATGCTTAATCTTAATGTGTTTGACATTTAAAACAATAACTACATACGTCAACATATGCTAATTCTTTGACAAAAGTCCCTTTCTCTTTGAAACATATCGTGAAAATAATTACATTTCCGCTAACGTCAATGCACAGGACGCCCCGATGCTGGTTTTCCTTTCCATTCTCTCCTTTTAACATAACACCACGTCTTGATTCCCCGAAGGGTAGGGCAGAGGCCATGGGCTGAAGTAATGTGTGTACTATCCTCTTCTCCATATTAAATTCTACTAAATGCGTGATACAGGTTATATTTTAATATCTGCCTTTCAAAGAGGCCCATCTCCTAATAATGAAAAAATTAGTGCATTTCACAAATAAGCCTTGATTTCTAACATGCTTTTTATCTACAAAAGCATACAGCTTCGCTTTCGCGTCTCATAGCATGCTTTACGCACAGGCATAAGTAAAAAGTGAACGTTCCTCATGATCGCAACAGCAATGTTTACATGAGTCATTAGGTACCGTCATCTACTTATACTATTTACTGTTACTCGTCTAGGCCGAGCGTACACATGTATTTATGAAATATTGCTGTACTTGGGGATTCGTAAACGTCGGAATTTTGTTTGTCTGTATGTTTATCATCATCGTCATTATCACTGCTGGTCATAAGCTTTCCAACTGCATCGTTAAAGTGTTTGATTTGTTCCACTGAAATCTTTTTTGATCTTGAGCTTTGTATATTATTATATCTTTAACTTAATGTTAAAGAGTAACCTGCGCCAATAATAGTATATTCCGATTTGGATCCTAATAAGTCTATCGTTGTCATACTAGCATGCTTTTCCTCTCTCCTCTCGGAGCTTTCTTTGCTTTTAATTAGCTATGAAAACGAGCTCGTCCGCTGTGTGCTCATTAACGGGCTTACAAATATAAACCTCTACTGTTTTTTTTGTTTGTAACGTAAAATTTTCTATGTTTGCAAAAATTTGTTTAGATATGATTCCATGCCCCAAAGGTAAGGATTAATGCTTTGATTAGATAGTTTGTCAGAATTTTTTGGAACTTTTTATATAAACCATCTGGATTTCCTCATCAATTAGTTTCCCTAATCCGGCATTTCAAAGCAGCTATTCAAGCGTCAGTACTTTGGCCTTTTAGTTAAGGATACAAAGGTTCATTTATTTAAATATCTTGTTATTGTTACTCTTCCACTGTTAAAAAGGCATCATCCTTGCCTTTATAAGCCATTATTAGCCTTATCTTGAGTTATAAGTACCTAAATACCAGTAAGTGCAACCGCAGCTCAAAACTAGTGCATTAATAATCCATAATTCATATATTTGACTCGGCTGAGTAACGGCCTCTGGTGTGAGGTTGACGGACGCGATCGGTTCCGTGTCTGACTGTTTATGTATCTAAATGATAATGTAATATACTTGCTTTATATTTTTATTATTTGTTTTTTATTTTGCTTTATGGTCATTATTATAAGCTCGTAAGCATCCTCTGCTGAACATGAGCTTCGCAATTATAGTTACGTCGAATGTTGATAATTATCACTTTACCATAATCACCTAAATCATCTCCTACTTCATTTAACATATTCATATCATCATTATTTACAGCCCTAGTCTTTGGCTCAGCAGTAGCTAACCACTGATTTGCCCTCCGATTGCTTCCGTATGACTCATCTTCCTTCTAATATCGCCTAACTTTCTGCTGAAAGAGTCCCATAATTCCTACCTTCTGGAGCACGAACAAATTGTTTGATCAATCCAATTCAGAAACACTTAACAACGAATTGCCGTTAAGTCAATAAAATACCTTGTTAAGATCGAATTAACAATCTAATCGATCTATTGATCAACTCCTTTTACAGAAAACTTTAAAAATTACACGTTACGAACGGTACACCGAGTTCATAAATAAATATCGGACGTGGATATGAGCTAAAATATTGACTGTACCTGGATAAGACCTCGCATACCTCCAGTTAACGATGGATTAATTGCATTTTATTGATATAACACTCGCCCTCGTTAGTACCTATTGCCAGACTATAGGAAAATGAGTAGATCCACTTTCAATGGACGGTAAACCTGATGCTAACTAAATAAGCGCATTATTTCTGGGCCTTATGTGGCCTGTAACCTTCATGTTTGCGCTTCTAAGCCCATTGTCACTTCAAGTGCGCCTTTTTGGCGAAACATTGTCATTAAAGGATTCTACATTAGGCTGGAGTGAAACCGACAAAATTTTATTTTTTATTTTTTTTCGTTTCTCCTGTATCATTAATAGTTGACCCTATAGCATAGAATTAAGTATAAAAAATATCAGGAGCGTAGGACTTCATCTTCAGGTGGCGCACGGAGGATAGATAAACATAAAAGTCAGGTTATACTACATACTACAACCCGCTATTAAGAAGTGTTTTAACTATTTTCACTGTCATTATGTGGTTTTATTGCGTTCATAATAGCTTACAACTACATGGATACTTGTTATTTACCCATAATTTCGATCAGATTTTTCACAGGAAAGCTTCGAATTCAAGCCAATTTCACGAAAATTCGAATCTACTATACAAAGTTTTGTGGCTAGGTAAACCTGTGAAATGCCTAAATTACGGAAAGATTTATGTTGTCCATTAATTGGTCTACCTAAAAAAATAAGTGATAATGTGTTGCCGACGTATTTTGATGCAATCAAATACTATTTGTGGATACGGTGTGATTTAATTAAATTATGTAACGAAAAGATCCTGCAGTTGCGAAATAATTGCGACCGACATCGAAAAAATATGGAACAACCATCTATTACTATTATCAGCCATCAAAAAGTTGTTGCGAGATTGATTTAATATTACAACAAGTCCAAAAATATTAAAAAAATACGTAATGAAAACAAAAAAATAAGATTTCTACGAAAAATCTTTGAAAAAGTTATTCGTTAATGCTACATGCAAGTTTTGTACTTGAGAGACGATCTAAAACAATTGTCTTAAATATACAACATAATTCATTCTTTGTGCATCCGGAAAATGTATTGCTTGCTATGTTACAAGATGATGCACCAGAAATAAGAGACTTAGCTCTTCGAACAATTTTGAAGGCTATGGTACAGACCAAAGGCAAGAAAATACGTCAGTCTCAGCATACTGAATTCAGATTGAGGCGTCACAGTGGTAAGATTTAATAGACTGGTCAAAAAAACAAGTTACCGAGTCACCAATGACAATGAAATACAGTGACGGCCAAATCAAAGAGATGATGTCATCTGGAGGCAATTTATTGTATTTCCAGAAGTTCCCTTGTCACACCCAGGCTGTAGAGCGATGTGTTAAGCTTGTAACAGAAGCTTCTTCATTCGTTTGCGGACCAGAGGCAAGAGATGGGTTCCTAAGATCAAGAATAAAACCTAGACAAGACTTACCAGTTTATGACACAAAATCACAATATTTTTTTCAAAAACAAAGACCAACGACTCCTGAAGAAGGCCCTGAATTCTCTTTATAAAAGTGTATTTTGTTAAAATGTATATTATTCATTCAATATCTTCAATAAAAAATTATAAAACATTCGTTTTTCATTATGAATACCTAATATTTGTAACTCGAGTTTTAGCTATTAAACTGAAATTTTGAAATATGGTGCGCCACCTGAAGATGCTCACTGAGCAGGCTGATATTTTGCGAACATGTATCTTACTTCCCGGGTCAGTGATACAGGAAAATCAAAATTAAAAAAAAAAAAAATTCGCTCTACCCTATTCTACATACCGTGCTATCATAACCAAAAATTAACCGAATAACCCTGAACTGCCTTTTTGGTCTTAGTGGTCGCAAGCGCTGAGCATGAGTTCCCGAGTTTGATTCCCGGGTCCGGCAATGTGTTATTGGGTTTTTCCATCTGGACTTTCTCAGTGGCAGCCCGGACTCTGGATTTGTACCCGGTTTATGGCAATGGCCTCGCCCGTTATTACATGGGGCTTAAACATAACTGGCGAAATATGGGTGTACTATAGTACACCTCTGCCTAACCCTTAGGGGATCACAAGCGTGATGTTATTTTATGTTAAGGCTTCTCCAGACAGGAGCGACGCGACGGTGGGTCGCGATTCTGGCAGAACAATTTCGAAAAAGTTTTCCTAGAAATTATTCTACTAGTTATTATACTACTACTAGAGTCTCGTCGCGTAAGGATTTTGGTATCCTAGTAAAAAAAATACGGAGTAGTTTCTGAAAAAGCTAATAGAATAGGCACAAAAAATGTAGGTCTTCTGTTTCTATATTTTAGTGGTTCTGCACAATATTATGTGCAAAAACTTGAGCACAGAGCAATTACTTTTAATGTCATATCGCAGAGTGTATTGACTTTATATGGACCTAATATAAAAGCAGTTAAAATGTTGCACCTATTTTATTTCAACCCGGTTTTATCGATGTGATTTTGTTAATTATTTCAATTTATTTTGCATATTTTTTTATTTATGCAGAAAACGGTCAATGTTTTAGAAAACATAACGGTTTGTTGTAATCAATATTGTAAACGAATATCCGTAACGGTTTTTTTTAATGAATATTGACAAGTTTTTCGAGAACAATCCTTCCTCCAAAAAACTGTTTTTTTAATGCTATTTTCTAGACCTATTACGCGAAACAGACGTCAGGGCCCCATACCACAAAACTTAAGTCGTGTCTAAGTTTTTTTGGTAAGACCCTACAACCTACAAGTCTAAAATCCTACCAAATTTTTAAATGGTAAAAAAAGGAATAACAAATAATATGTACCTACAGGTTTACAATTTACAATCTACAATTCTTTCACATTTTTAAAAGCGTTACACAAAGCATGACGACTGTGTATAAATTGTAGACTTGTCACTACAATTTACATATTAGGTTAGGATTTTCCGTTACACTTGTGTGGCTTAGAGCTTTGATACATGGTCTTGTAAAATTTACAAAATAGTAAATTCTTTCGAAATTTTTGAACATTTCCTTTTCATTTACTCTCGCATCTAACTAGCCCACATCCCATCGGATACGCCATGGTTGTCGCATAAAACGTCTATTTATAATACGTTAATTTGTCCATAAACCATGTGTTAATGGCACGTACTACACGACCTAAAAATAAAAGTAACAGCACGCGTACATGCCTGACCACCATTCACACAGCCAGCTGACATTTCACAAAAAAGAATTCACATTTTATTTATATTAATTCCAATAATGTTTTGTAAATCGTCCTTGACGATAGAGCCTTGCGAAATTACGCCTCCGCGTCATCTCGAGAAAAACCACTAGCTTTTTACATCCTCTTCTAACTTTCAAAAGCTCCATATGTGTGAAAGAGACGGGCGCCAAAGGTGAATGATGCGATCGGTGTGTTCTGACTCCAGCCAGTCTCAGGCCGCTGCGCACGCGGCGCGGACCGCGAGTTCGAAGTTTGAAATAGCGTACTGCCGCCAGTTCGATTTTCGAAATATAACGAAGTTTTTCGATGTGCCATTGTTTTGTGGTTTTGTGTGAACTGTGAATTTATGAGAGGTTTTTATTTTTATTTTGTTTATTTTTTGCGGAGCTTTATATCTTCAGGCCAGGTTGCCATATTAGTCATCCTTTTTTGTGGGCACTACCTTCCTGTTAAAGCATGTGATTTATAACTAAGAATGCTAGTCAAATAGCCATGTATGCTGACATAAAAAGTCTAATTGGAATAAAGTGCCTATTTAATCTGAACAGTCCGTTTATCTTGCATCTTAACTTAAGCAGATATAAAAGACGACAATATTCAAGACTTAATCAATTTAATTTGACGAGTTTCACTATTATTTCTTCAAAAGAAAATCTCTAAAGCTGTAAACATTTGGAAAGCTTTCCATCATAAAACTAAAAAGAAACGATTAAATAGTGAAAGCCCATCCAATGCACAAACTAATCCAATAAAATGACGTAAGCAAACAATTTCCACAATTTTCTCTATTCGTTCAGAGACAGTCGTCCTTTGTGTCAATGTTTATGGGACAGTTAGAAATGAACGAGACAGTTTAACTGCTGCAGACGACGCTGTCACCCTTCACGAACATTTTTATTTAGATCTCTCTGTTTTATTGGACTTTTCAACGTTTAGACACATCTGTTGCGTCTATAGTATACTTTATTGTGGTGAAATGAGGGAAGGGTTACGCTGTAAATATCGTTGACAATATTGTTCAGTACTGAAAGTTCACTAGAAAGCAAATTAAAGAAATATTTAAAAGTAGTGAAAATGATTTGAGTATCTCTACTAGAAAACCATTCGATGATATAGACACGGATATAAAGGAAAATTTCGTTGACGAATCAATCCCCGAATTTTATGTTAACAATAAGTAATGTATCACACTGTTAACTGTTATAAGGATAGGAACCTACACCTGTTATATATGTACTTATAACTAAATAAGCTAAATTCACAAAAAATATTTAAAAAATCAATAATAATTTTCGCTCACTGATTTCAAATAAACGACACCTCCACCAAATTGTGACAAGAAATCATGAATCTCATCCTCTTGTTTGAGCCCCACTTCAGACACGCAGGAAATGACGACTTGATCTATTAGTAGCAGAGACCACCCAGCTCTTGACACCCATACCGACCGATCGGACCGGTAGAAGAAGGTACAATACTATCGATCGTAATGTGAATACTGAAATTGTAATGCAAACCGATATCGAGGAATGCACTAGAGGTCAGATAACGTTGTTTAAACCTGTAAAACAAGACATGCCATAAAAATTATATATTATGCAGCCTTAGGTCTTGGTTGATAACCTAGACATACATAAAATTGAAGTGTGTGGATTGCGTGGTTTAGTCGTTAGTTGTTACTGCAAGATATTTAAGCATAAACATTGCAAAATTAAATGATACACAAAGTAAAGTTTTTGAAGAAGCAGAACGAAGAAAAACAAACTGAAGATTTACAGTCAGAGGTTTCGATATAAATTACAATGCAAAAGCGCAAATTGAAGATATAAATCCGGTAAAGAAAAACCTATATACAAAAAGCAATCGCAACATTGATCAATATTAAATTGTTTCTCCCCAAAGATTTATAGAACATGGTTACTTCACAATATTTACTCTTAATCCATATGAACTAAATTTGCTAACAAAACGGGGTCAATCTTCGACCTCCTGGATTCTTGTAACAGTTTGATTAGTAGTCTCACTGACTGATATAATTGCAGTTCTATCTTCGCAATTAATCTTCTTGTAAATATTGCTATTCGTCGATTTGTAGTTGTTGTCAGCAAATGTGTAACTATTGGTTTCGTTCCAATTGTAATAATTTAAATCGTCGAAATGAAACTAATGGCGATGATAATCCGTTTGAAATTGCAGTTAAAATGAATTGGTCATTTAAATTAAGCTTTGGTGTGCCATTTATTACTTTTGTTCTATTTATTATAAAGTTACCACAAGGATCTTCTGGGTCTGATTTTGATGATTAATATGATGAAAAGACAAATTTGAATAAAAAGAAAGAAAAACGAGTAAATACAACTTTCGAAAACAAAGTAATTAACGTGAAAGATGTGACAAATTAAGAAATACAGGAAGTTACATCCAATAAAATGAAGTTTCAAATTGCTTTAGGATGTGAACCTGAATTAGATCAAGAATACAAATATTCCAATAATTTTGTTTTCATATTGAAATCAGTGTTTCCTTTAAAGCCTTGATCTACGAGGCGTAATAATTATGAGGTCAGGTCTCAAGATAAAATTCCATATCGGTGGTATTTTCTGGCATTTAGAAGTAAACCGTGACTAATCCGTTTGAATATTTCATAACCAATTATAATATATTTTGTAGTGTCAATATCAGCCTCAATTTGTAAAACAACCATGCTTTAATTTGCTTTTGCAAATAAAAATATATATTGAAGTGCTGAGCCGAAAGGGTTCTCTCCTTGAAGCTCATTGCGGTAATATCTCCTTGCTACAGACAATCGAGTTCAACAATCTAGAAAAGTAAATATTTATAAAAAACACTTAAAATTTAGTACATGAAACTAAACAGATGAATTCATCCGAAACTTTAGAATTTTCTCTTCAAACCTCTCAACATCTTTATTTATATTTTCGTCGTAAACCGCTTTACTATTGGTTGTCTGTTTGATGACGTTATTTACTCATATTTATGCGTACACGCAGCCCCGGCTGTTGTTAAACAAATCGTCTCGTTCCGTTTCGGACAGTTGAGTCACGAGTGCTAGGGTTAAACTTAGATTACAACTGACTAAACCGTGGTTCGTGTCGCGTTACATGGCGTTTTTTCTTTGTTTGTGGATACTTTGGGTCATACTTTTTTTCGTGTAAAGATATTCACGATATATGTAGAGCCAATCATTAGGATTAGTTCTTGACATTCAATCTTCGATCAAGATTCGGGATCGAAGCATTCAATACTTCTATTTATTAAAACATTCACTTACCTACTTCTTAAAAACATAATTCGTCTTTATACGTTCGTGAATATTTAAAATTCTTGAAATCTGTATTTAACATTTTTACTTCGTACGTTTTATATATAATTCAATTTGCTATTTAATTTTGCATAAATTCTTCGCTTCTTTATCCAGAACCTCCAACATATCCTTAATTGTCAATTTCATGAGGCTTTCGAGCGATTTTATCCATAGGCTTATTAAGCTTTTCAATATTCTTTTCTGTTTTCGCCGCAATAAAACCAACTCAAGTTCTTCCACGAAGTAAACACGTAATTATGATGACTACTTATTTATTTACTACAAAAGATAACGACCAGAAGAATTCAATTTTTCAATTATCCCCGACCTACCACGGCGTGGCCTCCACTCTTCGAAATAAAAACATTACGGAAAATATGTGGCTATATTAACTTTATTATCATAGTTCCTGGGCATTAAAGCGAAAGGCGTAATTATAAAAACGAGCCCATGTGATAAGGACGACTACTTGTTTACTTAAAGAGTGCATGTTTACGTTTGTGGACAAACAAGTTGGAACGAGGTATAATGATATGAGTATACGTTATACGTAGCTGGTGCTATTACACCTGTCTTCTTGTTATTTCCATTGCGGGATGAGTCTAATTACTAGTGGCATGTTGAGAAGTATTTAGTGTCAACTTCAAGACGGGTTGCTTGTTCCAGGAACAATTGGTGTCAATTTTCCTTTAGGTGATGTATCACTCGACACTCACGTCTCAATTAAATGTTCTCTCTTCTGCAAAACGGTTAACATTTTAGAAGAAACAATTAGAGTCGTCATACTCTTGAATACCTGTTTCAAATTCTCCTTCCTCCTATAACCATTAAGTGCTGGATGAAGGCCTTCACTCATAATCAAGTCTTTAGTCTTGTAATATTCTTCACTATCTTTTTCATTTTCATTGAAACCAAACCACATGTCCCATATTATATTGGAGTGTCCAAAGTGTCCACACTTCTGAGGACCTAAACAATGCCGCTGACGCCGCGATTGGCGTGACCACCTACTGGACCCAACTCATTTAACATAATCCATGTCTTTACCATCGATTCGAAAAGAACATTGAAAACTCTATGACTCTGCTTCTTAGTTCTTCGAATAAGCAGGTCACACAAAAGTTTCCAGAATATGTTACAATTTTCCGAGAAACAGTAGGTAATTTTTTATTAAATGTCTTGTGTTGGTGTTAATAATTTGCAGCAGGTTTGCAGTGCATCGCTGTCCAGTGCCAGATTAACTAGTTTTACTCAATCGATTCTTACTATAAGCGTGGGATGACAAGTTACAAGATTTTCCTACATTCCTTGATAGTAAATAGACGCGAATTCATGCTTGGTATAAACAATTATTGTTTTGAACATAAACTTGGTATTTGTACGATATATATTTGTAAATGCTTGTGTAATATTGATCTGCGTATTCACATACAAGTTTACTTTAATGAGAGATCTTGCGTGTTCAACAAGCAAATGATCATTGATTTGATACGCGTACGGTGTGATGCGCAACTCGAGTATGATTTCTTTATTACTTCCTCCTCTTTCCGATGTATGTATATAATTTTATGGCGCTATTTCTTTTGTAAAACATATAATAATATATTATGGTGTTTGTATTTTGAATAATTTAGTTAAGAAAACATCTGCATGTCAATCTTCAATGTTGAAACCATCGATGCAGTTGTATTTGTTTATCTCAAATCCGGTTACAAATAAAACGGATATAACTTTTGACATTTAAGCTAATAAAGCACAAGGATTTTGTAAATCTGTATTTACTTTATAATTGACAAGATAAGTACCTCACGTCTCTAAAGTCTAAGATACAGATATTGTATTACATTCTACGTTTGCTTGATAATGCATTTATATTGCTTTATTGATATTACGTAACCGTCTAATGCTATTGAATAACTGTTGTCTATGGAACGTTAAATTATAGTCTTAACCTCATTTGGTATTTCATAGAAACCAATTTCATTTATTCTCAATTCAAATTCTATGTCGAATTTTGATTGACGTCGTTATTTTCGCCAACCAAACACAACTGCCAACTTTAGATTTGACAGTAGTTCTACTTACGAAGACAGTTAAATTCCAAGGGATATAACTTAAACATAAGAACAAAGAGAGTCAACCAAACACGTTAATGAAAACCCGAATAATCTGTTAATACTTACATAATACGCGTTCATTGATGATCCTGCGCCATCCTGATCAAACAAAGGATTGTAATCTCTTTGCATTAACATATTCTATAGGCTTTGGCAGAATTTAGGTACATTTGTTTTTGATGAATTTAATATGAAGAGCTTCTGAGATAATGTGTGAGTGAAAGACGAAATTAATCGTAGTGAAAGTCAATAGGTACCTACTACTAAACTTGATGATATAAATTAAATGATGAAATACGTGGAACATTTTTTAGCTGAAACGAAATTAAAAAAACGCTTACAAAATGAAGTAATTTTAACAAGAATAATTAAAAATATGACTTTCCGAAAGTTGCTAAAACTCCCATTCACGTAAATTATTTAAGTAAGTAATTATTATTATTAAAACAAGAAAACCCATCTTTAAAGTAAATATTTCATTGAGATTATGTCCTAAGTATACCTTCCGCGTACGAAAGATAATAGCCCCAATTAAGACTTTTTTAATAAAGCCTCCTTGATACGATAAAAGATAATATGGCCATAATTTTGAAGTAAAATTATCCTTTGTGGGAACAGCCATTATTAATTTTGATCTAAAAATTAAATATTTTTGTAGTATACCTACTGAAATTAATGAATTCGAGTCGTACACTTGTATCAACAATACAATAATAGTTGGACAATTTCAGATAATACACAAATGTATTTGCAAAGTTAAATGTGACAGATTCACATTTTAGCCTGAGGTATAGTGTGCGTGGACATAGATAATTTGAACATTATGCAAATATGCAGATCAATTATCTAATCGAGCCATCATAGTAGAATAAAAATAATCTAAATCATATAGACACGAATCAATTTCAGAATCTAATCAACTTCGTAAACTTTCAGCTTTACAACACTTTGAGGGACACTAAACGCCCATAGGAGTAGTAACAATAAAACATTTAGTGTGACTCGTTCAGTGTCCTTCAACCTATTAACCAAAGAAATTCGACTCAGGGCTATGATGCTATGATCCATATAGTTTTCATTGTCGTATTAATAGTCACCCATTCATCATCCGAGACGTTCTGCTTGTTGAATCGACGGTTCACGTCAGTTGCATCACTATTTTCACCAACTTGAGCAAGTATCTTATCTGCAAAATCTAACACTACTTTACATTTAAAACCATTAATGAAAGCTACAAATATTACAATGAAAACCGACCCACTGTGAATAAAGTGGCAAACTTCAACCACGCCATCGTTTCCATTGAAACTTTTACCATTCCTGTATTAGTTGTACATGTTCTTTTGCCATCCACTGTATTATTGTTTGTACACGTCGATGAGTCAGTGTGTCAGTTAGTATCGTGATTAACTTCAACGTTTCGTGAGTTAGTCCAATTTCGTGGTGATGTTCCACTAATAAAATTGTCGCGGCTTTTGTCCGTCAATTTTGAAACGGTTTATATTAGGTGGAATCGTGGATTTGTCTTGTTTGATATTCGTTTTAGGTTTTTATGATTATGTACTGGTTTGACGGTGACATAGATTCATGTGATTATGAATGTAATTATTGTCATTTTTTATAGGATCCTTAGATTTTTTCTTCTCGTTTTGTTGATTATCTCAACCCTATCCTTAAATTCTTTGTCTCTTCCTATTATCAATCATATGTGCAAATGTACAACAGTTACAACTTTTGTAATTAATATATTTTGCAAAAGAAGGTTGATTGATTTCACCAGAATCAATCAATCTTCAGGTATTCAGCAAAGTTTATTAAAGCAACTGTAGGCTTCTTTTGCATAACAAGTATTAATAAATCTTTTGTCTATATCTTTCTAATTAAATAAAAAAATCCTCTTTTAAGAAAACTGTTAACTTAATCATGAATCAATTTTTCTCGAAGTCCCACAATTTTATTTTCAAATCATAAATTCAATGTCGTCAGTCTCAGCGTTGGTACTTCGAAGTAAATATTTCTTGTAGTTTGCCATTTACAGGGTATCCCATTAGCTAAATGGTCTCGGCTTTCGTCCCATTCAGTTGGTGGTCTCCTAGACGTCGGCTGCTCCGTTTGCTATTAACTGTAATTGCTTTAAGCTTTTAGACTGTATTTGGCACTGTAACTTCGTAGTAGGTCTTTAGTTTTTTCAGAGAAATAAGGTGAACGTAGATTTTTTTGTGGAAATTTTGCTTTTGCAATGTTTTCAATATATCTGTTTCTTTTAATTCATAGTCTATGTGCTATACTGACGGCTATGTTCGTTTTAATTGATTTTGCTTGTCCTTAAAATTCTATTTGTATTTACGTATCTTTGATTTTTACTTAAGGTTATTATATTATGCTTCATCCCATTTAATAACATTTTCTTTGTCTCCTAACTCTTCGTCGTCGCCCATCTTATTCCCGAACAGAAAAATATGAACTGAAAAATATCGTATTACACATCTTACATCATTATTATTTATAAAACCAGGAAACTGATGTCTTAATATGAATGTGACTCATTCAAATTGTGCCAATATTATTCTGAAAATTTTGTTATGCTTACGAGGTGGAGATGTTAAAATATTAAGTGTCTTTATGTTGGAAGCCCTTTGCTTTTCACACATGTCTTGTATGAATTTTGATATCATCTTGAACACGACAAATTATATTCACTATATCCTGTAGTGGCACTTTAACTTAGCACCATCAATTATTTTCCGGATTTGACATAACAAAAGGACTGCTTCCTTCCCTTCATAGTTATTTCCTAAGACAGCTATTGATAGAAATACTTCATGCAATAACCCAACTATTCATTAATTATCCGTACTCAGAATACCCCAGCTCAATGACATCAGGCGCTTCAGGAATTCCCTCAACACCTGAGTCATCGTCCTTTGGACCCGAGCCAGGTCGTTAGCAAGCCTCAGTCATAACACAGTTTTTGTTAATACTATTAATAATTTTGATAGTGTTTTAGTCAAAACTAGTTCTCTTAGCTTGGAAACAAGCTTTGATCACCACTCTGGCTCACTGCTTGGTAATGGTGTCGATTTTATATCGGACTCTTTGGTTACCTCACGATGTTTTGTGAGGATTAATAGTTCTTCAACGTTGTCCTATACGAAGATTTCCTCTTTATCATGGACTTCCATCAACGGTTGAATTTAAAGTTCTTCTTCTCCTTTTCGTGTCGACGGTACTTTAATTTGACTGTTTTATATTGTTTTCATAAGTGGCATTAATTGGTCATTAAATGTGCAAGTAAAACCGGCACCACTTCAGCTACTGGGACATGTACTGATCAGAAGCCCCCACGTACACTGGGTGTTGCATGGTTCAGTAATCCCCCACTTCGTCAAATTGTGCTTACAGCGCCCTTAAAGTTGAAAACCCTTAGTATAATCCATGGTAAAATTATTCATCCATTTCAGTCAGGTTGAACAAATTGCATAGGTATTTCTATTGTCAGTTCACAAGCACTAGGGAATTGAGGAAAAAACAGGCCTTTGTTGTATTTTTAATTTGCCAGGCTTCCGTTGGATTGTCATTTGTCATGTAATTAACTGAGCTGAAGGCCGATTGTGATGCGGAGTAGAGATTTTGATTACAAGTTTATTAACTTGTAATCAAAATTATAGAAGTTTCTCGGCTTTACAATAGGAATTTATATTTAATGGGTGCCAAACCAGCAATTATACCATCTCCTTTTTGTTATGCCTGTTTAAAGGCTCTTACATACTGGGGCGATTCGTCGCGCGACGCGACGCCGCCGCATTGTTCGCCATGAAGTTTTCTCAGAAATTGTTTTGTTAAAATTCGCGTCGCGCGGCGAATCGCGCCAGTATGTAAGAGCCTTAACTCTTATTTTATCCGTTTCTCTGAAACCACCGGGTTGTAAGGGGTAGGCATAATAAACGCTGAAAATAACATCAAACTTATCTTAAAATAGAGATACGAAAATAAATTCTTTATGTAGAACTGTTACTACGATAACATTAGGTACTTAGTACTCACGCAAAATAATTCCTATTATACACTTTAATTAAGTAGAGAAAATAAATTCCATTATTTCCACCAGGTTACAACAAAAAGGAACGCTTTTCCGATAGAAGTGAACGACCTCAGTAACGATCCTTAGCTCAATAATAACAACAGCCACAAAATAGATAGGTACAGAGGAACGGTTCCATAAAATGAGCGTAAAAGCACGCACACATAGACACATGTCTAACGAACAGCGAGTGCAAGTGCACACGCGACGTGCATTTGTTTGAGATCGCCGTACGTACGCGTATGTGTGCGTACGCCTGTTTGCCCTCTATGTCTGGAGTTGGCCTTCTGTATATCTATCTACTTTCTGCAACAGTTTCCCCCGGGACACGATTAGAACCTAACAAGGATGTTCGCCTTCGTCATTACTTTATTTTATTTCTTTATTTATAAGGGCATTTACGTCATTGGATGTTTATTTTGTTGTATTTATTATTTTGACTGCGCAACGTGCCGTATCCATATTATCTTTTCTTTTCTTAAATGAGATGAAAGAATTTTAGACTTTTAAATTGTAAAACCTCACTTGCTGAACCAACTAAGCGTTATGGTCACCTATTGTGTTATTCCTCACCATCTTCTTCTTTTCGTGTCGATGGTAGAATTCTTGGATTTTACATTATTTGAGCCCAGTAGGTGGCCACGTTGATTGCTAACCATGAGGTGTACCTAAATGTATTATTTCCGTAATTGCAGGAACAGAGTAAAAACATTTAGCTGTTTATTTAGTTTTCAGCTGTTCGTGCCATATCGTAATTGTCCTTAATTGTCTGTGTGGTCAATTGAATAAACCGTGTTCTCATGTCCTGTCTCTTTCTAGTTTAGTTTGTTATTAATCGGCGGCAGTAAAGTAGGCAATATAATCAACAGCATTATCCACCATCACAAACATGGAGTAAAACTTTTTTTTTTTGCTTAAATCTTGTTTTATTTGCTCTTAGTTTTTTAGGACGAATCTCATCAATGAAACTAATCGCTATCAGCACATCTAAATTGCGTTCAAGAACTGTCAGTGTCAAATATTCCACAACAATTATGACATAGACACTGACAGGTCTTGAAAGCAGTTTATAATTAGTGCTGGGGGCCTATTACGAACTTTTAAAAAACCTGGCAAGTTCCAGGCAATTCATATCCCTGCATGGTTAAATTTCGTATTATGACATTCATAATTCTGACCGACTTCACGCTGGGTAGTTTGTCTATGGCTGGCCATTAATAATTCTCATTAATTAATTCTCTGCCGTATCATTCAGAAACACAATGTGATATTAATCGGTAAGTTACGATTTTATTTAAATCACGTATTATATGAAAAATACTAAATAAAAATAATTCTAGTTACTAAAAGTAGGTGAAAATATGAACGCAATATATATTGTGCTACTTATACACCGTGACATTTTAATCGTCTTACAAAGGTGGTCCACTCAATGTATCCGACATAAAATACCTCCAGACACGTTTTTTTTTTTTTACCATTAATTAATATAATAGGTACAAAGAAAAATAAATATTGCATTAGAATTCTGAAACATCCTGTTATTAATGTTTACGTATCAAACGGTAGAACATACCTACGCAGCGCACGGGTCGAGTAGATCATTCCAATACCGAAAGCCAATCAAGCATAGTCCACGTGGACTGTCATCCAATGAGGAGCTCTAATGCTATCCTTTGAGTAGAACCGCGCGTGTCATGCCGCGCCCCTTTCACTCGAAAAATAAGTGAAGGTCAATCTCGCTCGCATCGTCTCAGTTGCGGCCGAATACCGGAAGTGGAAGTGCGCGCGCGCTACCGAATATCAAACGTTGTTCGCGATCGTTACAGTGCAAGAAGTGAATAGTTCCTCATAATCATTGTGAAGTAGGTATTCACAATGATTATGAGGAACTATCGATACTCGAATATCGAGTACCTACAAATGGTGCGCCTGTACGCAGTGAGTGGTGACAATTTACGGGGAGCAAGGAGATTGTACGCTGCGCCAAATAATCTGAAAATGTTACGCAACCCAGGTGTGATCAACCCGCAAGTGCTAGGACTGCAATTTCAGTAACTACATATCTTTTGTTTGTTATTTGCTAGGTTAGTAGACATGAGTCAAATTTCTATCTTCAATAGGGTCGAACGAAGACAAATTGATCAGTTATTGAAATCGGCCGTATGTTTGTAACTTTCTGTTTTATTAATCTGCACTTACTATGTACCTATACCCCATTTGAAATAAGATTAGATATTGAAACAAACCTTTATACAGTCCGTTCAACCGATTTTGACTTCTATTCCGTAGGTATAAGGATGGCATTAAAAGAAAAAAAGGTTACACACATTTTTGCAATAGGGGGAATGAACTCTGTTAAAGATGCCGCCGCTTCAGTCCGTGCCGCCTTTGGAACGCAATGCTCGGACGGCGCTCATAACAGGATGTTTCAAACTACGTCATGCGTCTTACTATTGAATTATTTTTTATTTTTTTAATTACTCAAATGTTCATAAATACCTATCTTTTTTTTTATGAATGTGTAGTAGTCATTGGATACATGAAGTGGGCTGCGGATGAAAGACGATTAAAATGCCACGGTGTATAATTAAATTCATTAATAATTTTGCGTGTTTGCAAATTGTAACTTCATGGACGTTATTGTTGTCATTGTTGCACAAAGAAGAAATTATTTTTATATAATTTTAAGTACCTACTAGATTCGAAGTATAAACAAGAATATGGTTAGGGATGAATATACTTACACCACACCACCGTGTGGTGGTTTTCAAGTGTAAAATCAGTTTTCATCATGATAATATTATTATGAGGCAGTTGTTGACATGTGGAATATGAGCTCGGCTATCATTGCATTGTGCCGATTGTCGGAACGGCCAATGGCCTGGCTGATTTCCGAAAACCTCGACCAGCAGCTCTCGAGGCTCTCGTTAGGCAGTTGGATCAAGGGCCTGATTCAGAAGGCAGATAAGGCTCGCATTGTGAGGAGGTTCCTGTCTCTGCAAGTCTGCAACCCTTAACACTGGTAGCTTGGACCCTGCTCCCAATACCGGCGGACCTATTTTTATATTTTCAAATGATGTTTTTAATGACTTTTACAAAATATTTAAAAATGTATAATTAAGTATGAAAATAAATAAACGAGATATTAAAATGCAGTTGTAATTATTATAAATAGTTCAGTGGATGAGAGTTTTCGCCCTCGTCGGCCCCTAACTTATGTTCTGTTGGAAAAGTTGTGGGAGTTTTACAATTTATCGTTTTTTCGCCGTGTTTTTTCGGTATTTTTTTCACAGAAGTGCCACTTTCTAGTTTCCAGAAACTCAAACGGTACATATTCGTCACACCTGATATTTTTTTATGTTAACTGGATAACGCTCGAATAATTTCGCCAAATAAATCCAAAACAATTCACAATCCATTCAATAAATGTTGCTTCAGAGGAGCTTTTATTGAATGGATTATGAGTTTACTTATTAACAGTTTTATTATATCAAGAAATGTCAAACGAAGGTTCGTAGTACGGTATTGCTAGGCAATATTCGGGCAGAAGGCGGCCAGGGTGTCACGTGACCGCCGACTGGCTTGTTTGACGGTTCATAATACGAAATTGCAAGGCAGTTCTGTTTACGCCGTAAACTGCTTGGAAATAAGAGTTCATAATAGGGCCCCTGATCGCGTTCAGTTTCATTGATGAAATTCGGCCATATGTGGCCGGTCTCTGAAATAATGCATCGTTTTTCGCCTATTTTTTTAACCGCCGACGGAAAAAGAGGGGCGTTATAAGTTTAACGTGTGTATCGTGTGTGTCTGTCTACGCCATCGTAGCTGCCAAACGGCTGAACCGATTTCGATTTTTTTGGTTTTGTTTGAAAGGTGACTTGATCGAGAGTGTTCTTAGCTATGAAATCGTTTATTAGATGCTTTGTTTTTGTCGGGGGTTTAAAAAAAAATTAATTTAATTTAATATGTTTCGACCTGCTTTTGTGACGAGTTCTATCCTCAAACACCGCGATTCTTGTCTACCTTTTTAGAGCATTCTACAGCCCGTTCCCTCGTATTAGCAACTTGCATATTTGCTACCTCCTAACTAAACTTCTCGTTATTCATTTCCTCATACTATTGTGTATATTTCCGTACTATCCTCGCTGTGATTTCGTTACACGCATGTTTGTGCAACACTCCAACAGTTTGCTAGTGGAATCAATTCACGAATCTCGCAGTAACTGTTTGTTTTGAAATGTGTACGTTTTCTCTTTGAACTGTTGAAATTCTAGTTCACTTGTAGTAGTTTAAGATAAACATTTAGGAAAGCTTGTGATCTATGAACTGATTCAGCAGAATTTAGTTTAAAAAGAGACAACATTATTTTAACCTAAATATTATGTTGCATAATCAGTGGGGTGGGGTAAAAAGTTTATAAATACATCATTCTAATTGATATATAAATACATTCCACTTTTGCCAATTAACGACCAAAAAGCTTTGGCAGCACGGGCCATATCGTTAGACTTTGCCTTCCTTATCCATTAAAAATCCTTATCATTTAAGTCATTTTGACCTTAAAATGGCTACCAAGTACAATATATGCATATAAATGTAATATATGTCAATCATCTTCAGTCGAAATACATAGGTATAAAGTATACCTATGTATTTTGACTGACGACTTACATTATATAGTTACTTTGTCGTCCATCTTATCGCTCAGAATATTATGATGAACAACATCCCTCCCAGAAACGGTTTAATATCGCAAATGTAGGTTAATGTAATTGCGATTGTAGTGCTTCACATTGTTAAGGAAAAGGTCACGACTATTTGTTTACATATAAGTACAATACCTACAATATTTTCGTCTGCGGAAAAGCCCCAGCATATTTTGACGAAATAAAGATTTTTTCAGAAATAAGTTAGCTGTTATTTTATCTAAATAATACTTGGTATTTCCTTTGACTGCACTGCTATATACAGGGTCTTTCTTTCTTTTTCGTGTGGTTAGTGACTATCCTGGTGTTAGAGTTTTTATGCCGCCCATGGGCCTCTGACTCTTGACCCTTGGCTTCACATGCCGTCGAGAAATATCTTGCAGGCATGCGGTTTCATCACGATGTTTTCGTTTACCGTTTTTGAAGCAAGCGATAATATCCAATTAGTCACTGTAGTTAGTCTTTAGGGGTATTAGGAACAGGGTGTAAAGTTCACTCATCCACCATAGAAAAGGTAGGATTCTCCGACCAGACGGGTGTTGTACCTGGCGGGCAACTGCCCAACGATTGATGTCGGGTTCTTGTATATATGTCCATTGTATGGTGAACTTTAATTGCGCGATGCAGGATTTATGTGACGTCAGGGTTTTTGTGTAACGTCAGGTCTTTGATGCGTAGTTCGCATGTGGCGATGTAGATACCGCCACAAGTCCACTGATTAACAAAATCCATAGCCGGCCCAATATTTAGATAGATAAATCAATCATTTTTATTACTCTTGATGTTTGGATTTAAATATTGGATGTTTTTATTTATTGTCCTATTGGCGTCCCTACATGGTATGTCTATCAGTCATCCTTCTTCTACGTTCTTGTTCAAAAGTATGTCTGTATATATGCAGCTTTTATGGACAAAGAAAGTACCTTATTCTAGTGTTGCAATAAATACACAAGTGTTGAGGTATCCCACATCCTAAAATACTGGACCCCCTACGGCCACTAATGCTCTCATCCTCTATTACAAAACCACTTCCAACTAATCCAACGCATAAATAAATCTTGCCAAACACAACAAGAGTACAGTTTTTTTCAGACACCGAAACAAAATCCCTTTTAATTCCTCTGGATTCGACCTACTTATAAGAACTCATACA
Organism: Lithophane semibrunnea; assembly: GCA_947363905.1. Lineage (NCBI taxonomy): Eukaryota > Metazoa > Arthropoda > Insecta > Lepidoptera > Noctuidae > Lithophane > Lithophane semibrunnea. Next base: position 8,926,387 of record OX376208.1, read on the forward strand.
AACATCACGGCTTAACATCTTTAAAAACTTGCGGAGGAGGATAGAAAGTGCTGGGTAAATACTATAGTTTCTGAACTTCATTTATTGTAGTTTGGTTATCAATCAAGAACAGAAACAAACTACTAAATATATCTACGACTATTGTATTTTATAATGAACTGCCTGACCCGACATACGTTGTCCTGTCAATTTTCTAATTTTCCGCGCAATTTTCTTATTTTTTTCTTTTATAAGAACCTTCTCCTGACAATAACAAACACAACAGAAACAGAATTAGCGAAATCGGTCTAACCGTTCACGCGTGATGGCGTGACCAAGGGAAATAGGGATTCATTTTTATATATATATATTTCCGCAAAGTCACGCCTGAATTAATTAATAATTCAAAAGCTTCAAATCCAAATAGACCAAATAAGTTTTGACGTCGCATTCTACTCCGTACATCCTCTGCAAAGTGAAAACAGATCCATCATTACATATTAATAGTTTTCTGTCTAACCACCTGTTGTGCAAATCTTTGTCTGTTGTCACCATTGTCAATTCTTCTTCATCCCATCATCATCCTTTCCCTTGTCAACCAGAAACCTTTCTCCAAGTCGTCTCCTGGCTGGCAAGGCTGAAAAGATTCAAGAGTTTCCTCTCATCCATTTAGGACTTTTGAGGTAACTTGTACTTTCATGACCCACTTTAGCCCATGTTTCACAATACGTATTAGTTACAAGCAGTTAGAAGCACGCTTTCGACTCGTTTTCATAATGTTTGGTACCATTTAGTGTTTCACAGTTGGTCAGTGGTTACAAACTAACAATACAGTGAAACATTCGGTTATCTAACTTGTTTCTGTTACTAGGCAAACATGAAATAGGTATAAGACATGCGATTCTACCGTTTAGGTTTTGGTAGAGAATACTTCTGGGTGTAGTTCATGTTGTTGAGAAAAGTTTATCTGGTGACGTAGGTAGTAGATTCTGTAGTGTTGAGTTCAAAGCTTTGTAAAATTATAGAGAAGTAAATAATAGACACTTTTTAGAATAAGGAGGAGACGCACTAGAAGGCATAGTATTTTCATGTGTTATACGATAGCTAAGATAAAACAAAGACAAGCATCGATGGATGTTAGATTACACGTCAAAATAAAGACTCAGCCAGGACTGAATAAAAGTAGTAGATTAGCACTTAAAATAACTTCTAAACTAATCACAGTACCTATTTCTAACTTTACAAATAAAATTGTATTTTCAATGACCTTACTAATGAACTAAAACTGAACACAAAATCTTCCGACCCATCTTTCAAATACCCCAAAGTTCTAATACTTGGCACGTGCGCCAAACTTGGCAAACATACTCCTTCATTGGCCTATTAAGTGGCGTTACGAAGCAGTTTCCATTCAAATATCTACCAGTGATGATATTACCAAGTTTGGCTTCAGACTTGGCCAAGTCAAGGCTACAGATTTTGGTTCGATTAACTTGGCTACTGAAGTTGGTAGTCGTTAGGAAGATTAAGTAGTAGTTAATGAAGTACCTAATTGTGTGATTCGGAGTAAAGGTACTCAGAAAGTTGGGAGTAATAACATTGGAGAGAAATAGAAAGAAAACACTAATGCAAAAGTTTTCTTGGTCTAGCGGTGAGAGTTAGTTTATATGAAATAAGATAAGGGTCTTATTGTGGGACAAAATATACAGATGTTGTACATAACACTTGTGACGAAAAAAGGCACTGTACACACACAGTATTTCATTGTAATTTTACACCCAAAGAAAGATTTCCCACCAATATCCGAACATATAAAAACAAAAGACTATACAAAATTGCTTTCACACATAATCCCCTGGGAGCTCACAATAAAAGCGAAACAAATGACATCGCAATCCGATGATATGCGGAAACAAGCAGATAAATCAGCGCAGTGATTGATGTGAGCCATATGTCAGGCTTGACCATGCGTTATGGGACCCGAGCTTGCGGGCTCATAGCTGATAAGACCGCAGTACAGCATATATGCTTGAATTATTGCGCCCCATTTGCGTACTGTGCTTTCGAAATTATAGCTCTTATGAAGTCCTGAGGCGAAAAGTAATTCGTGTTTGGTATGTGACAGGTCTTTATGGCTTTCACTTCTTTAATGATAGGTGTTTTTATTTTTGCAGCCCTTAGGCTTAAAGTTTTATTCGTCTGATCTGGTTATTTATAAGAAAGTAAAAAAGACGTAAGTAGTTCGCAAACACTTGATATATTTGCGTCAGATTATTAACCAACTTTTTAAAAGATCTCCAATGGGCAAACAGCGGCTACTCTAAAGTGTTATTTCCCTGATAGCTAGATAGTAACTGATATGTCATACAATAGTAATACTACCATATTTAGTCAAATGCAGATATAGATAAAACCTTCCTGTATAGAGTTTTTTCTTAATAAACTAATACTTGCTCCAGCGAAAACAATTTTATTCGGTTGTTTCCGACTTCAAACACTTCCTAATGATGAACACCTAACAACTGCTAAAATACAACTTCACTTTCACTAAACGCATTCCAATAAATTCCCCTATAATAAACAATTGAAATCCTTGCACTAATCTAAAACAAAAGCCAAACAAACTCATTTGATCACAACATTCACGGCTATTCCAAATATCTGGGACACTGTGCTATGCAGTCCAAAATGGCCGACTACCGGATTACAGTGCATTTTGACAGGAGACAGCTGCTGAACGAAAATAATGGTAACCGGAATTCGCTTTTTGAAAGCCCTGTTAAAATTATTGTTCATTTAGGGCGGGCCAGTGTTGAACTAGTTTTATTGTGAAGCACTTATTAATTTTCTTTTAGTAATTAGTAGAACGTAGTCACGTTGTGTGTTAATTCATTAATAAAGAGTAGGTACAACAGTTTCTTAAAAGTTTACAAGAACATATAGTGTAAGTGATGCGGTATAGCTCGTCCACTCTGAAATGACGTGCCCCACTACCGCCTTACCGCTGTGCGTAAAATGCTTCACTTACATGAATATATAGGAAACGAGTCATCATAGTTGGATCAGTCAGAACTTTTGAAGTTCGTCCTCACCGAATATTTCTCTCTTTGAATTCACATAGTCAAACTTTCTGAGATGAGTTCGATATTGTGGCAACGGACGGCGTTATCGAAAAAATTCAAACATTCAAAATTCAAACATTCATCTTCAGACTGCATATCATTGCATTCCAAAACGTCATTATTCAACTTCATCAAAATTGCAATACAATTCCCAACAGTAAGCGACCACCACTGCATACGGTATTAGGACACCATGTATGGCACCAGTCACATATACAGTGCCGACTGCTTCCGGCTATTGTCACCAACACTGCTTGCACCAGGGTTATTTGAAGCTTTCTTAGGATCTCACTTGACTAAGTGACGAAATTTCTGGAAAGGATTATTCATTGGTTGTTGCTAATGAGTCTTTGTTATATCCTCTTCTTTTGAAATTATGTCTTTTATCTGATTCTATTTCCTATTCATTGTCTTCTTTCCTGTCCTTAATATTGGAACGGCGTGGCGTCTGGTCGGAGGACCCTCCCTTTTCAATGGAGGAAGACGAACTTTCCACCTTTTTCCTCAGATTTCTAAGTCTTCTAAGTTCCTTGGGTTATTTGGCACCTGTATAACTATATTCTCTTATAATTTTTTTTTCTCTTTTTTATTCATGTATTCTTTTAAGTTTAAAATATAGTAGGTATATTCTACTAGTATAGTTATGAACAGGTGTCTGGTTTGCCGCCACCCTGTTCGTAAGTCCAGCCCCAAAGTTATTCACAGACCGAAGGATTATTGTAGTGCAAGTTGTAAGCCCATAACTTGCACAAGTAAGCGCCGTGGAAAGATACCATCAGTCTGCAAGTGCCTTCCTTGTTTCGCTTACGGCTACTGTAAACAATGAATGGCCAGTTATAGGACTACTCATCACTTGGTTTTATCTTTTGAATTACGAATCAAGTTATGCACATTAGAATGTTTTGATGTTGTTGCATATTGAAGGACATTATTTCGTACATTATTACATACATTATTTTAAATCATGAATGAAAATAATGTATGTAATAATGTACGAATACGTCATTTCGTTCTAGTCGACTCATACCAACAGCATTTTCAGTAATATGTCTAGATTCCCAAAAAAATGATTTAGTACAAATGTAGTAAATGAGTCGGAAATATTATCAATTGTATTACAATCTCGGATGGGAAGCAAAAAGGTAATTTCGGTAAAAAATGTATTACTTTCAAGTAATGAAGTTGGAAGTAGGTAATACATTTTTTACGAAGCCCGTGGAGATCGCCGAAAACGATGCTCATTCATCACTTTATTCGTCACTTTGACGTAATTTATTTTCTTATAAATATTTTGTTGATAAAAATGATTATTTTTCAAGCAAAAAAAATATATTTATATCTGTGTTTATGCCTTTATTTTAATCTTTATCTTTCGCTATTATAGGAACAGTAAATGATTCCAAACTCTTAGCTACTGTTGAAGTAATTAATCACCAACCAGGTAGAACATATTCATATAACGACCCGACACAATATTTTACCCCACCACATTTGCCCTTGATATTCATATCACTTACAATACAAAGAATAAAATGTTAGTTTCGTACTCATAAATTACAGTATTTGTGAAGGATTTATTGATTCATAATGCGTTAATCACCGCGCCATACTACGTGGATGGAAGCACGCAATTCCGCTGCGTCTACGCATCCTACACATTGACACGATGCTGTTGACCTAGCGGTGTTAATAACCGTTCGTAGTATTCAAAACTATGTTATTTTATTTATTAGAATTTCATCACACTACTACGTAGTCAGAATTATGAATAACTTGTAAATAAATAAAAGAACTAAGTTCTTTCTTTTTTAAGTATTTTCTTGAAACGAAGACTTATTGTGGTCCTCAAGTAACCAAATAAAAACAATAATTCAACCTGTGTTATCCCACTGCAGGGAAAAGCCCCCCTTTAGTTTTTCCACTCAACCCCATCCTGAGCTAATAGGGACGAATCCCGTCTACAGGCGTCAAGCTCGTCTCGAGATCAAGCGTGGGTCTTCCGCGATCCTTTGGGCGTCTGTGGTTCGACTACCAGTATCTTTTCGTTTTAACCACCTTACCTTTGTTCTATATAGCCAAAGCTATATACTAAACACACTTAGCAATACTGACTGCATCAAACATGAGCTGATTATGAAGATTAGATATTATTAATTAGAAACTTGCGTTCGGTAAACCACATAATGTTACGAAATATTGCATAGGATTTCCCCGAAGGGCGTGTGCCGTACAGGTATACACAGAACTAAAACTCCTCAATATTTTATTAATAAAACGTTAGCTTGCGATTGGAGAGGCCTAAGTCCAGCAGCGGACTGCTAAGGCTGATGATGATGAATAAAACTTTAGTGACCCCGATTCAAAAGAAATTCAGTAGCAGGAGACCTAATATAACCAGAGGTGACCCATAATTGATATTAAATAACTTAACACTTAATCATAACCAAGCTATAAGCAGGAATGTCCGACGCATCCCACACATTGACTCCAGAATGTCAACAAGCATTGATTTCGTTCGAATTTCAAGAATTACTTGGTTGCTGACTCAACTCTATTGTAATAATAATGTCAAACGCATCGAACGCTTCCGTTGATTCAAGGCATTGAGTCCTTTCGTTATATCCTGCGACTCCTTTCTTAGACTTCGGGGTTTTTGTTGCATGTTATTGTTTAAACTTTAAGTACTATCTCCGTTTCCTTTTATCGTTAAATGCTGTTACGTAAGGATTGTTACGAAGCGCCTTAGAATTTGTTCAAGAATTTCGAAAAAAAAATGAGTTTTTTTCCTTGAATGCAATCGGTGAATCAGTTAAAGCAATGCGGAAGGAAGAAGATGCACTAGATGTAGAAAGTGGTATAATTCAGGAAATAAATTCTCCCAATTTCCGACTGTATTTTGCAATAAGCTTAGTTAGATATAATTTGAGGTCACGCTTTTAAACTAGTTAAATCATTAAAGTCCACAACTGACAGTTCATTTTCATTTAAATTTTTATTTCGTCTAAATCACTCCACAGGTCCACAAACAAAGCTCTGTATTCACTTATACGTTATCTATGTACTACATCTGGGGGCTTACCATGAACTCTTATAGCAGGTCAATTTTCGACGGAAAGTGAACTGTCGGGCTATTTTGTACCGTGAACATGTCAAATAACAGGCAAGCCAGCGATCACGTGACTAAAGCCGGTCAGTGGTCACGTGACAACATTTCACAGGTCTGACCTGCGTTAAGCTGTACCATCAAGTCCTTTTTGACATGTAAACACTCGACTACTGAACTGCCCTGCAGTCATATTAAGCAGGCGTGTAAAACTTACTTTTAGTGAACTGTTTTCTTTAATTTAAAATAAAATACGTAAGTACATGTTCATTTGTGAATATGTACTCTGATAATGATCTCTAGATTACAGTGGTAGTAATAATTATACTTTGTCTAACGAGGTTACTGAGAAATACGATCATAACTTAAAAAAAATTGTTTAGTGAGTAGGCCAACCTACACTTCATCGGTATTGTAGTATAGTAAAATAGTGCACTGTCCCGTAATGTATAGTAGGAACCTAGGAACGTGGGAATGTATGAACGTAGGAATGTATAGTAGGAACGTAGGGTGTTTTAAATGGTTATTGAAAGCAAAAATCACAATAAGTAAACAAAGCATTTTTATTACTGTAAGTATCAATTTCAATGTCAGACGACTTAGAAGTAGATAATATTTCATCTAAAAAAGATGCAGGTTGCTCCACGAGGCTCCACCTCTCATCTTTATACGACGTGTATTTGATACAAAAGCGTTCACCGCACATCTATAGCTTCGGACTATGTCTTCGCACATTGCGTTGGAATCTCAAAGAACAAATAACACAACATCCATCTGGAGTAAATGCTGTACCATCTTGTAGATTCCATTTTAATTATATTCCTTCAATAACACGTAGGAAAAAAAGAAATATATGAAATTGATGCAATTCGAAAGAAACTGAAAAAATAAATTATTGAAGTGTTGTTGTCCCTTGACTTGACTTGTCTTTCTGACAGTGTCAGATAGTGATGCGGCTAAATTTTGTTTAACTCGTTACTGCAGTGTATAAAATAAAAACTCGATTTCATTTTCTCTCAAGGTACCAAAATACTATGTTGTGTAGAGTCAAAGAATTTCAATAAGAGTGAAAATATATATAGTATGTACTGTGGGTTAATGATTTCTGTTGATAACTTGTAATTTGTCATTAAAATCATCATTGTATCATCATTGATTATCAGATTGAGAGTGGAATGTGGAGAAAGCGCTTTTTACAAAGTCGAACAAAGCCGATCTTACCCGAATGTCACTGACTTAAACCCCAATGTACCAATATGGAACGGTTGCTGTATTTTGGAGCGAGCTATGATTCTTTTCTCTGTTTTTTTTTTGTGTGCGTTTCAAACGTGCGAAGCTGTTGGAAACCTCCCTCTAGTACCTACCTTAGATTCAACTTGAATTAGATAATTGAAACAATCGAGTGCCTGACGGTTAGTGACTGAGTAACATCACTAGAGTCAAACTGACAAGCAATCAAAAACTATATTTTTTTATACTTAATGGCTAGGATAGTCGTTCGAAAATAGCAATAACTTTGGTAACTTTCAAGATTATTTTCTTAAGTATCTAAAAGGGTCTCCAGTGTCATAATCGTGTTAAATAAGATATTTTGTTAAGAAAAATAGTTTTTTTTAGAATTCTCTTGATCATTATAAACTGTTATTAAATTAATTTAATCTAATTCTTTAAAACCGTAAAACCGGTAACATTGCGAAAAAGTATTTCCGAACGTTTGTTTATAATATGGCGTACCGGTCAACGGTTACGTAGCAGGTCTGAAGTTGATACATTGCAGGTCAGACGGAAATGCTCATGGTACAAATAGAAAACCTGTCAGGTTAGCCTGCTAAGTTGACCTGTCATGTACTTGGCAAGTATTTTAAAAGTTGATGGTAGGGCCCCAGTACATTTGCATGCCTATACGCACATATATTAGCGTCCTGTCGCCCGCTTCCTGAGCAAGCATTTAGTATGCAGCGCTATTCGGCGACATCCGATATCGCAGCCATTACGACTCCTTGGCAGTTTATGGCTATCAGTGCGTCGTCAGGAGTCGTCAACGGCTTGCGATCCCCCTCGTGCTGTTAAAATGCTAAAACGTATTTAGGGTCTCGCTTTTTTACTTTATTTGGTTGTCTCACGATTCCGCTTCCTAAAATGGGGATAGAAGATTTTAGAATTTTTGGAACTGCCAAAACAAAATCAGGAAAATGGTATACTATTATTTCCGTTGCTAATAAATTACAAGTAAATGCTCTCGAAAGATTTAATCTGTTTACTTAAGACCGTCTACGTTGCGTACTTCCGTACGGAAAGTGCAACAGTCTTTTAAATTACCCATTTTAACGAAATGTAGACAGGAAAAAAAACATTAAATCTACGCCAAATGTACGCAGATCCTGTTATAGTTGGTACAAATTGTAATAAAAGACAAAAAACACGGTTTTTATTACTAGCGCCGCTTGGTCATAATGACCCGCGATTTGTCGGTCGCTGCCCTCAATTACATTAATTGATGTAGAATTCTCGAATGATAGAAATTGATAAAAATTGTCTCATTTAGGGTCAAACTCGTTTCAATGGATATAGGTCATTAGACCGTTTGTTTAATTTGCTTTGACATCGTTTTTCTGCTTTTACAAGCCGACAATTTATATTCCTATGTTTTATCAGAATTCAGTTTATTTATTCCAATTATTGTCTTGTTTACCTCAAACAGTCTCAGTACATAATCGGTTTTTTATTCATGTGGTCTCAGAATGGAAAGCTGAACATGAATTTGTAGAATAAAATTACTGACTTTTGATAAGAGGAAAATAATGGGTAAATATCATTATTTGCCTCTTTATCAAAAGACAGCAATATTTTTGAGGAAAATAAGAATATATCCGAAATATTATTTCTAATACATTCTACGTCAATTGTACTACTGTTTGACTCATCGAAGTAGTCACTCCATCTTTATCTATGGTTCCTGTAGACGTTTCGCATGATTGATTGCGTGGGCGCGTTTGTTATGCACTTTTCATTTCAACAACGTTCAGTATATGAATAGCTTACGGATGTAACGGACGTGTTCAGTGTTAGTCTTGAATTATATTAACAACGTTAAGCTATCTTATCACATTTGAATAAGTGTCTGAGGATTTAAAGCTCTTATTATATAAATTCTAATTTTAGCATCGAGATAGTCAGTGAATTGTGAATTTGTGATAAAAATCCAAAATGGTGATGGAATCTGGTCAGCAAAATGGGCGGTTTTGGCCACTCTCGCCCCGTCTATGGCGTCGAAGTAACGAGTACTCTAAAGTTGTCTTTGAGCCAAGAAGACCTCCTCTGTCTCCTATAGAAATAAGGAGACATGATAAACTGGATACGACTCCAGACTTGATTCGTACAAGGAGTTTTATCAAGGAGAGGTTGGATCATTTGAATTTGGAAGAAAGGATTATGGATGAGCGCAGATGGAGTGTGGACTCCAAGAAGCCGCCAATCAAAGAAGGAAAGAAAGAGAAGAAACTAGAGAAGTTAGAAATTGAAGAAGTAGTGAAGCTGAGAGTGAAGAAGCAGAGACAGCCGAGACCGAACAGTCTTCAGTTGCTACTGTGTCCTTCTAGTTCAGGACATTATAGCAGCAATACTTGGAGATATACCAGGGTCCGGTCGAAAAGGTGCGTAGATTTATGAATATTTCAAAAAACAGGAGCGTTAAAAAAGTAGTCTGTACATATTTATATAAATGCTACTCATGTTTTATGCTACTCATGTTTTAGTTTAGTTACCCCGAATGCCCCAGAAAAAGGGTAATGTTTTTTCTACAAGATTTTCAGATACTTCATATTAAATTGAAAGATGGTATAAGCAATCCTTGGTTTGAATGGATATTATGATGCAATTTTTTTTAATCTAGTGTTAATTTTGATTTTTTATATCTCTTAGTTAGTTTTTAACATCATTATTTAGATAGACGTTCATAGTTTTGACCAAGTGCCAAAACCTCTTCAGTTCCAAATTGATGTGTTAAGAATGTGTGTCTCCGGTGATACAAACCTACGACTTGAGGTGTGGGCACAATAATCAATTCAAGGTGTCCAACTTGAAAGTATCTGTGATGCAACATATACACCTGTTAAGCTATAAACGATGCGTTGTAAAAAAAATATTAGCAATGCTGATCTTGCCTTTTTTGGTGAAGAATGCTGGCAGTGTATCATTGTAGTTATTTAATATTTAATTCACTATAATCGCTCTAACCTAAACGTGCTTAGTTTTTGAAATAGTTTCACAGGATTAAGTTGGTTCTAATCCCACTAAACATTTACAGCATCTTTATCCACTAACTTAACTAAATCTTCACCTGCGACTTCGTCCGCGTAGATTTCGTAATTTCCCCTTCAAACTTCAACAACCCCTTCAAAGGGTAGTTTTGTGAAATTAATAATTACGATCTTTATTATTTGTTATTGTCCTTCAAACCTTAAAAAGAGTGAATGATATTCGCTCACTTTCATACTTTCATTCTGTCAGTTTATCGAACTTACGATAGTCCTTATTCTACGCGCTAGGTTTCAAAGCATGTACGATAATTACTATTCCAATTATTTACCTAAAGCTATATTATTGTCCTTCAAACCTTCAAAAGACTGAACGATATTCATAAGCCTCACTTTCATACTTTCATTCACTCTGTCAGTTTATCGAACTAACGATATTCCTCTCTATTCTACGTGCTAGGTTTCAAAGCATGTACGATAATTACTATTCCAATTATTCACATTCATAGTCTCCGACTGCCAATTATTTTTCACTTTCGCGCTAACTGTATGGCATTAACTCTTAATCGAAGACTTCAAGTAAATTGGACCAATTAGCATTGGGAGATTGAGAAAATTAGCTTTCTCGCATGTGTCTTTTTAAATTGCTTTATTGGTTTTACGAAAGGCATCATCAGTAGCCTTGCCTAGTAGTCCCATTAATAGGTTTCTAATTCCTGGTATGCTTAAATTTGAAACGGTAACAATACGAGTTTAAAGCTACGGTATGCTAAAAGAACGTGACCGCCACATAGCGTCTGCATCTGCAATTTACCGGCAAATGACGACACTGAATGAAACGTCGTTGGTGTGTTTTCCTAGAGAGAGTTTTTTGACACCGTAAAGTCAACCCCGCTGCCATAAAATTCATGGCAGTCGTCACTGCGGCCGTTATGTGGCCATCACCGCTTTTCTAGGAAACCCGCGTTGCTTAAATCGAATCTCGATCAGCGATCGGTTTTTAGATTCTGAAAAAATCCTTATGGTTTTATTTTATCAGTTGTCATTCAATGATGCGATTTCTTAAGAATTATTATGAGGCTTATCTGTTCCTCCAATGAAGAGCTGTCGCTTTGCCTTTACCGAGTCTGCATCCGGAATTTTTGACTCGCTTGAAATTATCAACAAATTGTTTACCGCCTCCGACATTTCGGGGACAGTTATATGGTGTCCCAAATTACGCCATCTTGGTCTGTAGGTGTCGAGTGGGTGAACTGATGTTGACAACACCCCAGCATATGTCGCTTATCTCTAAAGACGGCGCGCCACAGCAACCCACGGCTAAGCTATGCACGTGTACGTGTAGTTTCGCTTTGCATGAAGAATTAAGGTCGATTCACACATATCAGTGAAGCCACCGTACCGACACAGTACCGGCACAGTGCAAAATATTCTCTATGATGTCATACATTCTCTATGAACGCATCCCCACTTGTCAGTGTCAGTGCCGAGACCGGCATGAGAATGTATGAAAGAATATATTTTGCACTGTGCCGGAACTGTATCGGAACGGTGGCTTCACTGATATGTATGTATCAAGCTTCAGGCGGGCGGGATCGTTCACTGAGCCCTACCACGTCCTTGCTACGGACGGATTCGTGCCTGGGAAACAAATGAACCGCGCAGCTACCCGTCGCAAACTTTTCCGTGCATATCCTAGGTAGCACTGGACGGTCGACTTGATACCGGCCCTTTAATGTTAAGCAACTTCTCGACATAATAATCTCGCAACTTTCTGATATATAACTCGGTTTTCTTAAAAGCCAGAAAGCTTTTAATAAATAACGTTATCAGTGAGGTAAGCTTTGAGTGTTTATTTGCGTAATATCGCTTTTTAAAGACGTAAATGATGTTGGTGTTGATAATTTAAATGTTATTTATTTCTGACTAGCCGATGCCCGGTGGATGTCGGTTATTATATACTAAAACCTTCCTCGAGAACCACTATCCATTGGTGAAAACAGCATGAAAATCGGTGTAGGAGTTTTTGAGTTTATCGCGAATAGGACGACAGACAGACGCGGCGGAGGCTACACGCGACTTTGTTTTATATATAAGGATTATTGTAGAAGGAAAGAGAATAGCATAGAAGGTCCTGGGTTTGATTACCGGATCAGGCAAAGTTTTATTCGGTTTTTGCATCTGGAATTCCTTAGCAGCCCGGAGTCTGGATTAGTGCCCGGTTTTTGGTAATAGATTCCTATTACATGGGACTTAAATATAACTGGCAAAATGTGTGTCTACCTACTATAGGTACACCTCTGCCCAATCCTTCGGGGAATACAGGCGTGATATTATGTTATGTGTGTGAAAGAAAATAGTGCGACGTCATGTGAAGTGAAGTTTGATCGGCGTTGCATTGCGCTTTTTTGTAATTTATTCTGCATTTTTTTTTGCATTAACCCTATTATTTATTACCTTGCAATTATTGTTGCATTAATAATTTAATTATCATGAGAATATTTCTAACAGTGAATTAAAAAAGTATTATCTAGTGATGCGTCCGGTTAGACCGAAAGCCGAAACCAAAGTAATATTAAAACATTGCTAGAATACTGTAGATTTTGACAGTCCCCATATTAATGTAAGTCAACAAACGTAATTACTTGTAGTTTATTGATACTAAAACAAAGCATTTCGTCAAATATATGAGCACAGTTAATCATAATCCATTACGATTTCCAGTTATTACAACCTTAATATAACAATAACTGACATTACGGTTGTAAATATGAATTGACTTTTATATTTATTGCGCTAAGGTTTTTGAAGTGTGGGCGTTATAAGGAATTGTTGTAGTGTTGGGCTGCCGGATTAGGTCAAACGACAGCCGAAACTTTAGCAAACGTGGCGCGTCACCAGCTAAAGATAGGACAGTAAACTTTTAAATAAATTCGTTATATTTATTGGGATAGTAACCCGTAAATAGTTAAATATACAAAAATAAATAGATACCATTCCACTACAAAATTCCTATCCTCGCAGGACTTAGGTACCCAAGTACCTACCTATGTACTAGAAAACCAGAGATAGTCTTAAGTGCTTAATTCCCTACATATTCCTTAGAATCCAGAATATTTTACCAACAAAGAAACAAATGAAGAACTTTTTATAATCATACTTAACAGACACAAAATGCTAAAGCTATGGCAGAATTAATTGGGCTCTTTCGGCTTCGGCTTTCGGCTATAAAAACCCTTGTTTTGCACAACACTAATTGTTAATACGCCGTGACAGTTTTTATACGTTTTAAGGCCAATGAGATTAAAATGCTTTATTATATTTAATTATGAGGCGTCGTCAGGCGGCTGTTTTGCATAATTTTGCTCGCTATGGCGGGTCGAATAAATATGTAAATGTCTGGTCATGATACATGGAGTGATGATTAATTGTTTTATATGTAATGAAGTATTTTGGTCCTTATTTGAATTGGGAATCGGGAACACTTCGTGTGCGAATCCGACTCGCACTTGGCCGATTTTTTTCCTACATGGCCTTTCTAGTACCTACCTAAGTATGTTCAAGTAATTAAGTACTATGTCCTTAATTACGCTTGGCAAATATTAGTAAAACGTTAGTTTATTGTTACTAGTAGACATAAATAGAAACTGCTACCCACCCTTTTAACAACTGTTGTATTTTAAGACACCCACAAGAATAAAGGTGGACATTCATTCACTTACAAAATAACATTAAATTCCTTACTAAACTGTGGCGCTTATACAAAACCCACACTGTTTTGAATAACAACTTCATCGAATTAACTGTCAAAATTAGCGGCACAGGTTGCCTACAAATGTCCTAGAAACTGCCAAACACATTTGATTCTAGTGTCAACGCCTCATGGCATAAAGTGTAGGAATGCGCATGATTCACACGGCCGGCGGCGGCGCCAGAGGTTGCAAATGTCGATATTTTTGGTCCTACTGTACGGAGAATATCGTGTAGCAAGATGATTGCTGAACGACAAATTGAGGGATGAGGTATTTTTATCAGAGTGCTTTATTTTTCTTTTTCCGTATTGCAAGATACGTTGCATTTTTAGATAAACTAATAGATACGTGGTTTAACACATACAGCAACTATCAGCTTATTCCTTAATCCCGCAAGGACCAAAAACTGTGCTGAGGACCGAAAGACCAACCGATTAATCCGTATTTAATGGATTATTAAAAATAAAATGGATTATCCCGAAACATCTTCTCATTACGAAAACGAATAAAGAACACAACTCATCTCTCTTCAGCGCCATCTTTGCGACAATTTTATTAAAAACACGAATAAGGCTACATGGGGACATGAGCTGGCTGGGAGGAAAATGGCTGTTTTAGTGAAAAATGCTCGCTCCACCCACGACGACACCTATTCCATCATGGCGCTCAATATATAACCGCGTTAAATGACGCTGTGGAACATTACACCCGTCTCATGGATCAGAGAGAATTTCTCTGTTAAGCTGTGGTTACACACATTTACGGTTAGCGGGTAAGGTGATCCAACGTCTTTGTAGATTTCATTTACACGAGGAAAACGTTTGGCTTACACTCAACATAGTCAACATTGGGTGCACAATAAGATCATCTTTCAATCTGTTAAGAAATGGCGGAGATATGAATTGCCTAACAAAAAATCAAATCCAGTTTGGATATCCCAAAAAACAAATGATAAGTAATCGGTAGCCATCAGTAACTTACAGAATTATTTGTGGTCTGCTAAACTGAGAGCTCTGTGAGTAAGAATCTGTTATAAACACAAGCATTCTAAACAAAATGCTCATCCAACTTTCCACAATCCTTTCATAAATGGTCGCTAAAGCAGTAACTGCACATACGACTTTATTCTTCTCTTCTGTATTACGCTTTACACTGCACGCTACAAAATACCATAGCTGAAAACACGTAGTGCCGTGCTTCCAATGAATATCATTACGTGGAGAAACAATTTTCAAGTTCATTGAACACAATTGTTTGTGAGAGCGTCAGCCGTACCATGCCGGAGAGTTTTTCTTTAGTCTGATGTATGTAGTCTGTGTAGAGGATTTTGAACTTCTGTTTTCATATTTTTGCGATGTAATTAATGTGGGTATGTAGGTGTGAGGGTGACAGAAATATTATGGGATTGTTTATTTTTTTACCTGACTACGGCGAAGAAAAAAGGAGGGTTATGATTTTGACCGGTATGTATGTATGTATGTTCATCTGTTCCCTCCTATCTTCCAAACACAACACTTATCAGAATTTGACAAATGAGGTATCGTTAGAAGCGTCGTGATTGTCCGCTGGTTATAGGCTATGTGAAGTCACATTAAATTAAAAATGGCGCCCTCTAGAGGACATAAAGTGAGGAACTTAAAACAAAATATGGTTTCGTCGTACCATGTTGGGTATCAAATGAAAGGGCTTAATGAGCACATTTCAAAAATATATATAACCCCAAAAGAATTTAAAAAAAATCAAGTAATAAAAACTAAAACCCAACTACGACTTAAAAGGTATAAACAAGACACCACAGACAGACAAATTAAAAATCCGGAGTCACACGTGTTAAATGGGCATAAATCGAACAGATTACGTGTGACTCCGGATTTTGAATATTATTTCATTAATTTTTAGAATTATAATACCAAAGAAGATAATCTAGTTTCTACAACAGCTTAACAAAAAAACAGTAGCTCCAATTTAAAATATACCGTTTTTTATAGAGAAAAAAGGTGCCAAAATACTTATTAGTATGTAGATTTAATGCTAATACGAGGCAAAAAGCCGTAAGCATAAAATGAAAAAGAAATATCAAATGAAATTAATAATGCAGTAACATACAAACATAAGCTAGTTTTATAATTTTTTTTTCCTGACTCGAAAAAAAACCTAAATAACGTTAAATCTCAGTGCTTACGTCATACAGTTAGGATGCCTATTCCGCGAAGTGCATGTGTCCAATCTAGATCCAGCAATGTACGCGAATATTCGTGAATCAGAGTCGGATACATACTTTTTTGAAGTTTTTTTTTTATCAATACCTCTTTGCCAGGAAGAGCACGAAATACATTCGTAACCGAGTTCTAGTATTTTCCTTTGCTGTTTTGCGGTTTTTACATAGGATGTGATGTGTTAGTTGGCTTTTCGTAACGCATAAGATAATTGTCAAAGACGAATCTATTAAAAAAAACAAAAGTGAAATAATATTTTCATAAATTTAGTTTTAGTTTAACTTTAAGTCATCCTACATCTATCCTTCATAAGGTTCTACCCTTTTTCTAAACGAATGTCTCCATTTTACTGCAAATGAAATATTTGCAGCCTATCATTTTAGACAAAACGGTATATCTCATACCGATATCAAAGCCTATTGAATTAATCACCAATAACATATGCCGGTCACGAAGCTCAAGTAATTCACACGCCATTTCTCATTATTACACAAATTCCACCAATGATTGCGTTTCATGACGTCATCTGACATTTTGAGTTACGCTAACGACATCAATGGTTACTCGTATTTATGGACGAATAGCCATCTTTAAATGCAAAATTGATGAAAAGTGTTGGTTTTAAAGTTGTTAAAAGGGGGTTTGTGGTTTTAAAGCTATACATAACAATACGTCTGTTAAATAATTTTGTATGTAGATACGTAAGTCACAAAATAAACGACACAATTGCTAAATTAATAATGCCATAACTGACATACTTCATACAAAGATTGATAGTTTCCATTTAAACACATTTATTTGACCCAATTACTTTAACTGTGATACCGCAATAACAACTGATCCCATCAAATCCTTAACGATGGCGTTCTCCGAATAAATTAATGGCCTGCACTGCACGAAATTATCCTCAGTGCAATAAAGTCATAACTTCACTTAGTACCATAATAACATTCCATAAATTATTACAAAGAAGGTTCTTTGAACTATAGATTCTTTAAACATTGGCTACTCAATTTCTAGTATAAAAAAAATAAAAATGATAAAATTCATTTTGGCCGTAAGTGCACTTACGACCTTACAGAATGGACGGTGCACGGGATCGTCTAAAATGCGTCAAATTAACAGCGACCGGCGGTCGTGCTCTGAATATTCATAGATATCACTTATTGCATTCGATATTCGCGAGACCCGCCGTGCTCATTGAGATGAAACTATACGGCGAACTTTTATGAGCGGACGCGCTACGGTTTTAGTTTTAACTAGGTACATTTCAACACTACTTCCACAGATTGCTTTGCGGTTTTACAACTGGCGTAAAGCGCTCGTTGAGTTCAAAAGCTGTAAAATTCGTCTTCAAATTTCATTAAAACAGCTAGTTTTAAGGACTATTTACAGTATTTACGTCTTTTTATTACCTAACCTTAAAGTGCGTAGTAATAGAAGGAAGTAAAAAACACTCTTTTTAGAGCGTATTGCACCTGTTTTTACTCGAGCGCCCTGTGGGCTAACTACACTAAAAAACAGTACAGCGCCCTACGAGTCCAATTCAACAATGCCTACAGGATGTTGTTGGGGCTGCCTCGGTACTGCAGTGCGTCGGGGATGTTTGCCGAGTCGCGTATTGACTGCTTCTATGCGACGATGCGGAAACGGTGCACATCCTTGGTGCGCAGGGTACGCGCCAGCTCCAACACCATCCTGAGGATGTTGGCTGAGAGGTTCGACTGTTACTACATTAACCATTGTTGTATGCTTAATGTTGTGACAATTGCAATTTAGCAATTGATATTGTGCATGAAATAATGGTTGTCTTAATAATGTTTGAATATTGTGTTAATAATAATATTTTTAATTTTGACATTATTATTAATTATTACCTATCTGAATTTTCCAAATATAATGTACTAACAATATGTACTAACAAATTGGATTTTATGATCTGAAATAAATGATTTGAATTGAATTGAATAGTATTAATTGGTCGAAAAATACAGTAAGTATAACTATCTATAAGTAAAATTAAAATCATAAATACATTTCCATAACATGACATTGACATAAATATCTTAAATGATTAGTAAATAACATTGACAAGGTCACTACACCCACACGCTTATTTTTCATGACATCTGAGGTTGTTGCACTGTTCAATATGAAATCATTGGTATGCAATACATGATAATATACGATAAATAGGATACAATATAATGCTGATAGTTGATACCGATAGCTGAAATAACTGTCATGATTGTTTATTGTAATAACGTATTATCTTGACATGCGTCCTTATTGCACTGATAAAAAAGGTGTTGCACCACTTATAATAAATTGCGTAGAATTAAGTTTCATTCATAAAAATACCATTCCAGATAATCATAATCTCAAAAGCAACGTAGTTTACAAAAGCTAAGCAAAATCGAATGCGTTTCAGAGAATTAAAGTAAGTTTGCGTTCTAGTGTGTGAGGGTTAACTACTAAAAAATGCACTTTTCGAGTCGAAGACAAAGGTAAAAAATAAATATTACCTATGTTAGATGAGTCGGCCCATTTTTTTTAACGTGTGAAATCATCCAATGACTTCTCCCGCTCTGGGCGGGGCTGAAATGCGTGTCAGACTTTTAGTAACTAAAACCAACCCGTGTTCCTTCAGTTGCCTGTTGCCAAGGTCCCGGTATCCCTTTCGGATTTTCCCGCAACCCTGGCAGAGATGAGTTGGGTCTAACAGTTGGCCCTCAGAAGTGCAGGTATATGGACGCTTTAGACACTCCAACATAAGGAACGACTTTGTTTTGCTAACGTTTCTCACTGACTTTTAAAACTGACAACCCTTTCAACAGTTTGTCAAACAAACTCCCGAGCAATTAACTTGTCTGCTTAAAACATACCTGCTGTTGTTTCCCAATATTCGCTCGTGCCTCTTCTTTTTATTACCCGACTGCGGCGAAGCCAAAAAAGGAGGGTTATGTATTTTTTAAATGGCAATGGCATAATAATCCAATTCCACGATCCTTTTAAAACCGCGCGTGTGGCAAAAATGTGCGGCATTTAAAGGATGCGTCGCATTGCATTGCATATAGTAACGATACAAAGTGGTTTTCGCTTGCAAGCGGTCGTATGACGAATTTTATACTCGCTTTTAATTACGGCTTGCAATTGATAAAATTGGACGAAACTTTTTTTATTTGATCCTCTTTTTTAATCGCATTCCGGTACTCATTTGGTATTTATTTGTTTTCATCATCATTCTCTTGCTCATATCCCAATTTATTTGGGGTCTACGCAGTATATCTTCTTCCGCATTTCTCATTAGTCAGTAGTCGAGTATTTATTTGGTTATTAATTAAATTTATTAATCCCACTATTCCATTTAACTTCAAAAAAAGCCTATTAAGGATGATCGATACTCAATTACGCATACAGCTAAACGGATTCAAATGGAATTTGGCATACGGACGGGCCATGTCCTGAATTTAAACAGAATTATTTTTCCCAAGATACGAGAAGTTCCCTTAAGAAGCAAGTGAAATCATAGTTTTACTAAATAAAGTAATACCTAGCTCGTAATAAAGTTACAAATTATTATGCACAAAATATAACCCCGTATGTTGTCCCCACACAATTTGAATACTGCTATTAATATCGATGGTTTCGGCGTAACAGACTAACATAGTGCATGAATAAGACGATCGGCGGTTAACGTCTATTTTAGTACAAAAGATTTATTGTTTATTGATGCGTGGAAACTGTTTTAGCAACGATTCTGTCTGGCAAGTAATGGCTTTTGTCTAGATTTTAAAGCAACGGCTGACGTTGATAGCATTTTCCGGAGTTTGATGACTTTTCACGCTTCGTTTAGTTTTGTAATTACTGCTACTTGGCTAGCAATAGGGAATATGCATGTATTTTTTTTATTTTTTTATTCGATAGTCTTTAGCGTCAAATAATGGTTAAAAAAAATTCGACGGCAAAAAAGCAATTTAAAGTAGTTAAAAAAATGTTTAAAAAAAACCAACCGATCCGGGCTATTTAAACGCCCTCCATTCGGCGCGCTTGGTGTGGTGACGTCACACTCCGTGAAAACAGACAAGCAACTGTCAAGTCAACGTCAAACACTCCTTTTTCTATGAACGTTTGACATTGACTTGACACTGACATTTTGATTGCTATCCCGGATTGTTACGTCACATCCGCTCTTAGCCTTTTCAAGTATTTGAATTACCCACAGTTTTATGGTATTTACTTTAAAAAAAAAAAAAACTCGCTCAAAAAGAATTTTTTTTCAAAAATATTGATGGAGGCATAATTCTGAAGTAACATAGTTTATAAAAAAAAATATTTGACCCATATTTGAATCACATGCATATTCCCTATTGTTTGGTTTTCAAGAGCCAAGTCTAATAATTCACAAACGTTGTAATGATCTGTGCATTGTGATTTCTGATAGATTTTTTATGACAAATCTGTCAAAAACTCACAATGGAGAGACCAACAACATTTGTAAATTAGTAGAAGGCCCCTGTTCGATTACTAGAATAGGTAAAGTATCTACTGATGTGTTTATACCAGGGGCCCAGAGCTTCTCCGTTTTTACCGAGGAGGTTTCCCATGTTTCTACATGCGTTTTCAGTTTTCATGAAACCTTTTATAGATCCTCTTTTTTTTAAAGTCAACCAACATCTGAAAGTACTGAAATCGAATGTATGGGTCAACCCCGACTGGATTTTCTAAACACCTTTTGAAGATCTCCTTTTCGGTAGCCACCAGCTGAAACGAATAAACAAAAGAAATTATATTGAACCATTGGGGCCATAGACAAACAACAGCTGAACATAGACAATAAACAATGCTTGTTACCCCTTTGACGTTTACCAGCATAGATTCAAAAGCTGCGTTTAAAAATATCTGACACAAGTTCAATAACATTTCGGTAACTCTCCTCGTTCAATGCCTCCGATATTTCGTTCCACAAAATTGCAATCGATTCCCAATTAGTATCGGTATTGTACATTCCGTTTTGATGCAACGTGTAATTAAAAGCATCATTCGATATTCCAGTTCGTCTCTAGTGCGAGAGACACGCCGCAATTGATTTAGTATCGGTACGGTATCTGAGAATCGGTTTAGGAAATTGGATAACTTTGTTGCTTGTGACCGATTTTGTGTAGTGATGTGCTTGATATTTGATAGCTTTGATCGATTATTCGACGTTTCCTGTAAACAGACGTGTTTTCCATGTAAAATTCGTAATGTTTTAGTACATAATCTTTTTCTGAAAATTTCTAAGATTTTTAGAATAGCGTGTTACGTGAATTGCATCCTTATCGTATGTTTTGATTGACGCAATCGTGACGAAATATTTATATCTAGAGATAATATCAAGTTCGACACAATTGAGTCACGATTTTGAATCAGTTTATACGCTTTTTGACTTCCCTTTAGATACACTAACAAAGACATAAGTGCCTTTATGACTATTTCCAATTTAGAATCTAATACAATTAACAGGTTTGGTGTAGCTTAGCTTAGGGTAGCATACGGTAGTAGAAGGAATAATGGGGTTATAGTCGGTAGGAGTCCGACATAACCCTCCGTTGTCCCTACACGGAGGGTAGGATCCATAAGGATTTCCCCACGGAAAAAAATGTAGCCTATATGCATTATGATCTATAGCACTACAAAGCATAGTATGTATCCTTACTATGATTTTGACTAACCCTGGCCATCCCCAATAACATCGCCAGTCCATAAGAAGCAAGAATAGTATACAAAAATATCTTCAATAATTTTCACAGTCTTCTCGCATGTAGGTATGATGTTGACTACCCCTGGCCAACTCCAAAAATAACATCTCCAGTCCATAAAAAGCAAGAATAAATTAGGTATACAAAAATATCTTCAATAATTTCTCGCACGTATTCAAAACTTTCACTAGTATTCATCCATGCTAAGCATGCTAATGACAGCAACTAATTAGTTAATCAAATGAATAGCTATCTATTTATTGGCAGGAGACATCGGTATCCGTATTAATCTTTGTTTGTTATTACATTGTTGCTGGAGATAAGAAAGTTATATTTTAATTATGATGGATAACAGCATTGCTTTCAGATACGAATAACGTTGCAAAGTAAAGTAGGACTTTCTTTCTAAATACCTAACTGCGCAAGATAGCCTTTACCAGAAGAAATGTTCATCATATAATTAGGAAAAATAAGTAATAATAAGCTAGATAATAGATAATAGTTAGATCGACGTTACTACTCACTTTCTTAATTGTAGTAATCATGTTTTGAATAAATCTCATAGCCGAACACTGTCTCCTAATACCGAAATCCCATGATCCGCGATTTTGCGGATGGACACCGACGAGCCCGGAAGACGGAACGAGGGAAGGTGTACGTGCAGGGTATCGCAGACATCGGAAGTTCCTCGGTGCGCGGTGCTTGGCGGTCTGTGGTCGTCTGCCGTGCGTGTCCGTCTGCAATATTGCCGATCGTCGGATTCCACCATAAGATACAGGACACCCTAGTTTAGGAGGCAGGGTTAATCTATTAATTTTACAGATCTTGTAACATAGTGATAATAATTATTCTACATGTCTGTTGTAACAAATCCGCATATCTTGTACCAATCTGGACTTTTCAGAAACAATAAACATTTTAATTTTTTATTTTATTATTCTCGGTTCCTATAAACAAAAAAACGATATCATACCCAATGGTCCTTGATTTCGCCATCATCCATACTAATATTATAAATTCGATAGTAACTCTGTCTGCCTGTATGTTACCTTTTCACGCCTAAACCACAGAACAGATTTCGATAAAATTTGGCAAGGTGATAGATGGCACTCTGGGGTAGGACATAGGGTACTTTTTATCGACATACCGCGCGGACGAAGCTGCGGGCGGAAGCTAGTTGTAAATAAAAAACGTATTCTGCTATGGTTATATCTACGTAATTTCTTCCTTACTTGGAAAAGCTATTTTGCTATAAACTTATGTAAATGAATTACTGAAAAACCGTTTAATATTATTTTTTATTTCTGATTAACCGATACAAATCGACTCAATCTCGTCCCAATAAACCTAACAGTACCAGTAATTTCCTCATAAATAGTAAAACTTAAAACGCGGATATAATGAATATGATTTATTGTCAATAAAACATTTCCTTCAATTAATCGCAATAAAACCA
Organism: Lithophane semibrunnea; assembly: GCA_947363905.1. Taxonomy (NCBI): domain Eukaryota; kingdom Metazoa; phylum Arthropoda; class Insecta; order Lepidoptera; family Noctuidae; genus Lithophane; species Lithophane semibrunnea. The sequence goes on from OX376208.1 coordinate 8,950,012, forward strand.
ATGATTGACAGTGGTCAACGACTGTAGGGTTATCGACTCTACTGCCTTCATCACAGGGTTCAATAACATATTGTGCTTGTGCAATACAGTGACATGGAGTAGATAACAATCAGAAGGACCATTCCCGCTCGAAGTGCGATAAGGAATAGAAAGGCATTTCATTTAATCGTAGTTGTAATCGGACTACTGACAGTCGTGATTTGCGTCAACGCCCTTCAGTTACATTTGTGTTTTCTAAAGATTAGTTTACTAATTTTTGAAGAAGTTGTGAAATATTAAATAAATATTTTAAAATGACTAAACTATGATGACAAACCAACCAAAGTGCTGTGTGAGGATTGTACGTTTCATTCAGTTTTTGCCATGGGAAATAAATTTTGGTATGTAATGGATGTCATTTATTTGCTTCGATTTTCTGTTCTAAGACGCGCTGGTTATACTCATGTCGTTTTCCTGGAATTTTTCATAACACATAACATAACATCACACCTGTATTCCCCGAAGGGTTGGGCAGAGGTGTACCTGTAGTATTTTTATAATATCAATATATTTCATAATAAGCGCTAAGATCGTTATCTCACATCGTATCAACTTAACCTTCTGTACGTTTCATTATCAATACAGATGAGTCAGCCCACTGGCCTGTTCGGACATGTCCGATGGCCTACATAATTGCGCACCTGTTCACACCCACTGCACTTACGACTTGTTTATTTGTAAACATCTCCAGTTCTTACAGTTTTATGCGTTGTTTTTTATGACTACTTGCTAATACTTTGATAGTTTGTACTACTTTGTAGTACTATTTTTAAAGGCCAATATTATACTCAAAGAAGTAGCGCTTAAGGAGCTTAAATATGCTTGTAATAGACAACATCTGCATGCAGTCTCTTCTGTAGTTTTAATAATCCATCGCATCTTATCTTACAAAATACGTAGTCGGGGAGGTTACGTACAAAATGAATCATTATCATCGTGGTTCCTAACTGTCTACGGCTGAACAAGAGCCTACCAATGATTAGGAATGGTGAATACTTCGAATAGATATCTGATAAGATATCAGATAAGCAGTGGAAGGTTCCTGAAATTGATGTAGTAACGTTTGATAGCAATGAAAATGACAACAAAGCAGACTCCTCAATGGGCCCAAAACTCGCAAAGCAAACAGATATAGCTTAATATTTTCTTGGCAGACACTACAAAATACACCAGACATCACCTCAAATACTGTAACGGTACTTGCGTAACTCAAACATGCTGGAATCGCACACAATGCATCATTTGCATCGTACCGTATGACCGTATCGGTGCCAAGTGGCGCACGCGCCGGCCCCCTGCCAAAATATGCAGGATACTTTAATTTTTATCAGCACTGCTTGGCAACTATACCGTTTGTGTATTGTTTTATTTTTACTGATATAATTAATCATTGTTATTGTTTTGAGAATGCCCTTATCTTTTGGGAATGAAATGTAGGTGCATATGCATGCGAAAAATATTTGAATTTACGAGGCTTTTTGATTGTGTGTAACAATACTACATGTTATGATGATCCTTCAATAGGGCCGATGCCTGCTAGGGTTGCGGGAAAGTCCGAAAGGGATACCGGGGCCCTTGGCAACAGGCAACTGAAGGAACACGGGTTTTCAGTTGCAGTCAGTAAAAGTCTGACACGTCTCCCGTCCCCGTCCGCTCCACCCAGAGTTAGAGAAATTAAAATGGAATAATTTATTGACAACAATCAATGTTATTTTCAAACATCAGGCAGTCATCAAGTCAAGTTTAGACTATAACGATTGGAAGCTGTCAAACCAACAGTTGAAATATCAAGTTACAGCAAGAAAATGAATATAAAGTATATTCTACCTCTAATCAGCACTAAAAACCTGTCTTAAAGTTCAATAGTTGCATGTCTAAAGAGTGAAGTATTTACACCATCTGATAGTGAATAGATTTGATCTTAACAGGAAGGCAAATGCAATGTTTTGAGCAGCACCAGAGGTCGAGTAACCGTTTAGGTAGTTTAGACAAGTTTGTCAACACTGAGGAAGCTCAAGTAAGGATGTTTGAATGGCCGTACTTCACTCGTTTTGCCGGTAAAACAAGATGTTTCTGGCACAAGACGCCTATGTAACCTGTAGTATTAAATTGACGTTAGATGCTAAAGATTCTTAAGAAAAACATATACTTCAAATAAGTAAATATACGAGCTAAACATACACAACACAGCAATAGACAAATTCATACTATCAGTGATAACGATTGTGGCCAAGTCAAACATGGTTTGGACTGACATGAGCTACCGAAAAGCTTATGTCAATTCTGTTGAAAGGCATTGTAGATTTATATGAAACGCTTTAAAAGTTGTCTAGGCCCTCAGGGTTTTAAACGAAAAACAATAATAATAAGTTTACAATACTACTATTTATTTTATCTAGAATACTATTTATTTTATCAAAACCAAATATTTAAAATAAAAATAAACTAAACTTTAAACCGGAAAACCATAAAAACTCATCAAAGAGACCAAAAAAAACATCAACAAAATGTAATAGAATTCTTTTATAACTGCCGAATCGGAGGTGACATGACAGATGTCACCTCCAAAACAATAAACAGAAAAATAGGAAAATGAAGAAAGAATATTATCTATGTTGACGAGATCGGCCGCACGACGAGCACGCCCACCACCTCCGGACTCTTCGTTCAGCTCCGCCTCGCCGCCGCCGGTACCCAGTGCAATTGTGAGCGCTGTGATGACACCGGCCGCGGTAGTTGCGTCGAGCTCGAGCGACGAGTATTTCTCCCCGCCCACGACGCCACCACCTGCTCGTCGACGGGGAGGACGCCGGCCGCCGGACGGTTTAGGACCTCGAGGCCCACCGGCCTCTGATAGGGTCCCAGCTCCCGGCGGAAGTGTGCAGCGCATGAGATGGACACGATCCATCAATGAGAACGTCATGCGCTCATACTATGGGGCTACAGAGGGAGGAAGCCACCTGACCGCGTACCGTGTTCGGATGCTCTCTCTGTTTCAGGTGCTTGAGCCAGCTGTCAACGTGTCGGCACAACGACTGTCGGATCAGGTGCGGGTCATCCAGCGTAATCATATGTTGGATGATACTGTACTTGATCGCCTGCGAAATGAAATGCAGAGTAGCCATGTCATCGCTCCGTCGTCGCAGACTGTTATGGTACCACTACCGGTCACTACCAGTCAAGCCGACGACGCGATTGATGACAGGGCTACAAACGTAAGTACCCAGTGCAATGATGAATTGAGGAGTGCTTTGGAGGGTGCGATTCGGGAATATCGGCTCATGCCGAACTTAGGCCACGCTTACCTCGTTTGCCCATGCATAACAAAAATAGGGTGCTGGTGGCGGCTCTGGATTCGCAGTTGTCAAGCTATTTTGACGACTGCGAAGACCTCACCGATACTCACTCGATTCTGTACTGTGCGGCTGTAGCGGCATGTCGTGTAGCTCACGTCAAATTTGATAATGAATCTAGAGCTACACGACCGAAACCAGCCGTACCAGCTTGGCAGTGCAGAATTGAACGACGTATTGGTGGGGCCAGAGCGCTCATCGGCAAACTAATCTGCTTCAGGGAGGGCAATACTCGCCCTAGAGTGATGCGCTTTGTGAGACGGGCGTTCTCAGGCACTGATATCAGTCCTGAGGACTATATATCCCGTGTCGCAGAGCGCATAGACTTCCTGAAGCAGAAAGTGTATGCCTGGGCAAACCGTATTCGTAGGTATAAGCGGCGAGTAGACCGATACACTCAGAACCGCACCTTCCAGAGTGATGAAAGGTGGGTATATAGGGCTTGGGAGCAACCGGACCAAGGTGTGGCTGACACGCGCCTGCCGGATGATGATGCCATGTGCTCTTTCTGGCGAAGTATCTGGTCGGTGCCTGTCAGTCACACTGAAGGGGACTGGACTCGGGAAGTCGAGCGAGCCTGCGATCCTATACCAGAAATGGGGGCTATTACCATCTGCCCCCAAGATGTAGCTCGTGCAGTCCGCCCGTTACCTAACTGGAAGTCTCCAGGGCCGGACGGGCTGCACAACTTCTGGATAAAATGGTTCATAGGGTCGCACGCTCGCTTAGCGGCTCAGTACCAGACTGCATTGGACTCTGGTTTGCTACCCCAGTTCTTAACTACAGGAGTTACCCACCTGCTCCACAAATCCGGTAGCACCGCGGAACCCAAAAATTATAGGCCGATCACATGTTTACCGACGGTCTATAAAGTTCTTACATCCATTTTGAGAGTTAAAATTAACAAACATATCGACACGAACTCCATCATGTCTGCCTCTCAAAATGGATGTAGGAATGGGTCCCGCGGTACTAAGGAGCTACTCCTCATTGATATGGCCATTAGCCAACAGGTTCGTCGTTCCCGAAAGGATCTGTCGACATGTTGGATAGATTATAAGAAGGCCTATGACTCGGTGCCACATACATGGCTCATGAGGGTGCTGGAGTTGTATAAAGTAGATGCATCTCTGCGCACCTTCCTGACGGCGTGTATGGGGCAATGGAGGACAGTCCTTCGCTATCCAGGATGTCGAAATATCCAGAGGAATAGTGAGCCGATAAGGATCGAGCGAGGCATATTTCAGGGCGATAGTCTGAGTCCACTTTGGTTCTGCTTGGCCCTGAATCCTCTAAGCACACTGCTGGAGGACTCAGGTCTAGGCTATCGGCTGAGGAGAGGTGGACAGGTTATATCTCACCTCCTCTACATGGATGACCTAAAACTCTTTGCCCCCAACAATTTACAACTGATGGAGCTACTAAAAGTAACTGAAACTTTCAGTAGAGCCATCAGGATGGAATTTGGTGTGGACAAATGTGCGGTCATGCATGTAAAGCGAGGGGAGATTGTGGAATCCGTGGGCACCCAACTCTCGGATTCCATATACCTAAGAGCCCTCTCCGCATCCGAAACCTATAAGTATTTGGGTATGTCGGAAGCGTTAGGCATCAATGTTAATGACATGAAGCATTCGTTGAAGGAGCGCTTCTTTGGCCGCCTGAAGAAAGTATTTAATAGTCTTTTATCAGGCGGGAACAAGGTGCGCGCCTTCAACGGTTGGGTCATGCCGGTTTTGATGTACTCCTTCGGCATACTCAAATGGACTCAGACCGAACTTGACGCCCTGGATAGGAGAGTCCGTACGCTGCTGACTGCATACCGAATGCATCACCCACGGTCATCGGTAATGAGACTGTATATCCCGCGAAAGTGTGGAGGTCGAGGCTTTTTAAACGCTAAGACCCTCCACAATCGGGAGATATGCAGTCTCAGGGAATATTTCCTAGAAGCCGACGTGGGAATGCATCGAGATGTGGTCGCGGTGGACAAGGGCCTCACCCCGCTCTCCTTGGCGAAAGAGAACTGGCGCAAGCCTGTAGTGCTTGACACTAACGATCGCAAGGAGGTATGGCAGAGTAAGGAGCTTCACGGACGCTTTTTCCGGGCCCTGCATGGACCCGATGTAGATTTACGAGCGTCCGTAGTCTGGCTGCGTTTCGGTGACCTCTTTGGGGAAACCGAAGGTTTTGTCTGTGCAATTATGGACGAAGTTATCATGAAGAACAATTACCGGAGATTTATTGTGAAGGACGGCACGGTTGACATCTGTCGGGCATGCCACCGACCGGGAGAATCAATCCGTCACATTATCTCCGGATGTTCTCATCTAGCTAACGGAGAGTACTTGCATAGACACAACCTTGTAGCCAGGATTATCCATCAGCAACTTGCTCTGAAATACAGCCTAGTGGAATCGGAAGTGCCGTACTACAGGTACGTGCCCGACCCAGTTCTCGAAAATGGAAATATCACATTGTACTGGGATCGATCCATCATCACTGACAGGACTATTGTTGCCAATAAGCCTGATATAGTGGTGGTGGATCGAACAGAGCGGCGCGCAATGATCATTGACATAACAGTCCCGCATGACGGGAACCTCTTGAAGGCCGAGAAAGATAAACAAATCAAGTATCTTGACTTGGCTCACGAGGTTGTCGACATGTGGGATGTGGACTCTGCGATCATTGTGCCGATAGTCGTATCAGCCAATGGCTTAATTGCCAAGAGCCTCGACCAACACCTAAGGAGGCTCTCGTTGGGCAGCTGGATTAAGGGCTTGATTCAGAAAGCTGTACTCCTGGACACGGCTCGCATCGTTAGGAGGTTCCTCTCTCTGGAGCCCTGACCGCCGGTAGCTTGGACCCTGTTCCCGATACCGGTGGGCTACTATTTTTTATATTTTTAAATGTTTTATATATTTTTTTTTATTCTAATATTTAAAAATATAATTTATAAGTATGGAAAATGAAATAAAGGAGTTTACAAAATACTTTCAAATACGTAGAGACCTCTTACACTGTTAGACAAAAATAAAATTATTTATTTAAAAATACCACTAAGATCCAACAATAGTACGACAGAACTCTGATTAGCAAACATTGATAAGACAAGCAAAACCTAAACAAAAGCAAACTCAAACTCAAAGCATTTATTTCAATTAAACCATTTACAGGCACTTTTGAATTGTCAAGGAGTCGGTCAGTCAGAAATATGAAGCTAGTTGCCCATTCCAAAGCGTAGTAGGTACCTATGGAGAAGAACGGGCAAGAAACTCCACGGACACTCTTTTAAATCAAAATATTGTCAAATCAACCGCAGACCCAGACATAGGAAACAAAAGTGAGCAACCCAAACCTAGGGTTGGTAAACTGTAGAAGGATGAACATGATACTGACATTATTGTCGAAGAACTAATATAATTTAGAACGTATGGAATATTTGATGCCGCTATAGAAGTTCTCAAAATTATATAAGCACGTTTGGTTTTTCTAAAACTAAACTATTTAGACATATTCCATTAGGAAAACAAAAGTCCAGAAGATAAGCTCAACAAGGAATTATTTCAAACCCAATTTTAAAATAATTTCTTAACATGAAATGTCTTCTACATGAAACACGATAGGAACAATGCAGAGTGTGTAGTTGTCACTTTTAAATTGTTAAAATCGAGTTAATATAAAAATATTTTCCAGATTCACAGTCCAAAGCTTGGCAACCCTAATATAACGTGTCTAACTACCCGCACTGCCTATTCTGAATGCAAGGGGCATTGTGCATTTGCATGGGCCGAAACCCGCCAATCGATGCGTGCGGGGGTGAAGGGGGGATGCGAGGGGTGGTCACCCCCAGCCCGGACAGAGCCTTGCTGCTATAATTACAACTTCCTATGCCCATGTACTAGATATTGGGAAGCCTAGATTTGGGTTGTGGTTGATTGGAACCTTGGATTGTGGTTTACACTGATGTAGGTAGGAAGAGGACTGAGATTTCAGAATTGTGTTTAATAAACATTCATTCACTTCGTTGTTATTTTGATGTTGATGAAATAGAACAATTTTAATAAGAAGTTCAGGATAAAAGTAAAAGAAATGACTTGGTTTCGCATAACATGAAAAAATTAAAAAACTTCTTACTCTATTGTGATATCCTAAATAGTTGATGATTCGAAACTTCTAGTTAAAGAACATCATCTTCTCACAATCGAGACTATTAGTAAATTATACTCATTTAATTCCCTAAAGGGGTAAAATCCCATTAGATTCCTTGCCCCTGGGATTTTCCTACTAAGTTTATGCACCCGTTTAACTTCCGCTGTGAAAGTCAACTCCTGCAGTATGTTTGCTTTTACTTCGGCATCTACTATAAAATAACACAATTCTGTTTTTATTATATTAGCTTTTAACCCGAGCTTAACTCGTCTCAATTTTTTCGTTTTATAATTTTCTTTGAACCCCGTGTTTTCTCTCGTGGCACCGGTAGTCTGTTTTTTAAGCTGAGCTTAACTTTGGATTTTAAATTGAACACAAGAATTATTTTGAGCCGTATTTTCCAAGTTCTTCCATTATTCTTGTTTAGTTTTTTGTAAGTTAATTTCTTTATTGCGCTAGGGTATTTTGCTTGGTTGTTTGTTGATATTATATTTTTATGTATACTATATTTCTTGAGCAATATTGTGTTTGACTTCCAATGGTGGTTGCATTTTTATAGTGTTGTCAATGTACTTGCCCTTTTTAAACAGTATTTTCTAGAGTCTATGAATGTTCATACACACTTTTGAATAAGTCTTGTGGAACTTTCACCCTTCGCCTTTGGTAATTAGGTACTGATTCTGATTAAATCTTAATCGTAAGTTATTATGCGCCTGTAGTTGTCCCTTCTAATAGCTAAATCGCCATTATCTCTACCCTAAGCTGTTTTGTAATTGCGATAACCCCTGTAGTTACTTACATAATTTTTCTATTATCCCGCAGAATCTCTTGACATCAATAAAAAAACGTCTAATTTATCAATTCCTTTGCAGTTTTGTTTTGTAATAAAGGTAACAAAAACCACAGCAACTGACTGACGCGTAAGGTCAACCTGGCCGTAATTTGTGATCCATAGATCTTCCTCAGTATTAGTTATCTTTGAAGGTGACCAGACGATTCTGTTAATACTTGGAACTGGTATAAAAAGCTTGTTTGAATTAACAGTCAGTTAGTCGTAACTGTAGGAGTTCTTATGTGTTTTTCTTGTAAATAAGATGTCAGTACTGTTGCTACTTGGAAATAATGCCCCTTCATCGTCAAGATATTGATGGCTTGAACATACTAGTACTTATTATTTATCCTTATCCATATATTCCCGTATTCTCTTCTTGGTCCAGTTATTATGTCTGGTTCTGCGTCAATACCTTCCATACATGACATATTGACTTCCATATCTTTCTGTTCTCCACTACAGCTTACGTTTTTTATCCACCCACTGTTAGAAAGCCATAATGTCTAGGTTTGTATTTATCAGAACTGTTCTTGGAATCATTAATCTAAACAATTTTTTGTGGATCTTTTAGTATCTATCAATTCCCAGATTTGTTCACCTGTTTACCTTTTCTAGAAACATGTTATATGTAAGAGTCAATTGACAGACGCGATAAATACACTGTCAATGAGTCAACATTATTTTCGATTCACTTTTTCACTTCCGTCTGCAAATATACATGGGTAAAAATATGAATACTTGCATGAAAATGGTTGTGTCTAAATTATAATCGTGTATCGCTGCGATTAAAACCGACGAATAAATTCTATCCAAGCAATTAAAAACAAAAATATGACCTAGTATATTGTAAATGGTTACAATGTTGTTCATGAAACTGCTGCAACGAACATTGTCACTGTCCTGCCCTTATTTATTTATTTATTTATGGCTGGGAATATGCTGTAGGTTGCTGCATTGATCGAGTCGCTTGAAAAGGTTAAGCTACGCTTACCGTGGTTGGTCCGTGGATGGGTGACTATCTTTACATACCAAGACCCTCCGTGCCTCGGAAAGCACGTTTAGCCGTTGGTCCCGGCTGTCATTTGGCAGTTGTTACGGGTCGTCAGAAGCCCGAAAGTCTGGCAACTAGTCTTACCAAGGTGTATTGTTTAATCCAGATACTGGGTTGTGAAGGTCAGATAGGCAGTCGCTGCATTTAACAGTCTAAGGCACAGTCCATTCATGGTTTCTTCGGTCTTCCCCTTGTCTTTATAGACCTCCACATTCATTCTTAAAATTGTAACAAAATCTCTTCTTTACAAGTTTAATATGTTAACGACAACCTCTCTAAACCCAACATTATCCTATATACTCAAACACTCGCCAAACTTGCTTCAAGATTTCACCACCCCTCAGTATTAGATCGTTTCATGCAAGCCGGATCAGGTTCGGCTCTTAGCACACTAAATGCCGGAACTAAGTTAGTTCCGTTGGCTTCATAACAATGTCTTGTTAATGTAAGAGGGTAAACTTAGCACAGAGTAGGAGGTAAAGCATAAAGTAAAGAGCCAAAAGGTTTAGTAAAGAGCCAAAAGGTTAAGTAAAGAGCCAAAAGGTTAAGTAAAGATCCAAAAGGTTAATAAGTAAAGAGCCAAAAAGTTAAGTGAAAGCTGGGTAACAAACAAAATCATGTCATACAAAAATTGTAGATTCCCATTAGTGATTATCGTGGAAAAGAGACTTTCTTTTTGTAAATAACGCCATTGAAAGTATTTTTTCCACAATATTTTTATTTTCCTGGAAAAAACCTGGAGTTGATTTTCTGTATTTTAATCCCTGTTCCGAAAAGAGGAGTCTCGAAGAGTTTTAGATGATGGCGTACATCACGAAAAAGATCTTGCATTTCCTTGCGACTGCTGTTTTTTATCCAGTTGCTGTGCCCTAATTTGTACTTAGCTACAAGCGTTTTGTAACATCTATAATACTTTAGGGAATGCAATAAATAAATGAAAATGAATACAATTTTCTTTGCGAAAAGTTAAGGTTCTGTATTTTCTTGGTTCGTGACTGAAGTGGGTAAACCACCACTGGTTTATTAAAGGGCCCGGATGCCTTGCGGTCAATTTGATTCAAACCAATCGAGGGTCGGATCGCGTCCTTTGATCGGAATCCGAGCGATATGAAATTGCTTGAATGTTTGTATCGTGTTTTATCAAACTGTTTGAATTGATTGGTATTCGGAACTTTTGGGGATGTTTCAAACGGGTTAACTGATTGTAAACGAAATTTCCAGAAACTTCAACTGATGAAGGATTAATTTACTGATTGAAACGTAAATGTTACCACAGTTTTGGAGCAACGATTTTGAGCATAATATACGTAGTTACTTGTGAATCATAAAGATGATAGTAATATGGCTAGAAAAAGACGGTGACTACTGAGATCTTGAAAAAAGAAGTCTGGATGAGACGACTCAAAAAAAAAATCGGGCAGGAGAATGACGATGTCGTACATAAGTGAATCGTAATTAAAGACGAAACTACAATGACATTATATCAATAATTACATACGTCGCTATTACTTTTAGACTACTATTACTTGCATACACCTATTACTTCACTAAATTAGAACCAATCAATACTAGCCAGCAACATAATGAGAGAACCAGGATAATTGACAATTAGATACGCGGCGACTGATTGAAAGGGTCCTTTGAGCGAAATTGATTGGTTTCATTGATTAGCAGTCCTTTTAATTAAATGTTTGCGTTTTGTAGTTTAGCATTAACTGATAAAAAGTCGATTCACACATACCAGTGAAGCCACAGTTCGACACGGTGGCTTCACTGATATGTGTGAATCAAGATTAACTAGTGGATAAACTTATAATATGTAGGTTGTTAATTTCTCTGAATTTATTTTGGTACTGTCGTATCACATTTGTATAATCTTGATTTGTAGGAAGACATTAACCGTACCTTACAAACCTTTGGTAATATAACAATTATTGGAATGTAGCTTCGTTGATCTGAGCATGAGAGGGATCCATTCCCGGGTCAGGCGAAAGTGTTATTGGGTTTTCCCATCTAGAATTTCTCAATAGCAGCCCGGAGTCTGGATATGTGCCCGTTGATGGCAATAGGCTCGCTTCCTTAGGCTGCCATCAGACGGATTGCATTCTTGCAGTTTGAACTCAGTTTAGTACGACTGCAATACGTACGTAATGTACTGGCAACTGCATTCAAACTGCAAATTTGCAGTTGGAGTGCAGTTTAAACAGCTGAAATGCAATCCGTCTGATGGCAGCCTTACATGGGACTAACTGGTGAAATGTTGTAAGTAGGCTGTAAGTACTAAGCTACTCCTCTGCCTAACCCTTCGGGGAATACAGGTTTGATATCATGTAGTATTTAGGTTCTTACTTATGAGGCGGAGTTTTTTTAGCTGTTCTGATGTTTTTGAGACGATAAGCAACGCATCGGTAAAACCATTTATTTGTCTTACTACGCACAAGGGTTTGTACCTACCTACTCCACAAATTGTGCTAAGTCTACCTTTATTACGAACCTACCGCATAAAAAATCCTCTACGTTTTTGGCGTAGAGGATAACAGTCTAGAACAGTGGTTCTCAAACTTTTTAAATGACGGAACCCTTTTGGGAAGCAAAATACTTGATGGAACCCTACAATAAAACAATTGTTTTTATAAGTGTATTTTTTATTAATCAGCATAATAAAAGTTCAATGTAACAGTTACTAATTATTATTTACTTCACCACTTGGCAAGGACAACAATTGAAAACATTAAAAAAGGAAAATCTAACGAGTGGGAGGTATGAAACTGTTTTTTATTTTTCATCAATTGGTTGATATCAGGTTTGATGGAAGAAAGTTGGAGTCTCATATCAGCTTCGGCGTCCAGTCTATTGCGATATTTTGTTTTCGTGGCTGCGTAGGTAGAGAATCCTGTTTCGCACAAATATGTAGTTGGGAACAGGATCAGAATATCCAGAGCCATTTGGCCAAGCATTGCATATTCATCTTGGATTCTGCACCAAAAATCATTGAGAGGCGTCGTTTTGAACAGTGACTCCATACTTGTGTCTGATGACATTTCTAAAAGAGATTCATATATCTCGTTTGACATGTTTTCAGGCTTTTCCAAGTTGGGTAAAAAAGGATTATGAATCCATGAATTCACTTTAATTTTTGTATTGTGTTCTTCGGGAAAATACTTTTCAAAAGATGCGCGCATCGAACTGAGATATTGGACCAATTCAAACACATCATCTTCAAACATTACTGAGTCGTTTTCGCTAACAAACTCACTGAGTAACGTAAAGCTTTCTATTTCTTTCTTACCAATGCAAATGATCCAAAAATCTAATTTTCTTTTGAAAGCAGTTATTTTATTATAGGCCTGAAACACTGTTGTCTGTTTACCTTGCCACGATAAATTCAATTCGTTAAGTTTTTGAAAGATATCCGCCATAAAAGACAATCGGAACAACCAAGTTTTATCATACAAACGGGCGAACGGGTTGTACAAGTATAAAATTGTTGATACCAAACTTATGAGATATTGTACCAGCTATTGTAACACATGTTTCTACAAATACAAATAAATAACGTTCATAGCGTTTTGTCTCCGCGCGGCCGCGGAGTCCGCCCAGCCGCGGAGCGACCAGAGAGAGGTGTTTTGATTTTTTTTTCTACATTCTTACGGAACCCCGACAGAGGTATCACGGAACCCTAGGGTTCCGCGGAACACACTTAGAGTATAGCTGGTCTAGAATTAATTTCGGCTAATCCTTTGCGTTCCTTTTTTGATTTACCTCATTCTCCCTTCTTTTAATAAAACACGAGGTACGCGATACGTACGTATTTTCGCTTACTCAGCATGTTTCTCCCCACAACATACGCACAACGTGAGTAGGTAATCCTCTTATGCTGTAATTCTCAACGAAATAAAACAACGTTATGTTAGGGTAAGTCTTAGTAAAGAAAGTTTCAGTGGAAAATGTGGGAAAAGATTGTTTACGTTGGTACCTATTTGTTTTTATTTAGGGAGTTATTTTGTTTATGCCGGAGGTTCGATTTCACAGATCGATCGAAGGTAGAGGGTTGATTTCTGCTTATGTTTTTTTATATTGTTCAGCATTTCTTTTTCAAATTTCTTTCTTGTTTACTTCATTTTGATGTCAAAACCTTTAAGTTGCTGAAAATTCGACAACAGCCTGTCAAAGTATTATGAAGGCTAGTTCTCTTGTGGCAAAAACAAGACGGTAGATACTTAGGTATTCTCAAATACTTAGTATATTTATTGAGAATAAGTCGCTTTAATTTTTTAGCATGTAAACTGAAAAGGCTGTATAAAAACTCAAATTTCTTATACCACTACCCCAGATTTACTGTACCCTTTACAAAAACCGTGACCTCTATAATAACACACCACTGTGTACAAAGGACCCAATATTTCCTAAGTATACGATTTGTGCCCTTGGATAAAATGGTAGCCGTGTCGGCACCATATTGACGTCTTTTGTTAAACCCTTGACCAATTCTATAAAGCCTGAAGCTATTTGATATTTTGCTACGGATATTTTTCCTTAGCAATAGTTTCGGGTTGAGGTCGGCCATTTTCTTTTTTGTGGGTAAAGAAACAAAAGGCTAGCGTTTCCTTTTATTGTTTGGTAGTATGCTGCCTGCTTTTGTTCAATTGAATTGATATTTTATTGCAATTGTTTGTAAATCTGCACCCTAATTGCGTAATGCACGATCGGTTAGAATTGGAATCTGTTCGAAACAAATGTCTAATCCATTGCTTCATAAGTTACGTTGTTGAGCAAATTGTTTTTCGAACTTATGAACTCGTACTGGCCAGTGTTATTGATTCATCAACTTTTGAAACCCGAATTAATCTGCCTACCCTTGTCCCAACTAGGTTGGGGGTCAGTTACCAGTTTAACCGGATCCAGCTGAAATAACTCGTCCTACATGCCTACGGCCCATTTAGGACGTTCTTTTGATTTTATGCAAGTCGTCTTAGATGGGCCGTAGGCATGTAGGACGAGTTGACGAATTACCCCCAGTATGATCAAGTATCAACTCGTCCTACATGCCTACGGCCCATTTAGGACGTTCTTTTGATTTTATGCAAGTCGTCTTAGAAGGGCCGTAGCGTAGGCATGTAGGACGAGTTGACGAATTACCCTACTTTTTTGACCCGAATAAACACTATTTAATATAATATTTATTTATTTTATTATTTATATATACACAGTAAAATACAAAATAGATACGACATAATTAAAATATGAGTACAAAGGTACTGCTTATTTCTTAAGAAATAAATAATAATATGTTGGTTTCCCATGTCCATGTTTCCTAGAACATTTCAAAATACTTATCTTATCTTCTTTTTTACTTTACTCTGATTTTTTGTATTTTATCTTCATTATAGTGATAAGCTATTCCCGGGAGTAATAGGATATTTTCCCGGAAAAGACATCACTATCCTCTACATACATAAAGAAACCTTTTTTTCTCGTATCTTTGGCGACAGTCTTTTATCGTTGTTTCCTTTACATATTTCTAACATAACATTGCACCCTTTTTGGGCGACGAAGTCCTAAAATAGTTAGAACAGAACTGTCATTAAAATTCGTTCAGTAGTTTTTGAGTGAAGCTCCCACAGAGAGTAAAAAAACTTCCTTCCCTTGTATTATGGTTCTAAAATAACTTGAAAGAGCAGATATGTTTATAAATATCGTATACTAGCTTCGGCCCGCGGCTTCGCCCGCGTGGTATGTCGATAAAAAGTCTAGCCGCTAACTAAGCCTATGTCCTTCCCCGGGATGCCATCTATCTCCTTGCCAAATTTTATCGACATCCGTTCAGTGGTTTAGGCGTGAAAAGGTAACATACAGACAGACAGACAGAGTTACTTTCGAATTTAGCAGTAAAAATGTTCATTTATAGCGAAATTTAAAGCTAAATTGTATGCAGATGTGATCGGAATCTTTACATTTCACTGACCGAATGATTCTTCTTCTAATAAAAAAAAACTTGTCATAGTGAATTTCTCAAAATGTTTACTTTCAGCATGTAATTATGTTTGTCATTGATAGTGCTTCAATCGTCAATCTACCAAATAAAATGGCGTTTACGGCACTTCAGAGTACACCCGTGAAGACTATCGTAACTTCAGATACGATCTTTTATACTTTTACCTCGGCAAACGAATAAGACCGTAACTAACTAAAAAAACTATGAAAGTAAACTGCATGCATGTATGTAGATTTAGATGTGTGTTACCATCCTCATGAATAATAATGTGTGTACCTAGCAGAGCGCTCCGTAACGTTTACGAAGTTTAATGGACTGCGAAAAGGAGATTTTTACGCGAAGAATTAATTTTACATGTTTGTGGAGATAAATTAACGGCGTATGCACTGATTGTGTATAAGTTTGGATCAGTGCGAATAAACGCGGCATATTTTTGTGTACACGATAATTCCATTGATCTGATGATTACTTTTTCCCTGCGTGATCGAATCAGGAATGAAGAGATCCGTAGGAGAACCAAGGTGACCGACATAGCCCGAAGTATTGCCAAACTTAAGTGGCAATGGGCAGGGCACATTGATCGCAGAACAGATGGCCGATGGGGCCGAAAGGTTCTGGAGTGGTGACCGCGTACCGGAAGACGTAGCGTTGGAAGGTCCCCCACAAGGTGGACCGATGACCTGGTGAAGGCCGCGGGAATGCGCTGGATGCGAGAAGCACAGAACCGGTCGAAGTGGCGGTGCTTGGGGAAGGCCTATGTCCAGCAGTGGACGTCTCCGGCTGGAATGATGATGATGATGATTACTTTTACCTTAAAAATAGCACTTTCAGAACATTTTAACTTGCTACGGTTGTCCTAGCTTTTAATTTTTGACCTTTCGCTTTTTATGAAACTATGTAGTAGCTGCTGCCCGTGACTTGGTCTGCGATCCAGTATGAATATGAGCCTATGTCCTTTCCAGCAGGCGTAGCATGAGCACCGTTTTGTCGACGGAAGAGTAGACAAAAATGACGTTTCCTGTAGACAGTAGACAGTACGAGAGGGCAGCAAAATAGAAAGAGTCAACTGCACTTTTTACGAAATTCACTCTTTTACATAGTTCGACTCAGAATTCTTGGTTTTGTCATAGGATTTATCGGTTGTTAGTGTGATTTTGACAGCTTTCTTCCAAAATAGTCTACCTACAGAAAGACCTAGACAAAGATCGTTAGAAATGAAAGACAAAATGACAGATTGTAGAAAGATTTCTACGGTGGATGTCAAAAATGAAGAAACGAACTGTCACTTTGTATAGAAAAAGCTATGTCTATTCTTCGTAGAGATAGAAAGCGCCATGCTACGCCTGCAGGTCTTGGTCTACTCATGTGTCAAATTCCATCCAAATCCGTTCAGCCGTTTTAGCGTGAAAGCGTAACAAAACCAACTCACTTTCGCATTTATATTATTGGTTAGGATGTATAGAATGCCCTAAGGGTTTCAGGTCTAAAGGTCGTTTATAAGTATCTATGTCTTATTCCTCCGTACCCAATCGGAATGTAACTGTCATTTATGGCAAACTGTTATCGTTTTTAACAGAAACTTCTCCTCTTCACCTATGTATTGTCTAAATATTTCTAACGTATTATTTTTTATTGTTTTAGCCATGAGCCGGAAGGTGGCGGTCGGTGCGGGGACGGTCCGCTAGCGCGTGCCATGCAGCCCGCTCCACCGGGCGGCTCGCCCAAGAGGCATCAGTCGTCAGCGCCTGCACATGGTAAGATAAACTACTGCATATATAGGGAAAACATATTCATCATCAGTTCAACACAAACTCGCAATAAGCTCAAATGATATCTCTTTCCACTTAGCAGAGGAGCTCCAGCAGTGGAAACATTATTGGAATTCTAATTGGGAAAAGATATAAATGTATAGTGATGAAAGAGTAATAATAGGATCATTAATCCTCATTGGATCTGAAAACAGATTGTTATTATTCACCTTAAAAAAAAATGCTGTACTTATCGAAATTTTTAAATACGCTGCTCCCAGTGAAAAAGTAGCTTTTGTTCCTAAAAACCACATAATGCAAACTCCCATAACCTCCCCATTTCCACCCTGACATCCTCGAAAAATATTACACCATACACTACAAAACGATAGAATACAATCCATACTTTGCACCCTCACAAGCCATTTACAAAAAAAAAGTTGCCTTTGTTTCCTGAAATCCGATTACACGCACTCCCCTGTCCTCCTCATTCCTCCTCTCCTCCTCCTTCCTCCCTTGGTTCCTCCACCCATATATTACAGCTTAAACGTCGGGGAGAAGTTTGTCCTTTTTTTAATGAGACGAGCATTATATTACCTGTGTGCACACTTTTAATTAAAGCATGGAGGTGTAACGTGTGTGTGCTGTAAGTAGTTACCACAGTTTACCTCGGGAACTTTTTTTACGAAGAATTGTTCAAGTTACGTGGTTTTACGTTGTTTGAAACGTTTTTGTAAAGGGAATTTTAATGAAATTGGTTTGCATAAGCATAATCAGCCTATAATGTTCCCACTGCTGGGACACAGGCCTCCTGTCGGTGAGAGGGAGTGTGAATAGATGTCACATTCATTTCGAAAGTTGATGTCTTTGGTTTTCAATTTTCGTTTGTTTCACTTTTTAGTTGTGGTACCTACCCCACACAAATTCGAATACTACTACCTGCTATGTAAATAACAGTGACGGAGTAACTTAAAACATCGTCCATAATATATACTAAGTGGGAAAAAAACCTAATATAGAAGCTAACTCAAAAACTACGCAAGCAAAGTTAATAAAAATTAAAACGTACAGACGAATTGAGAACCTCCTCCTTTTTCGGAAGTCGGTTAAAAACAATCACAGAAGTAGATTGTATATCTACTGAATATAACGTCCCATTGAGCAATAACCATTACGACCAATATTTGGAGCACATAACCACAGGGGCTAGTCACCACGCCCGTGCCGACACTCCTCGCAACGGTTTTAATTTACTGTGCCTTTTATTAACCCCATTACTTAGGTGACATCCATTTAGTTTATGTGTAGGCGCAGTTTTTGTGAAATTGATCTGTTTGTTAAAGGATCAGCTGACAGTTAACAGGCAGGGTTTTTCCAGAAATTGGTCGCTTCATGTGACATTTTGTGTACTTTCCAATAAAAAAATCCAAATAGTATGTAGTTTAATAAGTAAACACTAACACTCTTATTCATAAACATTGCTTAAACATAAGAGACGTTTAAACGTCAAACGTGTGGTTAAACAGGCGCTAATGATTACTTAACTTTAAACAGCGTTTATGAATAAGGGTTTAAGTTCTTAACAACTTACGAGTCTACTGATTGTTACTCTATTTTGTTTGAAATATAAACGTTTCCTTCAGTATTCGTTTATTTCAATAGAAATTGAACTTGCAACATTAGACCAATTTCCCATTCTGTAAGAATTAAGTAAGATAATAAATGAAACGCAGGAAATAACTATACTTAAAATAGATCCCCAAGAATAGACATCACTTCTATTCTATCCCTCACGTCGCATAAAATAAAAGATTAGGGACCGACTTTCATTTTAAACTCAATTTATCATCGATTCTCAGTAAGATCTCTCTCCATACATAAATCATAGGAACGTGACTAGAATACCTGCACAGCTGAGAAAGTGTCTGCCATAAACGTCGGGCCCATAGGAGTCGCCTCGACCAATCAGGGACTCGGAATAAAAAATTGTCAATAGCTTGTAAAGATGCCTTGAGTCCGTGGAAACTTAATCAGTCAAAAACAAGGGTTTTCCTTGGTTTAAACAATCGAGCCAGTTTTTGAAATAAGAACCAATTAGAAATCGAAATACCATTATTTTTACAAAACTGGCAACTTAGGTTTTATGAACCTAGGTAAGTCGGAATGAAGTTCCAAATACAAAAACTTGAGATATTTAAAAAGGTTAAAATACTTATTTGATAATGCGTGTGCATTTAAAAAGAAGGTCTATTGATTTCTAGTTTTCTAGAAGCCACGCCAGCCAATCACAAACCCCGATTAAAAGTTTTCATTTGATAATGTAGTAATGTAGGACCATAGATTTTAAATAATACATCTATGGGTAGGACACTCATTTACTTTTCCCTCCATTAAAGTGGGGTTATATTTTTATTATGCTACCTCGGCCGATTTCGGTAATCGCTCCAGGTAAAATAATATAGTAGGTATTCAGTTGCATAAGCCCACCCCAACATAGTTTATAAAAGGCTAGGCAGATGATGAGGAAGACCGATTTCTTGTACATTTCCTCCTATCTTTCCCAGGCGGCGGAGCTGGCGACCAGTCCACGCTAAAAGTCCACCTCCCCAATGGTGGCTTTAACGTGGTGCGAGCGTCATCAGACGAAGATGTGCGGTCCGTACTACGGCTGCTGGCGGCCAGGCTAGCGGCCGGCGACCGAGTGTACACGTCATGCTTCGCGCTGCGGGCCAAGAGACTAACTACTGGCAAGGTATGTGGATGGATAAATGCATGGCTTTTGAGCAATGATACGTCTAAGCTAAGCTAATCTTCATTAGGATAGATCTTCTTGCTTCAGCGTCAGTCGAACGTATACGCTGCGCTCATCGACGCGCCGTGCCGTTGGCCGCGCCGCGTCATGTTAAAAGTTATAAGCAAGATAAAAGCAATAAAATATTATGAATTTCTATATAAAGAATTATAATGACGCGCACCCTTGGACGGCAGCGCTTGATATAATTCGTTGCATATAAATCCATAACAATTATTATATTGAGCGCCCGAAAGCGCTCAATAATTTCGCAGCGTACAAGACGCGCGTCTCCGGCGCCTGTTATAACTAGGGCCTAAAACTGCGGCACCCATTAAAGAGGTAAAGTGACGCTGCAACAATTTTCCGAAGACATCAAAAAGCCAGTTGCAGATTATCCGGCCCACTTACCATAATTAGGATTTAACTTACTTCAATATGCTTTTGTCATATTCTATACCTACTAACCTATAATTTGCAATCACGATCCTTTTCAGATCCGCTGGATCCACCAAGACACTCCAGTATCTGAGCTGCTCACAAAATGGCCGGCGAGCGAGTGGCGGCTCGAGCTGCGCGTGCGCTACCTGCCTGCCAACCTGCGCGACCTGTGCGACGGCGACCGAGTCACCTTCCATTATTATTACGACCAGGTAGGATTTTCTTCATCAGTCTTAGCCTAGATTTTTGCTAAGTATGGTCTGCAAATATCCGTAGGGTAACACCACATATTAGGGCATTTTCGTTTTTCTGACTATTATAACTATACTAGCTGCGCAATCTGTGTAAATCTCGATCCATGTGGGAATATCAGGATAAAAAGTATCCTATGTCCTATTCCAGGTCATGGTCTACCAATGTGCCAAATTTCATCCAAATCCGTTCAGCCGTTTTAGCGTGAAGCATAACAAACAAATAAACAAACAAAAACACTCACTTTCGCATTTATAATATTAGTTAGGTTGTCTATAGCAAATGCTTTTTTTTTTTAAGAGACTCATGATATTTCTTTTTATATTCCAGGTGCGACACGACTACCTCAACGCCAATCATCCTATGGTAGACCAGGAGTTGGCGATACAAATATGTTGTTTAGAAATTAAGTGAGTATTCGTTTGATAGAATATGCTTTATTGTAAACCAACGCTTGAATTATCGATCGTCCACTCTGAAGTGATGCGCTCCAGGCTTGCAGAAAAAATATCGATATTTATTATTTCGATATATCGATATAAAATATCAAGCATCGAAAATGTATCAAATACTATATATGTATTTCCAATAGCAACACCGTGATTGCCACTGACTAAAACTGCTGGAATTCAGAGCCTTAAAAAGTAGACGTTTCTTCCTAGTTTTGTATTTATAATGAATAAAAAACAAACAACTAAACTTCATAGTAAAATTTCACCGATATATCGATAAACTGCAGCCCTAGTGCGCCCCACAACTACCACGTTACCCATAGAAATCCGCATTACCGTGTACCTGTCTACCTAAATGAGGTAGTGAGGCGCATCATTTCAGCGTGGACATGCTTAATTATAATCATGACCTTACCCTGTTTTTCCTTTGCCTAGTTACGTACTTATAGTATTATCATTATCCAACTATTCATGATTTCCATTTTCTTTTCGTCAACGAGTAAGTATCCTATCTTCCTGCCTATCCTATGTTACCTGGGGTCGGCGCAACACGTTTTCTTCTTCCATTCTCTCCGGTCTACCCTCACTCTATCATTCACTCCCTTCTCTTTCATATCATTCCTCACACAATCCATTCCATCTTTTCTTTGGCCTTCCTCTCTCTCTCCATCCATTAACATTTCTATTCATCATTCTTTTAACCAAATAGTCAGTACTAGCTTCCGCCCGCGGCTTCGCCCGCGTGGTATGTATGATAAAAAGTAGCCTATGTCCTTCCCCGAGATGCAGAGTCGGTCTGGCCCCAGGGCATACCGGGATTTTTCCCGGTGGGCCAGTCCCTCCGTGGGCCGGTCCGGTCCATTTTCCCTTCACTTTATTTAGAGCAAAGCCGTGATTAATGAGGTAATTATTATTTTATTTCGAACCTCAAAAAAACCCGGTAGTTTTTTGGGTCCCAGACCGACGCTGCCGGGATAGCATCTATATCCTTGCCAAATTTTATCGACATCCGTTCAGTGGTTTAGGCGTGAAAAGGTAACATACAGACAGACAGACAGAGTTACTTTCGAATTTTTAATATTAGTATGGATGAAGAGAGGAAATGTTTATAATATTTACTCTTGAAAAATTCCAGATACTTCTGTAAGGATATGCAAATATCTCTGGACAAGAAGTCCAACATCGAGTACCTGGAGAAGGAGTTCGGCTTGCACAAGTTCTTGCCCAAGTCCGTGTTGGACGCCATCAAACCCAAGGTGCTCAAGAAGGCGATACAGCAACAGTTTAAAAAGGTTAGTATTTGATAGCAGTTATGGGACTGGAGGTCACGGAAAGCTGAGGTATGCCGCGGAAAGCTGCCCCGCAGGGCCTTAAAAATGTTACTGCTTTGTCGTGGCATGCCGCGTCGTGCCGTCTAGTGAGCGCCTGAGATTATCGTGTCGTTTAAATCGTCGTGGCTTGTCCATATAAATGGAGTAATGGGGGCCTACCACCACCGCTTACAGCAATATTATTTTAATATTACTTCAGTGTAGGAAAGAGATGACCCTCTACAGGACGTATAGCTCCATCTCTTTCCCCCACGAACCCCACGGTGGTGGTAGGCCCCCTGTTCACATATAGGGCTTGT
Organism: Lithophane semibrunnea; assembly: GCA_947363905.1. NCBI lineage: Eukaryota > Metazoa > Arthropoda > Insecta > Lepidoptera > Noctuidae > Lithophane > Lithophane semibrunnea. Next base: position 8,972,751 of record OX376208.1, read on the forward strand.
CGTCCACGACTTTTTCAACCAAAATGAAACGATTTTATCGTCTCGACATAGTATGATATCTGTACTACGTTTTTAGTTCAAATCCTTGAAATAAATCTTGGTACTATTTAATTTTGTCCTCCATGTGGTACTCTGCTTAAAATAATACTAGGTGTTTCATCATTGTTACAGCCTAGCCTTTTCCAATTATGTCAGTGCGTGTGCTTGCATTTCAACATAATAGAAAATACCCTGTAACTTGCACAACATGACAAGTTAGGGTATTTTTAACAACATACCACGATACTGAGTGTATTACGGCTCAGATTTAAGCAGAGCCTTTTATCTGCCCCTGATTTTCTGTGCATTATCTACATTTTCACTTTATTTCCAGGTTGCAAACCTCAGCGATACAGAATGCATGTTAAAGTACCTGGACACGATGCATACTCACTACGGTTACGACCGGGAGACATTCACGGGTGCGCTAGGGACCGGCTGGGCCATCCCAGTGGAACTCGCCATTGGACCCTTTATTGGTAAGTCATGGTTCACTCCGCAAAATCATTCAAATAAAAAGCGACTCTTGCTACGACACAATAAAGTGCAATTCAAGTCGCGCTAATTACCTACAGTTATATTCCCCTAGAAGTTGCCTCTCTTTCTATCGCGTAACTCTTATATCTTGTGACTACGTTACGCTCGCTGAATTGGCGCGACAAGAAGAGCCCGCCGCGTACTAGTAGCTTCATACCTAAAATGCGTAGTGCGCCTTCTGTACCATTCTGTGGTCATAGGTACGAGCTAGAAGAGCAGTATAGCAGTTGTAGGGGTGTTTGAGAGGAAATTTGTCCGGGAAAGTACTGCCACTATACCCCTTTCGGCCACCAAGCGGCGTTGCTGTATTCTAGTTTGAAGGATATAGGTACTTTGGTATTACAGGCAGTCGTTTCAACTTTGTGCGAGGGAACACAGATGCAAAGCCTCAGATACTGCAGACAACCTACCATCAGGGGGCCAAGTCTACTAATTCACAAACGTGTCAATGGCCTCGCAATGATGACTTTTTGACTGATTTTGTATGGCATATCTGTCAAAAACTAATCATTGTGAGACCATTAACACGTTTGGATTGCCACCAAATACAGAAAGAAATGGAGCTATACTTAGTGTCATCCTATTTTCGCACAGTAACAATGACGACCAACACTGCACTGAACTAATAATAATACATTTTGCTCACAAAAGTTCTTTATTTGCTTCCAGATATATCGTACGTGTCCCACAAGGCGGGCGAGCCCCCCACCTACACCAAGATCGCGTCGTTCTGTGACATCGTCGCCGTGCAGACGCTCAAGTCCAACTGCACGCAACAGTCACAAACACAGGTACCTTACAAACGAATACAATATACATTTGAAATAATATTAGAAATTTAAACAAACCTTTTTACAGTCCGTTCAACCGATTTTGACTTCTATACCGTAGGCATAAGTATGGCATTAAAAGCAAAAAGTTTACACAATACCAACTGTCTACTGCAGCTGGCATTTGTCATGCCACCAACGCAATACCCAAATGTCCTTTCTTTGGTATTGTTCGTCGAGTCGTTGAGCTCCTTAAGTTCTGAGTTGAGCTCCACTATTACTGACAAATGCTTGCACTGACTGGACAGGTCCACTCAAATCTGTGTGGTTCTTTCCTCAAAAGACCATTTCAGACTCTTATCTACATGGTCCTCATATGGCCTGAGCAAGATTATGTCTGGACTTTAAAGGAGACGGTGACCTCTGAGTTTGTTTCGGCCTTTCTTCTCAGAGTAGTCAGATAGGAAACGCCGACCTCATCTAGCTTATTTTTACAACTTTTTAATATGACGTGTAAAAGTGATTCCAATATCCTATTTACAGAATAAACAATTTCATTTCATTTCATTTCAATAGAATTCAAAATCGGTTGAACGAACTGTAAAAAAGGTTTATTTATTATTCTAATGGAGTATAGGCTTCAAGGAGATTTACTGTTGACATTAAAAAGTGCACTTTATTATTAGTGGTGTAAAGTACAAAGTTGAGCAAAAACGACGCAGACCTCAAACAGTGCCAATTGTGATGTCTGCGTTCTCGCTTGGTTACTTAACAATTACTACTCCTGGGGCGTTTTTGGTTACGTTGCACTTTATGGCTCTGATAATACGGTTTACTTTTCAATGTCACCTTCTCTGGTTTGGTCTGCACTGATCTTTAAGAATGTTGTAATTTACTCGTTTTCAGAAATACTTATACATAATATTGGATTTTCAAAGAAGGATATAGTACGACACAACTTAGACGCATTAATTCTATTCAATTTTACGAATGTATTGGTTATATGACTTTACAAGTTATTGCGTTTCGTAAAGATAATTTTCACCTGAAGCAGTAATAAAGATTGGAGATTTAGAAGGTGCACTCAGTTCGGATGGTGATCGGTTTTACGAATTTTGCCGACATCTAAGTTGTGTCGTACTGAACCAAAATCTGCTAATCCATCGCACACAGATAGTCACATTATTTTTATTAATTTCAGAGCGGGTCCTGCGGTAAAGCAGCGTTACAGTTACGAGTGAAGGGCGCCACAGAAACGCTTACAATCACGTGCAGCAGCGTTGAGGTGAGCGGAACTACTCATTTAATTGGACTTATCTTGGTAACGACTAAAACACCGACTCAGTACGATACGGTTATTATTCGCCACGATTGACGTGAGATTAACACCTAGTACCAGGGGGCCAAGTCTACTAATTTACAAACGTGTCAGTGGTCTCACAATGATCAGTTTTTGACAGATATGCCATACAAAATCTGTCAAAAACTCATCATTGCGAGACCACAGACACGTTTGTAAATTAATAGACTTGGCCCCCTGGTCGACATAACAGACAGATAATGTATCCTTATTGCTATCCTTTAAAGATGAAATCCTTATAATAACTTAAAAACTAACATTTCGTGCAATAAAATACCTATTACAAAAAAAATGTACTTACAAATAATTTATTATATTATTTTTCCTTTGCAGGCTGCAGAAAGTTTAGCAGATTTAGTCGATGGTTACTGTAGACTGGTCACAGAATCACAAACGTCTCTATGGAATAGAACGAGTAAGTATACCAATAGTATTCACTTTAAAGACTCGAACTCTTAGTCCGAATAAATTGTAACAAAAATATCAAATATCGTAAATATTTACCTAAGACTTGTTTTTTCATCTCGTGGACTAATTTGACAGGTGCAAATGTCAAACTCCAAATTGAAAAAACAAACAACAATGTAAAAACAAATGTCAAATTAGGCTACGAGATTAAAAAACAGACTTTAGTTGATAAACTTATTTATAATTTCTTACAAGCTACCGTATGGAAACAACTCAATTGTCAATGTAAAAGTAAGTAACCAAAGAGAATCTCAAACTAAGACTAGTATAGTTTAATTAAATTATTAGCTTCTAGTCAACTACTTTCTAAAAAGCAGTGATAGCCTAGTGGTGTGAGTGTTGGACTGCCAAGTCATAGGTCTCGAGTTTGAACCCAAGACACGCACCTCTGACTTTTCGGATTCATGTGCGTATTGTATAATAGGCATGTGATTCAAATATGGGTCAAATTTTTTTTTTTATAAACTATATTACTTCAGAATTATGCCTCCATCAATATTTTTTAATAAAATTTCATTTTGAGCGAGAAATTAATTTTTAAAAAGTCCCAAATAACTGTGGGTAATTCAAATACTTGAAAAGCTAAGAGCGGATGTGACGTAACAATCCGGGATAATAATCAAAATGTCAACGTCAAGTCAATCAACAAGTGTCAAGTCAATGTCAAACGCTCCTACAAAAAGGAGTGTTTGACGTTGACTTGACAGTTGCTTGTTTGTTTTCACGGACTGTGACGTCGCCACACCAAGCGCGCCAAATGGAGGGGTTTAAATAGCACGGATCGGTTGGATATTTAAAAAAATAAAATTTTATATGTAAACTATCGAATAAAAATATAAAAAAAATACATACTTATTCCCTATTATCACTTGCTCCAATAACGGTGAAGGAAAACAGCGGGAGCAAACATGCCTGAGAGATATTTTTCGACGGCATGTGAAGCCAATTCAAGGCCTTTGGGCGGCATAAATATGACACGATCCTAATTGCGTAATGCACGATCGGTCAGAATTGGAATCGGTTTGAAACAAATGTCTAATCCATTGCATCATAAGTTCGAAAAATAAACTGCTCAACAACGTAACTTACAAACTTAAGAAGCAATGGATTAGACATTTGTTTGAACCGATTCCAATTCTGACCGATCGTGCATTACGCAATTAGGGTGCAGATTTACAAACAATTGCAATAAAATATCAATTCAATTGAACAAAAGCAGGCAACATACTACCAAACAATAAAAGGAAACGCAAGTCTTTTGTTTCTTTACTCACAAAAAAGAAAATGGCCGACCTCAACCCGAAACCATACGAAAAAGAAAGAATTACTTTCTACAAATATTTGTATTATGTCCTTTCTTTTTAAAATACAATCAGACGGACAAGTAAACACATCTTCAAACTTCATTCTATACGTATCTTTGTTTACCAAACATAACCAATTACTAAATCAATTTAAATACAAACAACGCTACCATTGTGTGTCCATATCTCTAAACTACATTCACTTTGGCAGCGGAGATGAGCAGTAGTTCGTCTGAAGGCAAGACGAGTTCTTGGGAGGCGAATACAGCGACGCTCCTGTCTGAAGACTATGCGGAAATTGTTGATGATGATGCTGATTACTCCACGCCGGCCGGTAAGTTGCACAGGTTATTTTTGGGATGACGAAATTCAAATTTTCTTACATTTTTTGCACATTGCAGGTCAGTATCACGTTGTACGTTGATCTAAATATGATTCGCGGCCGTAACAAATATGGATTTACAGAATTATAATCATTAGAATCAGCAATACAACTGTCTAAGTTCAAGTGCATTGAATGACCATTTCATGAAATCATGACTGGCACCTAAATGAACTTAAGGAGTTGTATCGCAGATAGTTATTGTCTATCATTTTGCAGTTTTTTTATTGGCATTACATGACTGTTTTTGACTTGTTTCAGTTCGAGATTACGAGTTAGTACGAAATCAAATAGAACTGACAGGAATAATCGGCGAAGGACAATTTGGAGATGTTCATAAAGGTAATCTTTTTTGTAATACGCTGTTTATCCCCACAATTTCATGACATAAGACATTTGTGATCATCTAGAATTTTAGAGAGCATATTATTCTGGACTAGGTGAACGTATATACGCTCCGTACGCGTTCAATTCAAACTTTCGAGCGTAAAATACTCCTAGCTTTGCTACTTTTTTTTTCTTCTATGCTGATATCTCACTAACACCTAGTTTACCTAATCTCATGTAGCTTACCATATCTTAACCTCATTCAGTTTTTAGCGTCTGTCTGTCTGTCTGTTCGCGATAAACTCAAAAACTATTGCACTGATTTTCATGCTGTTTTCACCGATGGATAGAGTGGTTCTCGATGGAGGTTTTAGTATATAATAACCAACATCAACTTGGGTGAAGCCGCGGGCATTACCTAGTAAGTAATATGATTGACATGTAAAAATGTTTGTACAAACCACAGATATTACAATACTACGTACAGATACCCAATCCCATACAAAGAAATGACACCATCCTAAGTCTGGCTATTGAGCTGGCTATTTTTCTTCCTCCATTTTTTTAACAGATGGCAGCATCAGCGACTCACTAATTGCCAGGGACTGTAGTTTTACAACGCCATCTAGGAGTCTTGCCTAGATACTACGCAAGACTCCTAGATGTTTTTCTTCCTTTTTTACGTTTTTTCTTCCTAGGTGTTCAAATTTTCATATTTCTACGTAAAGTACTAGATTTAAAAAAAAAGTTGTTTGATTTCCTTAATGAAACGACTCAAACGCAAGTTTAAAGTGAGTCATCACTTGAGTAAAACGCTATCTATTGCAAAGAGCTCTCGACAAAATGATTAACAGATCGCTACTTTATCATTCTAAGGGTTCAAATTGAAGTAAACGGCTTAATTTAAGTTTTTTGTTGAAAATACGAGATTTATGAGTGTAAATACATAAATCAGCATTAAACAAAGATGTTTTGATTTTTACTAATATTAACTCAGTCAAAATTTGCTGTATAACGCTTTGTAGTGATTGTTAATTTCATAAATTGTTACTTATGCTGCCATCTACGATTTTTTTTTAAGACTAATTATAATTTGTTCGAGTTGAGACCCCATGGTACAAACCTACTGACAGAAATAAAATCATTTAACAAAACAATAATATCATGTCTATATCCCGCAGGTACATGTAAAGTAACCCCAGCGAACCACCCGTCGCTCCGGCGAGCGGTGGCGCCGGGCGCGCGCGGCGAGGCCGTGGTGCCGGTCGCCGTCAAGACCTGCAAGATGGACGCCGACCTCGATACCGCGGAGAAGTTTCTAGAAGAGGCTTGTGAGTACACCTCCCTTCTACACCTCTTTATTAAGCACTCACTGTTTTTTTAATTCGGTGGAAATAAACCTTTGAAAGTTGCCCGGCTTTTGGTGATAAGTCCCGAGTGGCGAATCTTAGTGAGGTAGGTATACCAACTTCAGCACCTATACCACGACGTATTAATGCCACCATTTTTCCAGTGTTAGTGAGAGACGGAGCTATACAAGGCCGCTAGCACCATCCTTTTTACGCAGTGGAATAATGATGGCATTAATACTTCATAGTCAGCTCTAAGCTACCCCTGTACACAACCCTGAGCATCGCTGTCGACCCTACATCTAAATCAGCCGTAGAAACAGAACATTGCCAACTCACAGTGTGTTTGCATACATAGTCTCAGATTGGTTTACATAAGAAAGAACATAACTGGAATATAATGGTAGTATTATAATCTGTGATAATAATGGTCTGTATACAGGGTTAAATTTTAGTCTTTTAAATCCTCTTAGGGGGTCATTGTACTCATTATTATAAACAACTTTCACTATGGGACCAACACTGAAATCGCGAAAATAATCAGCTGTTCCCTACATTTTGACGAGCTATGCGAACATAAATGAAGGGAACAGCTGATTTTTTTTTCGCGACTAAAATTTAACCCTGTATAGGAAGAAATTAAGGGAATATGCATGTATTTTTTTAATCTTTTTATTCGATAGTTTACATCGTCAAATAATAGTTTTAAAAAAATCGACGGCAGAAAAGCAATTTAAAGTTGTTAAAAAAATGTTTAAAAATATCCAACCAATCCGGGCTATTTAAACGCCCTCCATTTGGCGCGCTCGGTGTGACGTCACCGTCTGTGAAAACAGACAAGCAACTGTCAAGTCAACGTCAAACACTCCTTTTTCTATGAGCGTTTGACATTGACTTGACACTTGTTGATTGACTTGACATTGACATTTTGATTGTTATTCCGGATTGTTACGTCACATCCGCTCTTAGCCTTTTCAAGTATTTGAATTACCCACAGTTATTTGGGACTTTTTAAAAAATAATTTCTCGCTCAAAATGAAATTTTATTCAAAAATATTGATGGAGGCATAATTCTGAAGTAACATAGTTTATAAAAAAAAATATTTGACCCATATTTGAATCACATGCATATTCCCTATTAAAAGAAAGTTTATTTTAGATTTTTTGAGACAAGTAATACCACATATCTATTGTTCCAGACATAATGCAGCAGTTCTCGCACCCGCACATCATCGGGCTGGTGGGCGTGTGCAGCTCGCCGCCTATCTGGATAGTCATGGAGCTCGCCACGCTCGGCGAGATGAGGGCCTATCTGCAGCAGAATGCTCACAGGTTAGTTCATCAATCACACAAACTCAATCTGCCTAGCCTTTTCCCAACTATGTTGGGGTCGGCTTCCAGTCTAACCGGATACAGCAGAATACCAGTATTTTACATGGAGCGACTGCCTATCTGACCTCCACAACCCAGTAACTGGGTAATACGATACCCCTTGGTAAGACTATCGGACTTTCGGGCTTCTGACGTCCCGTAACGACTGACAAAGATCCACGAATGATAGCCGGGACCGGTTTAGGTGTTTTCCGAGGCACGGAGGAGTCTCGGTATGTAAAGTTGGTCACCCATCCACGGACCAACCCTGGCAAGCGAAGCTAGGCAGATTGACCATCAGTTAATAGTCTGTGCATTAAGGTCGGTTTTATGACCATGAATTTGTATTGTTTCAGACTAGAAACCTGCACGCTAGTCCTGTACATATACCAGCTGTCGACGGCGCTGAGCTACCTCGAGAGCAAGAAGTTCGTTCACAGAGACATCGCCGCCAGGAATGTGCTGGTCTCCACACCCACTTGTGTAAAGGTATGTCACAGTATTTCAAATATTGTATTATAGATAGAAAAACATCGAAGGAAGGTGAAGGAAAACATCGTAAGACAACAGGCATGCCTTTTTTTTTGTGGGTGGGAAATCATCCAATGACTTCTTCCGCTCTGGGCGGAGCGGCCCTTCCGCTCTGCCCAGAGCGGAAGCGTGTCAGACTTTTACTGACTAAAACCCACCCGTGTTCCTTCAGTTGCCTGTTGCCAAGGTCCCGGTATCCCTTTCGGACTTTCCCGCAACCCTGGCAGGACAACAGGCATGCCTGAGAAATATTTCTCGACGGCATGTGAAGCCAAGTCAGAGGCCCATGGGCTTTAAAACTCTGACACCAGGTTATTCACTAACCATACGAAAAGAAGATACATAGAAAGGAATGGTACAGCTCATTGTGAACTAATCCGTTTAAAAAAGTGATCTTAGGTTATCGAAATAAAATTATAAGTAGTATAGGATATCATTTGGGGGACTGTCTTATGTAATTTTGTCGTTCAAAAAGTTTAGTGCTGGTTCTCGAGACTAATTTTAATACTAAATGATTTTTTATTTTGATTTAGAAATTAGTAAGTAGTAGTCATTCCGTGAGTTCATCATTCTCCTGCCGTTATACCAATTTATTTGTGGGGGAAAATTCTTCCCAACTTAAATCCTAAAAACTGATGAAGGGTGGCTATTTGGGGCTATCTTTTTATAAACTTTTGACCTCCAAAACCTACCGATTCTCAAAATAAATATAAACTTTTCTCTTCTTCCTCAGTTGGCAGATTTCGGCCTATCAAAGATGGTAGAAGACAAGTCGTACTACAAGGCGTCTCGCGGCAAGTTGCCCATCAAGTGGATGGCGCCAGAGTCCATCAACTTCAGGAGGTTTACTTCAGCTTCTGATGTATGGATGTTTGGTATGTATTTATGAAAATATGCATTTTTTTCGCCTTCATTTTTAAACAATATTTTTTCAGTAATTATTTTTAGTACAACTATTGTTCCGAGTATGTAAACTTGGTCTCTAGGCCTCACAAACACGCGGAGTCAACGAAAAACAAATTTAAACGATTTTTAAATTGAAAATACTCTTAAAATACGCATATTTACTTAGTTTTAAGGCTTTATTCTTACCATAATGTGCTTTTCGCAAAAAAATCCACAAAAATGCTATAGGTTAGATGTATTCTCGATTACAAAAATCGTTCAAATTAACGTTACGTTTATGTCGCATGGCCGTGCTAGGGCCTCTTGTGTCATCCACGAGGAAATTGTGCTATATTAAAATTATTAACTATTACTATTCTATTCATAATTGGCAGCAATGCTTATCCTACTATCTGCTTATACTCCTACTTAGTCTTCTTTTTGGCCATACTTTTTAACGAAACTCATTTTCCCTCCACAGGCGTATGCATGTGGGAAATCCTAATGCTAGGCGTAAAGCCATTCAGCGGTGTTAAAAACAATGACGTCATCGGCAAACTGGAGAACGGAGAACGTCTCCAGCTGCCCGCGCGCTGCCCGCCGCGCCTGTACTCCGTCATGTCGCGCTGCTGGGCCTACGAGCCCAGCCAGCGCCCGGCCGCGCACCAGCTCAAGGAGACGCTCTTGTGAGTCTAGCTTTTACCTACAATTTACCTGGAACCTTCCACCAACCTAGTCTGTTTTTAGGGTTCCGTACCCAAAGGATAAAACGGTACCCTATTACTAAGACTCCGCTGTCCGTCCGTCAGTGTATCTGTCTGTCTGTCTGTCCGTCTGTCACCAGGCTGTATCTCATGAACCATGATAGTTAGACAATTGAAATTTTCACAGGTGATGTATTTCTGTTGCCGCTATAACAACAAATACTAAAATAAATATTTTAGGGGGCTCCCATACACCAAACGTGATTTTTTTTTGGCCGTTTGTATAGATAATGGTACGGAACCCTTCGTACGCGAGACCGACTCTCACTTGGCCGGGTTTTTAATCTCATAGACTAATTTGACAGGTGCAAATGTCAAACTACAAATTGAAAAACAAACAACAATAAATTGAAATGTCAAATTAGTCTACGAGATTAAAAAACTTTATAGTTAACACGATAAACAAAAATCTACTCCATTGTTAAGTTAGAAACAAGAAAACCTCAGGATTGAATCACTCAATGAGAGTGCCAATGTCATATTGGCACTCTTATTGTTAGTAGGCACTCTTATTGTTAGTATTGAGTCATCGCATCACACAGTATAGGCTAGCAGCTAAGGCAACCCATTTGCACGTAAAATCGCTCTTTGTAACCGACTTCAAAAAGGAGGAGGTTCTCAATTCGACTATATGTTTTTTTGTGTTTTTTAATCTCCCTTATTTACTTTCATACAACCTTAGTGTGAGTTTCTTTTAACTATCTAGACTTTACGCATCGACCGCGTTCGTTCGCTCCGATTGGCCCTACACTGGCCTTCACTCGTGAAGGGCCAATCGGCGCGCCGAACGCGGTCGTTGCGTAAATTCGAGTTGGTTAAAAGAAACTCACACTAGGGTCTCTGTTGCATTTATATTTGTCAGGACTATTAAGTTAATGATAAACATGAATACAACTATTTATAATGATTTCCTGTATAACAGCGAGATCCTGCAAGAGGAGCGCAGTTCTGCGTGGGAGACGATGCGACGAGAGAACAGGCGCGTGGCGGCCGCGTCCTTCAGCGATGAGCCGCCGCCCAAGCCGCAGCGACCTTCCAATAATATTGCGGGTACATAGACAATTACATATTTAAAACTTAAAATTCTAGGAAAAAGCTGGTGTTCTGCCAAAATTCTTGGTCATTTAAATAATAATATTTTGTAATGTTCAAACACCATTTGAATTGTTTTATGAATATATAAATTAAGTTAAATTAAATGTTTGTTAACTTCATCTGCTTGACTACAAAAATAACCCCATGGATATTTCTGAGTTTTTCCAAATTTTAAGAAATAATAACTTCATTGCAACAAAAAAAGCAGGAGAAAAAACTAATATCAACTTCTTTGTCAACAGTAAGCGACACAACGCCCCAGCCCGCCGGTGGCAACGCGGCCCAAACCTACATCGTGGCCCAGAACCCACTAGTCCTGGCCCACCTCCTCAGAGAGAACCAAGCCCGGGCCATCCACCCGCAGGCCTACACCACCCCGGCCTCGGTATTCAACACAGTTTCCGTAGACTTCGCCGAGACACTACCGGAGACCCACGACATCGTTGACAAGATCATACACCCTAGAGCCGACGAAAAAATTGACATTCCTCTCCAAACCGCCCCCATTCCTGCTGCTAGCTTACAGAAGCTGGATCCTATAGTCCCCGCCCCCACCCCCTCCGATCCCCCCGATGAGACCTTGACAGTGGTAGTAGGTGCGCGGGAGAGTTGTGACAATCTTTGTCAGAATATTCCTGTCTCCCCGCGCGAGACGTCATCGCCTTCCCCGGCCGTTGAGCCCGAAGTGCCTGAGACTTATGCTAGCCGCGTTCGGTCTTTAGAAAGGAATACTAGAGGCGCTTTATCTAGCGCTGAACGAGCTCCCATTCGTATGGGTTCGTTAGAACGTAATGCTAGGGGAAGTGTGTCCCATCGCGGTTCACCGGTCCCTATCGCGCCTTTTACTCGCCAGCATTCGGTCCCCGCGTCTCCTCCCCCTAGGACTCGTAGAGATCAAGATATAGGACAGTTCGCCGTCCAAGGAGCTTTGAATGCCCAATTAGCAGCCAGTGTCATGAATAAAATGCGCACACAACCTGAACCAGCTTTGGTGGAAGAGATTTACGATTTTGGTGGGGATAATGTGAAGAGTTGCGTCGCTATAGCAGCGCAGAGAGCGATGGCACGACCGCAGTACCGACGAGAGAGTAGTATGGCGGCCTCTCATCCCTCATCAGCGTACGGTGTCCCTGTTGGAGTGGTACAAGGAGTTCCATACTCCCCCGGACAGGCTCGGCCATCGAAAGTCCCACCTGGATTTCTCCGCTCTGCAAGCCCACAACCCTTCCAATCGGCCCAAGGTTTTGCGTCGCAACCAATGGGCGTGGTCCCTCCAATGTCGTATGGAGGTCAGCAGATATATACACACAGCGTGTCTGGGGCACAGCCGATGATGTATAGGGCTCAGGTGGCGAGTTCCCAGGCACCTCAACTTGCCGGACCGGCGTACCGTCCGGCGATGGTACAGCCGACCGATGCTTCCGTCGTCTTCGCGGCACGGATGGAGTGTCAGCCGGCCGTGGTTTCTGCCGTAGCGCCGGCTCCGGCCGTGTCCGCGCCGTCCGGTGCCGGACACGGCGTGATGCCGGTTCACGGCGCCGTACAAGGAGTGTCGACCGGAGTGTCGCACGTACACGGTGTGGCACAACCTGTGCAGGTGAATGGATTGAAAGCGTAGATTTTTTTTAACTTTTGTACGGCATGTTATTGGTGTTATGGGTAAATGCAAAATAGTGATGGATTCTACTAAAATCTTAGTTGTGTGGAAGAAAATAAAAATACTTAATGATTTTCGAACAAGAAGATCTAAATGATAATAATTGAGTTGAGATTATACATTCCTAATTTTGAAGTCTCGCCATGAACATTTTTCTTTTCAATTCTCTTGAAGTACGTAAAACCTAAGTTATTAAATATTACATAACAAAAGAATCTGAACTCGGCGTCCAGTCTAACCGGACGCAGCTTAATACCAGTATTAAATAATAATAGTAAATATTCCATAAAAGTACATAGTATAATTTAATATTCTTCTAGTTAAATCTATCAAGTTTTGCATTAAACATGAACACCCTAAAGGCGGAACTAGTTCGTATGTGTGTGTAGATATTAGAGTACGCATGCTCGTTATGATTAGGAACATAGTTATTTAGTATTTTTATTTTAAGTAAATAGTACTGTATATTAACTACGTAGCGGATCCCCCTTTATTTTTTTTATTGAAGGCATAATCTCACTCTTGATCTATTTTTTATATTTGTCTACATACACCAGCCGCTTTATTCTGTAAACATTTAACCGTGAAAACGTAGGTGAAGTGAGCTCAAGGAACGTATACTCACCTACGGTGTATGTGTGAGCTTGAAGTGGAGTAGTAAGCTTGAACTGGGCCCATAACCATAACAGGTTATGGGTTTAATAAATAAAGCAAGTGAAAATAATTTGCATCGTTCTATATTTGAGACATTACCACAGACTACAGAGTTTATAATAACGTTACTAATGAAATACATTTAGTAATATTCTATGGTAGTGATAGTAAAGTAAAGTAAAGTAAAGTAAAGTAATCATTTATTTGCATAGATTGCAGGTACAGTAAATAAGATGTGAACAATTATGGGTGATCCTTGTACAATCTACCTTATATTAGGCATGCAACATTATAATAACACGAGTGAATTAAAATAAAATTAATAGTAAAGATGAAATTATAGATTATTTTTAAGGTATAACAGTTGAAACAATATTCGGCATGGTACATACATTACAATAAAACATTACTTCAAATATCTTCAATACAATAGGAATAATATTTTTTATAATAATTGAAACAATGCCAAAATTAGGTATGTCAGCTTAATTAAATTATTCATTTTATAAGTCAGGATCTTTAAGAAAGTCATTCACAGAATAGTAGCATTTTACAATTAATAATGCTGTCAGTTTCTTTTTGAAGTTTTGAATTGTCTCATTTTTAATTATGTCGGGTACTTTATTATATATTATTGGGCCCATACTAATAACACTTTTTTTCTGTAACGCGTGATGTAACAACTGATAATGAAGAAAGGTCTCTAATTTATAACTACAACAGAGTAGTGAGCTTGAAGTGGAGTTGTTATTCTACTTGATGCTAGGGATTGACACTATTGACTTTTTATTTTTTTTATAATTTATCTCGCATCAAGCTTAAATCTCGATTTGAAACGCTATATATAAACCGCCTTACTAATAAACGTTGTATAGCGCCTGTATAGTTACACAACGCTTTGTCTGCTTCTTTCAAAAGTCAAATTACTTTTGAAAGAAGAAGACAAAGCGTTGTGAAACTATACAGGCGCTGTACAACGTTTATTAGTAAGGCGGATAGTAAATAAAAATATTTCGTTCCGTAGTTTGTAAATATCCAATCTCATTCCCTGTTATGGAGGTGTATGAAGGGTGTATGTGTAAATATTTTTATTTTGCAATTCTTTTTTTTTCTTTTGTCGTTGGTTTGTTTTTTGTTTTCAGATTTTTTTGTGTCATTTGGGTTTCTCCGGTAGAGTGTCGGTTTTTATTTTATTTTTTATTTATCATTTTAATATATTTTTTTAGAAATAAATTGTGAAAAAAGCATGACAAAATTTTTTGTACGGTTTTTCACAATTTAATTCCTTGATATACAAAAATGAATTAACATTGTGGTTGTATCAAAATTTCTCAAAAACTATTCGGTAATGTCTGGTTGATAACGTTTTACTTTTATTTACTAAAAACATGTTAATATTTGTACAAAATCTGGAAATTGGCGATGTCACTAACAGCAATGTTAGTTCTATAAAAACGTATAGATTTAAGTCCCATTCATGCACGTTTAAGCTTTATGTTGCACTATTCAAAGCATTTTGATTTTTAATTTAATAAAAAGGTTTAATTAGTTCACCAAACTCTTTTCCCAATAAATTATTTGATACTTTTTTTGTAAACAAATGCAGTCGATTATAGCTCTTATTTTCTAATTAATAGAGTCCGGAATGCGACAGCGAACAAGCGGTAGAAAGGCGATTGTTGGCCGAATTGGCGCGACAACAGCATCAGAGTGAAGAAGACAGACGATGGTTGCAGATGCAGGAAGAGAACTTGGTAAGTACAACACCATACATGCATGCATGCATAGAATGGTTTGAAAGAAAGAAGAGAAAAAAGGCTTATGGCTGATTTTTCCAACAAATTTGATAGATATGAGCCCTCATTGCCGAAGAAATAGTTCACCGCAATAATCATTTTGAAACAAAAAAAAGTCTAACTCGCTCTTACACGTGACAAATAAGAGTTTTGTACGTATAATAGAAAATAAAATAAAAACTTTTTACAAAAAAAAAACTACCCGGCTTCCAAAAAAACACTAAAACGTGTAAAATAACTAATTTCGGAATTTGTTGTCTTTGGTTTTCGTTATTTGCCACCGACTTCCGAAATTAGTTATTTTTTACACACAAATTCGAATACTACTACCTACTATTATTATATTATTATTATAAACATTTATTTCGGACCAGGTCCATATTCTTGTTAGTAACAATATACTTAATAACTAATGTTAGTATTCAACACACAACACAAATTAAACTGCGACATGAAGCCGCATCCACCTGTAGCATGGGGGACTCCCCCCGATTTGCAAATACACCCAGTATAGAGTTGGAACTACCACGAACGCGAGTGAGTAGGGAGGCACACCTTTTCCTCATGATGGCGGCAAATCCATCAACCCGCGCCTCAGCAAACATCCCTGACGCACTGCAACGCCATGGCAGTCCCAACAGCACCCTGAGTGCATTGTTATATTGGACACGCAGGTCGCTGTATGCCCGCTGCGAATACCAGACCCACAGGCGGCAGGTGTAAAAAGATTGGCAATATGCTTTAAAAAGCGTGATCTTAACGGAAGTCGTACACCGTGCAAACCTGCGGGCCAGCATGTTACAACGGACAGTCAGCGACCTGCGTTCCCTTTCTATGTCCACATTATCACTCAAATCATCGGTGACCCAGTGACCCAAATATTTAAATTTAGATACCCTGCACAGTGGAGTGCCATAAAGTGACACACTCGGAAAAGCTGGGTAAGAAAAACCACTTGCTTTGAAGAGCATTAGTTCACTCTTCCCTACATTATACTTGAGCCCATGAGTCACCGCATATGATTCACAAATAGACACTAGCCGCCTCATGGCACTAATTGATGGACTCAGCAACACCATGTCGTCTGCGTAACTAAGGTTATTGGTACACACTCCGTCAATATGACATCCAACCATGGTGCCGCTGAGTTCGGCAATCAGCCGGTTTATGTACAGGCTGAACAAGCGAGGTGAGCTTAACCCCCCCTGCCTCACTCCGCACTCCAACCGGTACACACCCGACAGAGAACCGTTCCATCTCACACAATTGCATTGATTGCTATACCAAAACTTAAATATGGACATAACTTCAGTTGGTAAAGAAGTTTCAGATAGCAACTTATCCCACAACACGTCATAACTGACAAGATCGAATGCCTTCGATAGGTCCAAAAAACAGGCAAAGACAGGCGTTTTTCTATCCTTGTAGTACTGCACAGTCTGCTTCAAACACAATATAGCGCTTTCAGTAGACAGCCCCGGCCTAAAGCCAAACTGAGCGTCGTGTAATTGAAGATGCTTAGCTAATTGTTTGTCAAGCAGACTGTCCAACACCTTGGCTGAAATAGTCGCCAAGGATATAGGTCTGTAATTGAAGACATCGGAGGCATTTCCAGTTTTATTTTTAATAACAGGGACCACAACTGTAAACATGAAGTTATCTGGTAAATAGCAGTGACTGACACACAAATTAAAAAACATAGCAAGTACACGCGGCAAGTGCACCCCGGCGTATTTCAGATGTTCGATACTGAGGCCATCATGACCTGGTGACTTACCCCTCTTCATTGATTTTACCACCGACGCAACTTCCTTAACAGTAAATCGAACATCAATGTCCCCAGAAATGGCCTCAGTATGGACAATCCGAGTCGTTCTAACAAGAGGTGACTCAACCTTAAAGTGTTGCTTAAATAAGTTCGCTACTTCTGTTGGCTCGTGCACGCCCGCCACGCTCACCGGACAACCTGACCGCGGATTTAACTTATTGGTCGCCTTCCAAAATGCACCAAACTGCTTATCTGAATGATTTTTTGCCATTATATCCACTTTTATTTGTTTTTCATTATCCTGACAATATTTAAGCTTTTCTTCAAAAACTTTTCTGGATTGACACATGTTTGTGTAAATGTACCCCGACGTAGGTTTGTTATGTAGCAACCAAGTCTGATAATGCATGCGGGCCTCCCTGTGAGCATCACGTACATGCAAGTTCCAACCAACTACATATTTCCTTTTACAACGTATGTTATCAGAACCAATATACGACATATCTGCACCTTCTTTCAAAATACTTACAACCGTGTCATACATTTCATCTAACAGTATGTGGTGGCTAGTATCAGAGCACATTCCATGCGAACAATAACGAAATTCCGTAGGAAAATCTAATAACCTTAATTTTGAATTACAAAAGTTTTTATAATCATCAATTTGTTTAACATTTCTTTCACCCCAAATGACCCTATTACACGAGTGGCTTTTGGTAACTGACTTAGGTATTATTAAATCTATGTTACACTCAATAACCAAAGGAATGTGGTCCGACGAGTAAACATCATAAAAAACAGTCGCTTTAATTACTAATTGTCTCGCTGCACTACTCACCACACAATGATCTAGCCAGCGCAGCGCGCCGTTAGCTGTGCTTTCAAATGTAAAAGTATTATCCGGCAATAATTCCATGTCCACACACGACCACGATTGTTCCGTACACACGGTTAACAGTTCATTTGCAAAACGTTCACCCGGGTGAGCGTTGAAATCTCCTAATATACAGACCGTTTCTGTGTCACTGTTTTCAGTAATCGCAATAATCTCACTCAAACAAGTAGTAAATTCTATTATATTATCACTCGAGTCAGTCGGCATATAAACCGAGAAAACTAACATGGATCGATCCGTATGATCAACTAAACGAACGCTATTACACGACAACACTGACACTTTTGCGAAAGCCGACTTCCTCCACAACAGAGCAACCCCTCCGTAGGGTCTGCCTACGAGTACTCCGGCAGACGTATCAACAGCAGACTTCCCTGTATACGCGAATTCATCATGTATTGTGCCTAAATAGGCTAAATCATGAGGTAACAGCCAAGTTTCCTGCAGCGCGATGACGTCAGCCACTCCGCATAACCTTCTCACACAATCAGCTGATCGAGTGATATTTTTACAATTAAACGTTGCTAGGTATGTGTTTTTTATTTTCATGTAAATAACAGTGACGGAGTAACATAAACATCGTCCATATTGATTTAAAATATCACCCTTTTAGGATATGTGGGAAAACGTATTATTGAAGCTCAATAACTACGGAAGCAAAGTTAAGTGGGAAAAATACGTAATATTTAAGCTAACTCAAAAACTACGCAAGCAAAGTTAATAAATTTTTTATGGGCCACCTCTGAAGCATGGCCTACCAAACAAAAATAAAGAATCATCAAAATCAATTCATAATTGGCGGAGTAATCGCGTATCAAAGACACAGACGAATTGAGAACTTCATCATTTTTGAAGCCGGTTAAAAACTACATTAAGGTTTGTATTTTCTTTCAGAAAAAGCGTCTATCCAATGTGCAACTGTCGACTGAGTCCGACCCGGGAACCGAACAGAAGTCAGATAGTACCAATGAACCGAAAGCCTCTAGTCAACCACTGTCAGGTAAATATCGTACTAACAACGACATTTCCCGAGGCGTGGTGTGAACACAGCTTTAGCAGTTTTGATTACTTCAATGAGGGTTAGTTCACACCGAGACGCGAAGCGACGCGCACTTTTTATGATCCGATACAACATCGAATTTATTTACTACACAGTAAGGTACACGCGCTGCGCAGCACCGCGCATTTCAGCGTACTTTGACAAATGTCAACCCTCGCAATGAAATGGAACCTTTTTGTGAAGAAAATAAGTTGCATAATTGTTAAAAAGTGCGCGCAGCATCGCGTCGCTTCACGTCGCGGTCTGACCTGACCCTAAAAGTCCACACAAAGTAATTATTTATGATCAAATAAATGATTTAAACTAACTTTTATTTTACAGCTGCAACTTCTGCTGAAACAAGTCCGGCGAATACTGTATCTAAAGAACGACCGCCCAGTGAAGAAAATGTAAGTTTCAAACTTTCAGGATAATATTTTGATCGCCTGACTAAAGCTGAATGTTTGTTTAATTGTCTTGGTCTGAACTGACACAGTACTAAATGCACAAACAGGCAGTTGTGAAGCAAATCGAAATATTATTCAAAATGTTTTTTTTATAAGGACTCTTCTAGACGTAGATTTCAGAACTTTTCAATTAGGGATTTAAAGACAAACATACAATTCTTTCATTGCCCCAATAATGTTTCAGAGAACTATTCCTGAAACATTATTTTTTATGGACAATTATATATAAAAATACAATATTTATCTTTTCATTTCGAATCCTTTTTTTTACTATACATATTTTTCATTTGCTTATACCAGAATCAGACGACAAGTCTGATTGGTAGACTTGTAAGTCTGTCTGGTATAAACAATATAAAAACATAAGAATCCCAAAGTTACATAGCAAACCTTCTAACCCCAGGCCGGCTCCAGCAACCCGGACCCCGTGTACGTGGCCACGACGGGCGTCGTGCGCTGCGTCATGCGCCTGGCGGGCGCGGCCGCGGGCGGCGCGGGCGCGGCCGGCGTGCTGGCGGCCGTGCGGGCCGTCGGGGCCGAGCTGCGGGACCTGTGCGCCACCGTCGACAAGGTCGTCGTGCCCTTCCCGCAGCACGCGCAGAGGTGACACACAGCTCAGCATGTACCACTATTTGAATTCAGAACCGTAGATAATTATAACACATTCCATTATTAACTTTAACGTCACTAATCTAAGTTGATTTTTGAGTGACCTTTTGTAATAAAAAGGCGCAAAATATTTTTGTTACAATGGATTATGAACTTTGTCATGACATTGAGCTTTCTTTCCAAAACTTAATAATGATCTAAGATTCTGAAGTCAAAAGTATGCAATTAAAATACAGGGTGTTTTAAGGCGATAACGGCGGGCGATAGCCAGTAATTGAACATCCAATATTTAATTAAAGCAATTTTTACGATGCTCCATAAGAACGATATTATTATACAGTGTGTTGTAATAATTTAATCTTGAGTATGAATATAATCTATCCTTTATTAATTTATTATTTTAATTCTCAGGGAGGTTGAGATGGCTCACCAGGTGCTCAGCAAGGACATGGCGGCACTAGTGGAGGCCATGCGGCTCGCGATACAGTACCACAACACCACGCTGCAGCATGAGTACACTAAGTAAGTGGCAACGAGTAATGACCAAATATGGGCATAAAAAGCTTTCTACAAACGTCAAAATCTTTCCACAAATATTGACCCATTTTTCTCAAGTCGCCTACTATGGAGACTCTCCCTGATAGAGGGATATATCGGAATCCTGCTGAATAAGACGATACTTTAAGATTTACAAGTCCTCAACATTAAAAGGTTTTATCGACTTTAACGTGACACGAAAGATTACTTACCGTGAAAATTTTCATTGTGATTAATGACGATTACCACTAAGTGCCAGAGTAGCCAACAAAATTAAAAGGTTAAATATGCGCTATCAAGTGCTTGCGATTTATCGTCAATATATCCAGGATATTTTTTTTTATATCCAAGATAACAATGAACACTGACATTAATACACCCAAAAACCCTAGATTCTTCTCACAGACCCTCTGTTCTTCTCACAGAAACATGCTGGCAGCAGCCCACATCTTAGCCATGGACGCTAAGAACCTGCTGGACGTGGTAGACTGCATCAGGTCGCGCCACCCGCACGTGGACTGGCGCGCCGCGCTCGCGCCGCCCGCCAGCCCTCACGCGCAGGTTAGTGTCGCATGCTGAGCAGGAGGTAAGTCGGAGTCTTTTTTTTTATTTTTTATTATCGATCTGGTCAAAAAAGGGTTGCAGATCTTGGATTTGAGCTTTCCTAAAAAAATTATAAAGGTTTGCGACTTGTCCTCTAAAACCTCCTCTTTGTCCGCGTCCTATTTAAACGCGATCGGTCGCGTTCATGTGTCACTTTTTGGTCGGAAAACCGCATAGCGCCCTCTGCCGGCACAACCACGCGTTCAGATTCACCGAACAAAAAGTTCCAACGATCGTGTATTCGCGTGACGATCGCTATTAAATAGAATACCGGGCTTATTTCACAGTGTCCTCTAAAGCACAATGCACATCATACGTGTGTAATTATTTGCATGGAAACTTAGCTGAAACTTATTTAGAACTGTTGAAATAATCCCTAGTACTCGGGTTAAGTTTTTATTTCAGTTTTACTGAAGGGATCTAAATAATAAGATTTGGTTTAAAAAAATGGCAATCCTTTTTTGATCAGTGCAGTACCGATATCGATAGGTAGGTCTACTGGTAGTTTTTAATTCAATAATTTGTCAATTTTAATTGAATGTTGAAAATTTTAATTTAGTTTTTATCGATACTTTTACATATTTATATATTGAAAAGCATGTTTTAACGATCTTATTAACATATTTTTTTCTTACATTTGCATGCAGCAATCCTATGTAGTCGGTAGTATGTAGTCAGTATCCATTTTCTAATTTTATTAAGCACGTCAAATACTGGAAAGTAAAAAAAAAAAAATTCAAAAGTCATAAACAATTCTTACAGGTCGTTACGCCTCAAAACCAGACGCTGACCTCTCAAAACGAAGTGTTCGCGGCTCAAAACCAAATATGCGTCCCTCAGAACCCGGTGCTAAGCAACCAGTCATCGGTGCAAGAGGACGAGGCGCCCCCTCCGAAACCAGACTTCAAGATCAACCAACCAGTGACCACCAGCCAGCTGACCGTCACCGAGCAACCGCCCAAAGAACACAGCAGTTTACCTGCCGCACCAAACAGGGTATCCACCCTCATTCATAACTACAACCTTTATGGCAATGTGAGAGAACCACAACATATATATGGCAACACTGAAGCCTCATCCTTCCAATACTCCTCATCAAGCTCTGATGATGTCAAAGTAGATTCAGCCCCTATGGAATCTGTTAAAAGTCGAGTCCAAGCCTTAGCTGGCAAACTAGACTCCCCACCAATATACTCTGTCAGCAAAAAGATGATCCCTCTAGATCAGAACATTGGTCACACTGATCAGGGGTGAATGACCTCTTGACGTTTTGCGCTTGTAGTGGCAATTTTTATTTTACGTCGTATGACGTCGACAGCTTTACATAGGCTATGACCTAATATTAGAATGACTAGTGTACTTACCCGGATATGCTCATAGATATTTCGTTTGCCGCTTAAATTCTATAGTGCGACGCTTATTTGGAAAAGACAAAGGAATGCTCAATATTAACTGTAGCGAATTAAGTGAGCCAAATAATTGTCGTTGTATCCATCCATTCGCGTTCGTTTGAAATCGGAGTTCATATACATAACCGTTTATTAATGTTGTATTCTTGTAAATAGTGTGGTTCTGAAACGTTCGACAATGGGAAGGCAAAATGTATAATAGGATAAATTTAATACCAACATTCTGTAATAATTACTTATTTTTTATTATTTTTGTAAATTTTTATATGGTTAAAATATAATCTACTGTCTCCTATTCAAATGTTGCCAGAAGTCAATTCAGCTTAAAATCTAAATTAATTATGTATATTATGCCTAAGTAATAATGGCCTAAATTACACAAGCATTCTGCCTTTCCACTGTTGATAGTTGTATGTGTATTTAGCTGCGGTTCATAATTTCTGCTTTTTGATAGAATTTGAATTGAAACGCTTTTCTATAAATTAATTGGCAAATAAAAACCGGCTGTTTACATGAATATAACTCTATAATATATGTTGATCATCTAGTGATATCTATCTACATATCATCAAGATTGTTGTGCTTCAAATAAATATGTGGTGTTGCCTATTCGTGAATATTATTGTTCGACATAATCTCTGTTCGTTCTCTTTACATCATACTTACATCTCTCATACAACGGCACTCAGAACTGTTGATTGTGAAATCATGATAATATTGATTTGTGATATTATTGCCAATAAAATTTTAATACTTTTAATAATAAGGACGGCTATGTAACGCAGTACAGTGAGCACATTCCTCAAACTTGCACCTAATTAGTAAGTTTTGTAGTTATTTTCATACAAATTTTATATTTTTGGTGTAACGGTGTTGCCGATTTTATACTCAGCCAGTACTGGTGCATACGTGTAAGAATGAATTCTTCCATAGAACAATAATTTTCTAACTGATGTCGTTTGAAATTCATTTGAAAGTATTATTTTTAATGTAAAATGTATTATTGCGAGTATATTGTGTAT
Source organism: Lithophane semibrunnea (assembly GCA_947363905.1). Taxonomy (NCBI): domain Eukaryota; kingdom Metazoa; phylum Arthropoda; class Insecta; order Lepidoptera; family Noctuidae; genus Lithophane; species Lithophane semibrunnea. The sequence goes on from OX376208.1 coordinate 8,996,389, forward strand.
ATTTTTCGTTAGGTAGGGTGCGTTTACAAGTCACAACTTATTGTAACATTGTGCATTTAATTCCTTATACATTCTCACACAGTATTCAGCCGATTTGATTTATTTTCTTTGTAAAAATGTACAAAACAATTTGTCAATAATTATTATAATTTTTATCCAAAGTTTTTATTATAAGCTAGATCTCAGATGGAATTTGTAGCGTACGTTAAATCGATTAGTTTTGTAATTATGAAATCAGAATTTATTTATTGACGAATCTTCGGTTTATTTGTAAAGTTGATTTTCCTAATAATGTGTTAGTGTTAAGCAGGATATCATTCCAAAGTGTAATGGTTATAGTAAGCAGTACGTAGTCCATATATTATTGTAGTGAGCTGCCTGAGATTATTTTCCAAATATCTGATAATGGTGGACCGGTTTTTGTTTACGCATTGAATAAAGGACAAGTCAATCATTCTCTTTTGTTTTATTTCCTCATATTTTGATTTAGAAACCTATTTTCTAGGATTAGATAGTTCCAGTGGACTATCTATCTGACGCTATCGTTGAAGCATTTAACAAGGCAAAAAAGTTTTATTTTATTTTTATAAATTGGTTTTCATAGGATTCATTTGTTCATGACCAATCATAAAGTATCAGTTCAACGTCCAAAGCGAAGCAGATTTCTCACAATTTAGCAGTTTATGGTCGAAAACTACAATGTTCAATATCTCCAAAACAACCTATTTTGAACCCCGAAATGAAAAACACCGTTGCAAATTAACTCTAGTATCGCCCATTTCAGGAAATGCACCCAATTGCCACTAGCCTACACCTTCGAGTCGTTAGACGCTGCGAACGAAAATGTACCTAATCTTACAAGCATATATAGTGAGTTTTGCTTTGTAGCTGCGGGCCGCCGCGTGGTTATTGTGAATTGCCAGGACTGCCTCTTTAGATAAAGATGTCAGTAGGTATTTGTAGTACAATTTATGAAAAAAACAAAAATGCTTTTTATTGTTTAATTGTTGAAAATACGTTTGAAATAAAGATAAAAAAAACTTACAAGTGTTTTATTTTTATAAAATGATTAATAATATTTTCCCTTGTCAAAATTCACGATTATTGAACCGCGCTGGCGCCATATTGTGACGTCATACACGGTTTTCTAACACTTTACGCTTTTAAATAAATAATAATGTAAATATTATTGAATATTATTTTGTACAAAGTAATTTTCAAATGACAGTTGAAAAATGGAGGTCATTGACCTTTCTCTTATTATCTCAGACTCATAGTAAACTCAAAACTCAAACTCAAACTCAAAGCATTTATTTCAATTAAACCATTTACAGGCACTTTTGAATTGTCAAGGAGTCGGTCAGTCAGAAATATGAAGCTAGTTGCCCATTCCAAAGCGTAGTAGGTACCTATGGAGAAGAACGGGCAAGAAACTCCACGGACACTCTTTTAAATCAAAATATTGTTACAATATATGGGTTACATCATTCATGTTGAAATTATAAATGTGAGAACAATGTAAAAAGCGCGTTAAAAGCGTCCGCAATTATGACATACAAACAATTCAAAAATTAAAATAAGCCATGGCAGCTAAGAAGAAGAAGCACTAGAAGCACAGATTACGTTGGTGGAAGTAATTTACGTACACACGGCTACACATCAAGCTATACATTTCCAGTTTATCCTGATCTCGCATTATATAGGATTTCCGTTCAATGAGAGGTCAGCTTATACTGGAAACGCTATATAGCTTGATGTGTAGCCTCTTCTTCTTCGTTTTATCTCTTCTCTTGCTGGATCTACATCCACCAACTGCACATAATACACTAGAACCAAACCATATCATAAGAATTTGAAACTCTCGACCGAAATAATATGCATACGTAGTACGTACGCGCCTTTCGGCTGTCGGCAACCCACTGTGTTACTGACTCTGCCAAGGCCACCATCAGGGATTTTAATTTTGATTACACAAAAAATTAGTCGCTAATTAGTCGAAATTTGTCGCCAAATATCAGAATTTATCGGTCACTGGTTCAAAAGATATAAGAGTTTTTATGTGGCCGATCTGGAGAGAGTCTCCCCAGCAGGGCCACATTTATATCTCAAAAACTAGGGCACCTAACGAAGATCTGTTTTCTCCCATAATTAGTCGCTAATTTGTCGCAATTTGTCACCAAGTTACAGTTTCAGTCGGGTCTTAGTTTAGGAGATAATATAATGAGTTCAATTAGTAAGGCATAGTCCAAGAGCTAGATCGAAGAGTTCACGAAAAATTGCCAAGAAAAAATATTTCTATTAATATGTGTAATATACTTCTAGTTTTATTGGTCTAAAGTCCTTAGAAATGTCCGAGAGACATAAATTCTCAATTAAATACATGTTTTCATGTTTTAAATTACTAGGTTAGAGTGGCTTAAAATCCTTGCTCTTGGTCTATGTGGTGTTAAGATGTACAGTTGCATGTAACTGTTTTACCAGTTTACAATGTTAACCACACAACAAAAAAGTTAAATATTTATGGGAAATGGCGGCTGGTTTTATACATATTTTTCCCGCTAGCGATGCACGCGCGGGTGTAAATAAAGGCACTGGTAATACCACTAAACAGCTTATATAAAAAAAAAATTAATAATAATAATACATAATACGCAAATGGGGTTAGGGTAGTGAACAATATAGACTGAAATTGCCACAGACGATATAAACCCTTATTTATTAGTACAGATAAGAGTTTTATTCCGCGCGAACGCGGTGGTACACGGGTAGGCCAGCGCGGTTCGTACGGGCGGGTCAAGTGGCCTGCGCGCGTGCCATCCGCGGTCTTACCGGAAAAAAGCGCAAGTCTGCTCTGTGGTAATTTGAAAATGCTCATTTATTAGTAGGATAGTTCATACTAATTCAATGTATCCCACTGACGTTTAGTTATGGTAAAAAAAAAAACCATGGGATTTTTTTTACCTTAACTAAACGATAACTAAGCGAAAGCCGACGCGTCACGCCGGTGACGTGTAGCAAGGGAAACCCTCGTTCTATCTCACTCTTTTCCCCGTTTTTGTATTTTCCGAATACCTATAATAGAGATAACAACACTCGAGTTCGTAACTATTTATAATAAGTTCCACGTACCTACTTTAATTAAACTGGCTGACTTTAACTTACGTGACGGGCAACTCGTTCTAAGTAGCTCGTCTGTACACGCGCATGTAACTCTTTCTTACTTACCGTAAATGAAACGGAGCGCAGCGATCTATCTGCCAGCGACTAAGTGGTAAATGCACATTGTGTTATATAATTAAATCATTACATATATTTTTATTGTAGATTTGTTTATAGGTAATGAATACAGCTTTACTTTGGTGGTTGAAATTATAGAATAAGTATATATTAAACAAACATTCCTCCATAAGACGTCATAGATACTGTCTAGAAACTACATAAAGTATTTTGTACTTGCTTGTACCACTGTATGGGGAAATTGAATTCTTTAACATCTTTTGAACCATGGACCGACAAATTCTGATATTTGGCGACAAATTATGGGAGAAAACAGATCTTCACTAGGTGCCCTGGTTTTTGAGATATAAATGAGGCCCTGCTGGGGAGACTCTCTCCAGATCGGCCACCTATAAACGCTTATATCTTTTGAACCAGTGACCGACAAATTCTGATATTTGGCGACAAATTTCGACAAAATAGCGATTAATTTTTTGTGTTATCAAAATTAAAAGCCCTGATGGTGGCCCTGCCAGAGTCAGTGACACCAACCTACTGGGTATAGTGCTCTGTGCCACTGGGAATGGAAATGGGTCACGCTCACGTACTCGCGTGCGACTCGGCGGCCGGTAGGTAGTTTGCGCGCGTAAGTACATGGGAGTGATTTATCTGGTAATCCGTGACATCGCACACTGATTGTATAATTTAGTACCATTAATTTATTTTTTGCTTTTGTATAATTGGATGCATAAAGTCGTATTATGCATATAATTATGTAGGTACAGTAATGTAACCATGTCTGGCGATTCTAACGGTTTGGGGTCATTATGGAGTACGTTATTTCAAATCTGAATACTTAGCTAGTTATGTATTTATATGGAAGAGATTAATAGACTTTTAAAAATCAAATATTTTAAACATAGGTAAGTATAAAAACAACACGCTAAAAGAATTTACGGTTTATTAACAAAAAAAGAGCAAAACATTGCGATTTGGTTAATGTTAAATGACACTTGACAAAATAAATAATGAAATCGATCATCTCGAGTTTATACAAGTTTTATTTGAAAGGAACATTTAGGTACAAAAAAATATAAAATTTGCTAACTAATAATATACTTTTAGAAGAATAATGGTTACAGAAATTGTTTGTTGCTGGTCTACAAAGAAGTTGTTTTCAAGATTTCACAAAATGGTTTACTATAAATGCGATATCCCCGAACTAATGAGTAAATATGAGATTTACATTTTATATGATATTTTTAAATACATATTATGAAAGTATGATTATCATTTATTTTAGTATTTTATAATCACTACTTTACTACACGAAAATTCTTGGAATTGAAAAAAGAAAGAATATCATAAAATCACTCATTAGCATTACTTGATTTTGTTAGAAAGATGTTTAACATGTTTTCTGGAATTGCTTGAACCCGCGTCCTAACCAAAAGCGATCGTCAAGCGAATAGGTACGCGATCGACGAGATCGTTTGTATGAACTATGACACACAAACGCGACTTGATTGATCGCGCGTGTATGTCATCTATACATATTATAAATTAAAGTCGCTTTTCGTGTTTGTCTGTATGTCCGCGTTGTTCTTCTAAACCACGCCACAGATTTTGATGCGGTTTTCACCATCGTTTAATGAATTAATTCCGGTAGTAGTATTCATATAAAGGAGCACCACGATCGCTTTTGGTTAGGACGCGAATAAAGTGGATATACTCAAGTTACATTTGAGTATATCCACTTTATTCAAATAGAGACATTTAAAGTATATAATTACTAAAAGCGAGACGATTTATCTCAAAATAATCCCTAACTGTAGGTATTTACAGTTGTCATTAATTACAAGCGGCTCTAATTATACATTTAACATCAGACTTTTAGCTAAACAAACAGGTTAATTATTTAATTTAATTACAAATTCTTGCATTCTACCCCTTAATACTTTCATAACCCTTTTTACAGAAAGGACTTTTTTGATATTGTGCCAAAAGCAGAGCACGGAATCGTCACGGCAGCGTCTAAGAGACGACATCTATACATACAAATAAATAAAATTGAAGTGTCTGTTTGTTCTGGCTAATCTCCGAAACGGCTAGACCGATTTTGACGGGACTTTCACCGGCAGTTGATGTTATAAGGAGAAGCTTAGGCTACTTTTAATAATTAGGGTCTTCGCAGCCAAGCCGCAAGCAGCAGCTAGTTACTAATAAAATTCGTGGCGCCAAAAGTACGTTGAGTCCACAACTTGTGTCACGGACGCCATTTGAAGCCGTCAGTTTCTATGTATAGGTACGTCCCAACGAAGTCAATAAGCGTGTCACTGTTTTCTCGCACTAGTGTGAGAAAACGATGTCACGCTTGGGTTCTATGAAAAATATTGACAGTACCGCCTTTAGTAGCGGCTGCCGCGACGTGTTCATGCTCTGTGGTGCCAACAATCAACAAAAATTTTTGGATGCATAAAACCTCATTTCTGCCTGCCCAATCAGCATCTCTGCTAATGCTGCTCTGTCGTGATTGGCTGACAACCAATCATATTAGCAGAAGACATTATAGACTTGACTACAGAGTCATTTGGGAAAATCGGTTTTAAAGAAATCAAGGATGAGTCCCTTACATTCCCAGCCTTTCCACAATCTTGTTTGGACAAAAAATGACCCTAAAAAGCAACGTGGATCTTATGCTATAATCCATTTGAAATAATATTAGACATTTAAACAAACCTTTTTACAGTCCGTTCAACCGATTTTGACTTCTATACCGTAGGCATAAGGATAGCATTAAAAGCAAAAAAGGTTACACAATACCAACTGTCTACTGCAGCTGCCATTGGTCATGCCACCAACGCAATAGAAGTCAAAATCGGTTGAACGGACATAAAAAAAGGTTTATTTAAATGTCTAATCTTATTTCAAATGTAGTATAGGTACACACACAGCGACTTTAGTCTGGCGACTCGAAAGCGATTTCAAAATCTCACATCCACACTGATTAACGCATTTAAGGACACTGAACAAGACACAATAGAAGTTTTATTGTTATAACCCCGGGCATTTACAGCATAATCAGCCTATAAGGTTCCCACTGCTGGGCACCAGGCCTCCTCTTTCTGTGAGAGGGAAGTGGGCCCATTGGGGTTGGTGGATGTCACATGTCTTCGAATTTTTGGTTCTAGGACATGCCGGTTTCCTTACGATGCTTTCCTTCACCGTTATGAGAGCAGTGGTCATGAAATAATTTACACAAAGTAAAGTGCTTGCTTGGTTTCGAACCCACGAACTACAACTCGTAAGTCGCGGTCACTACTCGCGGCCACCTCTGCTTCTACTACTATCGGCGTTTAGTGTCCCTAGAAAGCGTAAAGCATATGTCAAAATTTGTGCGTGGACTTGACTTTTTTATCACCAGCGAGTCGCTGCGTGTGTACCCAGCATTACACGTATCTTTGAAAGGAGATCACTACAAGAAAAATGTTTGATGTAATATTGTGTGACAAAATCTAGTTTATCGACGTTTTCTCACAGGCAATGACCTAAGTGTTCGTGATAATTTACGATCATTAAAAAATGTTAATATCACACTTAATTGCAGATGTGTGATCAATGATCTTCAAATGATCATTTAGTTTGATCCCTACGGCGCTAGTGGGACAAAAGATTAAACTAATACAAAATTACTAGGAAGAATAAAACTCGTGACAAAACATGTTACCACTCCATAAATATAATAAACCTTTCACACTTCCGAGAGCAATCCTTATAAATTGTCGACAGTTAAAACCTTTTCTCAACCAACCTCTTTCGTAACCTCACGTCACACTAGCGCCATCTACCAGTACATTGCTGTACTCTTAACAGTCAAGGAAGTTGGCGGCCATTAGCAACTCCAGCGCAATTTCCGGTGCGATCGGGAACTCGGGGATCTCCGTCGATGAGTTTGTGTAGCGCACCTTGTATGTGAAGTACATGCATACTTTCTGAAGTACGTGGGAGCTGGAAAAGATGATAAGTTCAAGCCTGTATTTCCCGTAGTATAAGCAGGACCGTAAAATAATAAACAACTGTTTAGAAAAAACATAACCCTTCCTTGGCAGTCGGGTAAAAAGGCAATTTTGTACTTTCGTCTAATCTTAGCCAGGTTTTTATTTGCGGGATCCACAGCCGGATAACAATTGAAACTCAACTTTAGGTTCACTTGAAATTCGAATAACAACACCGAAGCAGCTTAAAATGTATTTTTATGTCACAAATATAAATCCTTCCTGGCTATCTAAGCAACTTTATGTAATCATCACTTACTTTAAATTACTATCAAATAAGTACTTACGGAATCTCCCTAAAGTTGACTTCATTGGCTTCATTCTCAGCGAACTGCCCCGGACCACTCAACATTGCCTTGATCGTGCCCGACGTGAGCGCATGCTCCCTCTTCACGATGAACTCGTGGCCATCCGAAGAGATCAGCTTCACGTACATAGCGTTGGGCCCTTCGCAGCCCCCGTATAACTTCTCTTCGGATACGCCTGTTCCGCCTGAGCCGACTGCGCTGCCGCCGCCGCTTACTAGAGGGTAGTTATAAATTTTTGATATAGTTTGATCGATACCGCTGTACCGCGCCTTAGGTAAGTGCACGGTGAGACGAGGGGGCAGCCGTTCATTCGTCATCTCTACGGCGTCTTGTCCCCCGCCTCGACGCGCATTCCTAAGACGCGGTACAGTTGCATCGGTCAAACTATAGTAAGTTGGTTTAGTAACGATGTTATAGGTACCTCTTCTAATTGTTTGGGAACACAGAGGTAAGAATTGTATACTATGTTCGACAAAATAGAACAAGAGCATCATAATATAGCAGAGAACTGAAAAAAAAACCTGCATTTGATATCTCCATTGTTAAGGCTCCTATACTCTGTTCCAAACAAACAAACTCATATTCATATTAAATTCTTACCACTCACAAAGGAAATTAGTAACACATACATTCATATGTAATTAGAAAGTTTCAACTATATTATCATCTCAGCAATTTTTCCAACAATTATTGTTTGAATAACATAAATAAAATTGTTATTGATAAATCATTGACATACATTGAAGTTATTAAAATTAAGACCCAATCGTCAAATGAACGACTTTATGGTGATTTAAATTTACAATTTCGGCCCAATTTGTGGTAGTACAAATTGAAATCCACTGATTCATTTGTTTACATTTACATCAAATACTTTTGGAACAGACTATATTCACTATACATTTGTATTGGTTTATTTATTTAATTAATATTATCAATATTTATATTCTTATGTTGGATGTAAATCTGGAAATAAACTGCATACAGGGTGTTAGTGTATAAACACCGTTATCCTTGAAACCAGTGGTCTAGTTTCATATAAAGAACGTAAAATCAATGGAAAAATACAACTCTTTTTTTTTAAAGAAAATCTACATTTTTCCACAAGAATATTTCACCCTGCACGCAAGGGCAACGAACTTGCGTCTCAACACGGCGGCTGGCGGTTGGCAGGGGCGGGTGGGGCGCGCAGGGCGTTACATAACCGGCCGTCAGCTGTTTCGCAGCTCTCTCGAACGCGTATCCATGAGTATCGGGACAGTGACGGATATTTACTTTTTAAAATCTTTTAATGAAAATAAGGTTTTTTTTTGTTGTTACCGGGTCATTTAGTTTTATATTTAAGTCAACTACCCATGGTTTGAGTGGCAACGGTGTTTACCCTTGCATACTGTATATCATTAAGCCAGCAGCTTTTGTATTTCACAACCGAAGCGATGCTCTGCAGCTTTCCAGGTTATGTAGCGATGGGTCCGGCAAGAAGGGCGCCGCCGTACCGCCGTCATAATAATGAACGTGATCCTCAAAGTCCAAGTGTTGCATTTCACGAACGCGCGGCGTATTAAATGATCACAATAGGTGGTGTTCCATAATTTCTGCCTACACCCATGGAAAGTGAGACTACGTACATATATGTATACCTTTTTACGCGTCATCGTAAAAATGTATGTCAATAAGAGTCACATGTCGTGCACTACATCCTAAAACAGTGTAACTTACCGGTGCCTCCCGTACCGCTGCCAGAGCGCTGCTGCTCCTCAGCCACACTGGTCGCCGACGCGGCCGCGGAAGCCGGCGCTGAAGCTACTTGCTGGTCAGACATGTTCCTGCAATCAATGAGTGCGAAATTAGCAACAAGGCTTTAAAATTGTTGATTATCTTTTGAATAAAAATATGAAATAATCACTCTTAAATATTGTTTCTTTTGCTAGTAGTTTTATTAATTAATGTTCTAAATTTTAAATCTCAATTGATCTTTATTTAAAATCATTGTTACATCTGTTATTAAATTAAATGTACATAATAAATTAAAACCAAATTTATTAATTAAACTACTAACTATTCTATTTCTTATTAATCTAAATTAAATTACTCTCTGTTATGCATGAGTTATTAAGTTTTTAAAACCAAAAGCAATCTAAAATGAAATGTAAAATGTATTGCAAATTATTATATAGTTTGTAATCTGTGGACTTTGATACTATGTCCTTATGCTGAAATAAGCTAAGGCCTTTTATTTAAGTATTCTATGCATTATATTTCCCATTCGTCGACAGACCAATATACAAAATAACAGATTGTGATTATTTATCTGTCATTTTGTCTAGTCTTCCGTCAACAAAACCTGTTTCTATTGTGGTCATGATAAGCATGCTGGACTGGACAAACGGTTCTTTGCCAATATTAATATTATTACTGTTTTATAAATTATTCTCAACAATTACTAAATAATAACGAATATTATATCAATAATTCTGCATAGGGATTATTATTATCAGCATTTTTACTTATTGGTGATTCATTTACATGATAATATTGTACTAGGCATGTGAGTGATATCATTGCACTTTGGATTCATTTAATTTCAAACATTGGATTTGACATTAATACAATTTTTGAAAAACATGACTTTCTGCCACACAAATATTGACAATATTATGTTAACTGTCTACTAAAGTCTCAGTGCATAATATAGCGAAAGTGAAAAATTGTTGTATGCATTTGTAGAATTAACATTTTATGCACAAGATATACCTACTCAAAAGAACAATGAGCAAGACTGGTCACTTAGCAGTTTAGCACACATGACAGACTATATTCATACTATTTAAAATAATAATAATATAATACCTATTTTATCAATCTTGTGGTTTAATACCGTCTTAATTATGAACTTGAATAATATTATTTTTAGGATCAAACAACTTTACACTGCTATTCTAAAATTAGATTATGTACTCTCAACAGTGATATTTTATTAATAAATATACAATTTAGCATTGTTCCATGTAAGTATCAATAATTAGAAGTATCATCAAAAACTATTACAGAAAAATAGTCCTCCAAATAGAAATGCAAAGGACACTAATCTTGGAAGCTAATAAACTTTGACGTCATAACAAAGTGACTGTGCATATATTATACATTACCTGGATAAGTTATATGCTTCTAGAATTTAAGAAATAAGTATTTAACAGCTGTAATGGCTTGAAATCGTCAAATTTATTAAATAAAAACTGAAAGTTAGGTTAACAGAATCAGAGAGTGATTGACAATTTGACAGTAAATTGAGTGAATGAATCAGAAATGAATGATTAAAATTTAACTTTTTATGTTTACTTTTTGGATCAGATAGGAGGATTTTCATCCTTTCATATTATAAAACAAAGTCCTCCGCCGCGTCTGCCTGTCGTCCTACGCGATAAACTCAAAAACTACTGCACTAATTTTAATGCTGTTTTCACCAATAGATAGAGTAGTTCTCGAGTAAGGTATAAAATAACCGACATCCACGCGGGCGAAGTCGCGGGCATCAGAGCTAGTTAGAAATAAATAGTAACTAAAAAAATAAATTCATGGTCTCAGTTTTGCATTTTTTTCATTAGCTTGAAAACATCCACAGCCTTACAACGTTTGTCCATGTGATTGGAAATTCATAGTCAACGGGAATTATAGTTTTTATTCCAAGTGGAATCACATACGTATGTAAACACGGCTACATGTCTAGCTATATGATTGATTATACATTTCCAGTTTATGCTGATTTCGATACGATTTCCGTACAATGCGAAGTCAGCTTTTATTGGAAATCTATAGCTTGATGTGTACCCGTGTGTACAGTATATTAATTTGAAGACTTCGGGCAGTCACGATAAAAGTGCAACCAACACTTTGTCCGATCTGGGAATCGAACCTAGGAACCCATCCAGGATACCTTGCTTGCGCAACTTTGAGCGCAACGATGGAAAAGTTGATTTAAAGTAGTGGATTTCAAAGAGTATAACAACTATTAAGGAAGGAATTTAGTATTGTTGAATTAAAACAATTATTTGAACGAAAATCAAAGATCCGAAACAGCCGTTTTACAAAACGTAACTTATTGCGTTCCAGCGACCTCGTTAACGCAATAACTTTGAAGCATAATCATATGATCAAAATTGGATTATAATAAGAAAAAGAAGGGAAAGTAACGCTGAAAACATTTATTAACCATTACTTGTGTAAAGAAAGTGTAGATACCAAAATATTTTACTTAACAATATTAGTCAAATAGACTATTGTAAGCTGAAAATATCTAAAACACTTGTGATTCTGAAAGCACTCGATGTAGGTCAATGGACCACAGCTGACGATTCGGCGGACTTTTTTTGACATGGCTTTTGGCTTCATTTCATTATTTTGACATTTCGTGATTTCGATGTCAAGCGCTACGTATTTCTTTGAGAAAAGTAATTTTTCCATCCGTTTTCATTGTTCATCCAGTTTTTTCAATCGAAAAGTGTCTTAGGGACGCGGGTGGAACCCATCGCTGTGTGAAAATCTATTGCAGACACGAGAAATTCCGCGAGAACCATGTGACACGAATACGAAAAAGGGCTTCCAGACCGTCAATGTGACAGAAATGTTTTCTGCCATCGCGACGAGGCAGCGCCACGGCGGAGCCGATACGAGCACGACGCGAGATCAACGAACGGCGATATAGGGCAAGCGCGTCAAAAATGTGCGCGAGATGGCCAGCCCGCCACCGAACCCTAAGGAAGGCGAGGAGGGCGGCTCCGAGTTCAAAGAGGAGCCGAGCGGGGAACGCCCGGCCGCCCCGCAGAAGACGTTCATAGCGCCGCCCGCGTCGCAGCTGCCCACGAAGCTGCAGTACGTGACGCTCGGAGCGTCTGGCCCCAGCGGCATCAAGCAGTTGTTTCGCACGGTCAAAGTGGCGCGGCGCATCCCCACGCTGCCGCGGCGGCCGCGCGAGGGCGAGGGCAGCGCGCCTGGCCCGTCGCTGCCCGAGCCCCGGGAGCCGCGCGCGCGCAAGGATCATGCCAAGCGCCATGTCTGCGGCACTTGCGACAAACGCTTCTCCAGCCCTGGCAAGCTCAGCCAACATGTCCTCTCACACACTGGCGAGCTGCCTTTCTCCTGCGATCTATGCGACAAGCGCTTCAACTCCAAGTTCAAGCTTGTGCGACACAATTTAATACACAGTGAGGCTCGAGCCTTTGCGTGCAATGTTTGTGGTAAGACTTTCAATCGTAAGGATCATCTCACCAACCATGTCAGAGTGCATAATCCAGTAAAAAAGCTTTATACATGTGAAAGGCCAGATTGCAGGAAATCCTACACATCCCTCTTGAGCTACCGAAAACATGCTGCCCTGCATTCTGCAGAGGAAGGTAACCTGCAGTGTAAGATATGTGATAAGAATTTTACCACCCGGCAAGATATAATATATCACCTGAAAGTCCATACTGGTAGTCGCACTGTCAAAAATGATTCTGATAAGAAATTCACTTGCAACTATTGTGATCGAAAATTCTTCACAGCTAAAGATGTTCGGCGTCATCTTGTAGTCCATACGGGAAGACGTGATTTCCTATGTCCTTACTGTCCACAAAAGTTTGGACGTAAGGACCATCTCGTGAGGCATGTAAAGAATGCACACCCTGAGGAATCATGGAAGTCGGCAGCCGTGGGTACGTCTAGTGAACCCCCACCTGAGGCATCTGCATTTGAAGAAACATACACCGAGTATCCCATTGAAGATACCGATTTTTCTATGTGGAAACCACCCTCACCCAAAGAGAGTACATCAGAGGGAGGTCCAACCAGGGTACCCTCCACAGATATTATTGTTGAAATTCCACCAGACCTTGATATAAAGGTGGAGCCTATAGAAATAAAGTTGGAGGAATCCTTAGATATAAAGTTAGAGCAACCAGGGTCACCAGGATGTACGCTACTACCAGTTGAGTATCCTTTGATGTTTATGGTAGCTCCGCCGTACTCCCAGACGCCGTCCGACTTGCCCTTTCTGTCGACGCAGGAGCTGCCGGACGCAATGGAAGCACACTTACTCGATCCGGGGAATGTGGAGTCCCTGTTGATGGATCCGGGCGAAGGCCCTTCAGGTTTGTCGAGCCAGATGCTAGAGCTGTTAGAGGATAGTGAGCCGACGTTCACAGGCGAGGAAGGCCGAGTCCAACAAAGACTGCCAGCTTTCACGCAGGCCTTCCAGACGGCGCAGAGCCCTAAGCCCCCGCCGCCGCCGCCCCCGCCACACTAACCTCTCCTCACCAAACACCTCTATGCCATTTACACTTTAATGTTCTACTGTAGTCAACCTAGGAGAGAGTAAACAGTTCTACATTATACTGTGGATGGCATCAGACGGTTGTGAAGGGTGAGATTCCTGCATTTAGCTTATGTGAATACCGAACTACCTCACTAGGTAAGGTTGATCTAAGCTGTAAATAGTCTTGAGTGCAGTTAGTAATGCAATTTGTAATATTGTTGGACTTGTAATATTTTCACCTTTTAAGCATATAGGTACGGAAGCTGGAGGGCGCGCACCCTCCGGTTTATATTGCCAAATTGTATATTTGTACGTCTCGGTATACCAAAATTACTTCCGAATTCTACATGAATATGTGATCTAGTCGTGTATGTACTTTCGGAATTATGTATTGTTTATTTATAGCGTACATGACGTTTATGGAGTATAATTGGGACCAACTCTGTGAGCTATTAGGTGGGATACAGTTAGTGCTTAGTTGAGACGGGCCGCGGTCACGCCCGCCCCGGTATGAGAATAGTAAGCAGAATACAAGTAGGGTGTATGGCTCTTGGAAGCAGTGAGCTATTATAATATGTTTAGAGAGGCTTGCTGCTTTCCACGCGATAATGTACAACAGAGAGCATATTCCTTTCGAATCAATAAAGTGAATGTCATATTCTGCCGGAGTAGATTAACATCAGATCTGTCGGTAACTAGATTGATATATCATCCTTATGTGTAAGTGCTAAGTGTTCATAACAGAGTTATACAATTGAAGGCTTTATATTTTATGGTATTAGGGTTCCATTTCATTCTACTGTAAAGAATGATATCGAAGTCCTTACAACTCAGCAGACTTGAACTAGAAACAAAATGCAATAAAATGATCAATATACCTCAGAGGCACTCGTGCTTCCTATAGAATAATATAAACGAAACAAATTGGGTGTGTGTCTGATGAGCAAAGTAGCCGACTTCGTGTTCGTAGGTAATTTGCAGCGTTATCATTTTCATTATAACAAAAATGTGCCAAAAGTGATAGGATTGTGGATAGGTGAAGTCGACTTTCGTTACTTAGATGGCGACCAAAACCCGGATTTCACTTGCTCGTTAGACTCGCGTGTGCAGGAACTAAAAGTCATACTTTGGATCTTCCATTCGATCTGCCGTTAACGACGATAGGTATGCCAAAATTTCATTATTTTGACCGTAATAAATTTTTATTTTTCATACAGAAATAATTTTCGCAACTTGTTACTTCAGAGGAGCAATTTTCTTGGCATACGTTTTAGAATAATGAGCCAAATTATGTAATTCATTTAGTGATGTGTAAGTGTCAGATGGTTGATGTTATAATAGCAAGAATTTAACAACTTGTTCGGGTGCGAAATGGAAGCATAATAAAGCTTGGATTAGGTGCCTTGCATTTTCAAACAGACCATTTAGCATGCTCGGCGCGTGTACAACTCGCAAGACGTTCTCTTTTCATCTATAACTTGGTGATACCTTCTTTAGAACACCCCAAATCCCCAAACACTGCTTCCAAAGCATGTTTTATGTCTTGGTCTGGATTCCAAAGATGCAAATTCTTATTGCCTAGCCGCTCAACTGTCGATTGGCCTTCTAATAGCCGATAACAATTAAAATTGTATTGTGTCTAGTCTAAAAAAGGCTTTAATGAAAATTAAAACCTTTTTTTTTAAGGCCCTTATATCATAGCTAAATCTTCACTCTGCTAATCTAAGACAGTCGGAAAACCCTTTTTCGCCGCGGATCTTGGGCAAACTATGCCTGAAGGAAAAAAGCCTTCCTACATGGTCTGACCAACAGATTGTTTGAAATTTCATCTAGTTACTAAAGACTTATCAATTCAGAATTGAATCCCCCTAATTTAGAATTGCGTCCGGACAATCCCCAAATAGAGCATATATTTTTGGAACTGCAAGATTTTCGTATCTATAGTGCGGCGCTACCTAATCGTTTCCCACATCCTCATGGTCTACATCCTGATGACTTTAACAATAATATTAATTGATTTCGGTAATTTAATGAGGTTTTAACGTCTTTCGTTGTTGTTTTATCGCGAGTTGTACACGTGCGCTGTTCATTTCAGTTAGTTTTAGAACGCTGTCGAGATGGAAGCATCAATAATCTTAATCATATTAGTAAAAAATACGTTGTTTCTTGTCTTAATGATAATGTGAAAAGCAATTTACTTTGCAGCATTTAGAAGTTGAAATCCACGACCTGTTCAACAACCGTATTCTGGGAAGCAAAAGTAAGCAGTAAGTACCCGCTCATGACTCCTTTTTCCGAGCTTTCCATCAATAAGTTAAGTACCTAATAATAAGCAATAATTTAAGTAATAAGTTTGACTCCGCATCATAGTTACGACAAATGTTAGGGCGACAGTATGATATGCCGACCATCAGTGGTGCGACAGAACATCAGCTAGACGTATGTTAGTGCGACTGATTTGTTTTCTCGACAAACGACAGGATTGCGGAACTTTTGATCAACCAACGATAGCGCGATATAACTTCCGCTCGACGTAGCCGGTGGCAGACGTGGCAGCCTGTCAGCACAGGCTCCACAGAATAGCAGGTCTTGCAGCACAGGTCGTAGGACTGCGTGGTAGCGTGCGGATACAAAGTGTTGTCGCGCTATCGTTTGTCAATCAAAAGTTCCGTCGTCCTGTCGTTTGTCGAGAAAACAATCAGTCGCACTAACGTTCTTACGTCGAGATGATGTGCTGTCGCACCACTGATGGTTGACGTATCGTACCTACTGTCGCCCTAACATTTGTCGCAACTATGACGCAGAGTTCAACTAATTACTTAAAAACTACGTCAATTTTGTTTAGTGTATTTGTTTGTTGCAACTATGATGCGGGGTCAATTAGTTATCTTTCTAGAATAAACAGTCTTTCCCTTTCCTAATTATGCATATACCTCGATAAATTTTGCCCCGATTTCGGCAGCGTCCTAAGTATTTTGAAAGAAAGTCTCATTCCTGACACACAACATATTAAAGTATATTTTAAGTTTAATAATTTTCGGTAATGTAAAGGTTTTAATAATAATGGTCAATGTTCGGCGTCTAGTAATGCAAGGAGAGCATTTATGGTGAGATCATGTACACGCTTGATATGTAGAATATTATGTGAATAATTCTAATCTTTTAGGTTAATAGGACTGTAAAAAATTTAATCTACCTCAAATGCAACTTATTCTTTTCTAGAAATTTAATTGTACTATGTTAGGTTAGTGAGAAAATTAGTTTTTTTTTCTATTTGAGAAATACACGACCATAGGGCTGGTTGGTTCAGTTAACACCTGTTCTCTTAATTTAATTTATAAGTGTGTGCTGCATATCGAAATCTTTATTGATATACAATTTAAATATGTATGATTATTATTAATTTCGCTTTTTATTTTATTGTGCTCTATAAGAGTGGCCTTTGAGTTCAATGTTGGATAGTTTTCGGATCGAATTAATACAAAGTTTACAATCAAAAGATCTGGAATTTTAAAGTTAATGCAAGAAAAAAATAAAAATAAAAAAAACGTTTATCTTTAATAATGTTAGGACCTTTCCTATCGCACATTTGGTATAAGTAAAAATAAGAAATTTTCATATATGTTGTATATCGATGATTTTACATATTTCCTTTATGCAGATATCAGAAAAGATTTCGGCAAAAATGTTTTTTATAAATACAATTTATATGAAACTGTTAATGTTTAAGTTTTTTAGACTGTTGTATGTATTTGTTGGAAATATTTTTGCTAAATCCTTCCTGAGGTTGTAGACTGAGTATCAATCGGTTTGTTGGTTTTAATTGTTTATAGAGCTTTAGCTTAGTATGTTCTTTTGTGTTTTCTATTCATTTAATTCAATTCAATCTGAGAGCCAATTTCTGACTGTCAAAAGCATAATAGCGCCAGCTTTCATTAATATTCAAAGTATGCACATGTAGATATGTGATAACTGATACGTATTTTTTTACTTTTTAAAACTTTTCCAATTGCTTCTAATCTAAAGCCAAACCATAAACCGACATCCGGAATCAGTCTATGCCCTTAAACCACTAGTCATATACAATAGCAGTACATTATATTCTCAAATAGGCAGTTATACTGAGTGATATTTACCTATCTGACGATTTACAATAGTTTTACAGCAATTGGTGCAAACTACTAAGTACAAAATGATACACGTAGTGTATAAATACCGCCCGGTTTCATGTAATTATACCTATCAGTGGAATAACTGATGTTTGTCATAACAGGATAACACAGTGTGAGAAAAATAGCTTTATCATGTAAGTTCTATAAAAACGCCTAATTTACGTTCGAAACAAAGAAAAAAATGACTATTTAATTTACACGATAAGGCTACTAGGCCCTAATTAGATGAAATCGGCGCTTATACTTTTTCCTCATATTTTATTATTGATACATAAATATACAACGACACAATGCAATATATTTTTATATTTTTTTTTTAGATTGTAAAATAATTATTAAAATAGTTAACATATCAAAGACTACCATGTACGGCCGTTTTTGTTGTCATGTAACTTGAATATTTAATATTAAAGTTCATTACCTGTATTTATTTATTTAACATTTTATAGTTAACAGATGTCAACTGACGATAAAATCTATCTGTTTTGGCGACACTATAAGTGTTTACCTTTTTATTTTAATTGGGGAATATCTATGCATAATTGTTAACTTTTCATGAACCCCCAGTTTTTATAGTTTATAACTTTAATGAGTGTAACTCATTTGTATTTATATTTTTGTAAAAATGAAATTATGTTGTGTAATACCAAATACATAATTATTATCATATTTTTATTTTGTGCTTACATCTGTAAAGTTTCGAATATTTTTTTAATTTCTCTATGTAAGTTTTGGTTACAGCAACGAAGCTGCTGGGAGTGATAGAATAATATTGTTTTTAAACCATGTTGAATTTAATTTACGATGCCTTTATTAAAACTGCATTTTGAATTTTTTTTTTTCGCTGAAAGATGTTCTATAATTGCATGAGAATCTTGCAGTAAAATGATACCTTAATTTTTCATCTGTAAACACCTAAAAATGTGGTAAAAACTGCACAAAACAATTTTTCTAGTAGTATTCTCTTACTCGTAGCAAAAAAATAAAATTAATAAAAAAATGATCAATAGATATACGATATACGTAATTTTGGTACATACATAGGGGCCTTATAATAAATAAAAAAAATGTAGAAGATTTATTGATTTATAAAATGAAAAAAATAAATATTTTAAGAAACGTATGATATTTTAATAGAAATGATCTATTTTTGTTACGCTTTTATGGAGTAATACATAATGAATGTTCAAAAAAAGAATGTAACGTTTCAGATTTATAATTATGTTGAAAATTAAGATTTACGAACTATTTCCAGAGGGCAAAATGGGTGACGCGACGCACTGTAACTTAACTAAGTGGCTGATATTAGCAAAAATAACATACATGCACACAAACAAAATAAAAAAACTACCCTAGAATACCTTGTAGTTGACGCTCTTGACATTTTATAACATCCGGCACTTTTACGGTCACCACCGAAGCCGATATAACTGATGTGTTCATTAACTTTCGTTGCTAACCGTACCTTCGGCTTCAGAACTCCTTTCGGGCCTAAAGAACGTAAATCTTGATTTTCAGCAAACAAAGCCGTATATTGACAGTATCTACTAACGCAAACATTTTCCCACGCAGGACTAATGATAATAAATTATAAACATTGTACCTGGTTTATAATAATGATGTAATGGTCTTCATTGTAATAAATATTTGGAACATCCATTTTATTTTGTTTTCCCGCCTACCCGTTTTTTTTTCAGGATTGTCTATGTCCCATAGGTTTTTTTTAAAGTTATGTTTCCGGAGCAAAGATATTTTATTATAATTCTTCTCACAAATCACAATTACTTTCGTCAGTTATTTAGAAAAATAATAGTAGACAATAAAAGAAGAAAATATATTGACGCTAAACACTTGTTAGCAATAACTCATCTTGTCAGTGTATCATTAGCCTGATTTTACGCGTATTTACGACACTACATTATTACTCAACTGTCGGTATTCAACAGCCATAATTTAGCATTTAGAGGAAATAAGAAAAAATATGCGCCCGTCAACTACGTAGATATGCGGAAAATTAATTTATCAATGACGTTGCTAATTCGCCGCCGGTCAATGAACTTTTGATGTAGTTTTTTTGGAGATTTTTTATGCAATAGGGTAGACAGTTCAAATTGCACGTGACGATGATGCGTCCGAGTCTAGGCTATAGACACTACACTGATACCAAGGATTAGCCGATACATTGAATTAAATGATAGTAAGAATAACCTCAAAAGAATAAAACAAATGTATGCAGCCAATATAGATGAAATATATTTTATTGCTGATCAATTCTTTAACAAATAACACATAGACTTAGAACCAGAAATAACAAAATAAATACCTAATCCACGGTAAACAAGAGGAAACGCAAGAAATGCAGTCAGGATAATAGTCTATCTATAAACACGAAATTTCTATACACTTACAGGTGTTACGGTTAACTTCATTTGAATTTTACACAGATATACATTCATTATTGTAAATATACAAGTTCGATGATTATTCCACATTATAACATCTTTTTTATTCAAGTATCTAATGTTTCTATAACTGAATTTGAACTAAATTAAAATTGTACTAAAAATACTAACACCCTCCCGGTAGCCGGGCGCGGAGGCCACAGGTTTAAATATTATAATGCTTTAGAAAAATATTACTTTTATGAAACAGATAGAGACCAAAGAGTCCCAGAGTTTTAAGGTTCGTCCAACCTATAAATGCACGTATTTTAAACACCAGTCACCGAAAAAAAAAGGAATGTTCGATAATTGAAACGTTTCTAAACGTAGTCTTTGCGAGCTGACGCGACCCGTCGTCTCAGCCTGTAAACAAACTGGCAAGCGAGAAAGAATCATTTCACTGTCCGTCTTTTAATTTTTCTCACTTTGCCGCTTTTAGAAGGTTTGCTTTTAAGCGATATACTATCTAGATTTGGTAGTTCGGTGTCAGTAACTTTGTCAGCGTTCTTCTTGTGGAGCACGGGGTTGTCGTTGGCGTCGTGGTCAGAACTATCGACGCCATTCTCCATTCGCACTGTGTTCACGTACACCGAGTTGCGCGGGGGGCTCACGTCCATGTCATCGTCGTCCGAGTCCTGATAGTTCCCGTTGGTCTCAGTTCGTTTGTACTGGAAGCTAGTTCGCCTGTACGTCACGTCTTCGTCGGATTCCGCGGCTGATTTCACTTTGTGTCGTCGGTTAATGTTTTGGAGGGATTGGTTCTTCTGCAGTTCTCCGTGTAGGCTATCTCTGATGTTCATTTCTGAAGTTGATTTGGTGCAGTACTCCTCCTTGTCCGACTCGGAATATTTGCGGGAAAGGCGTCTAGCGTCGAATGTCTTGTCTTTGTCGGTGAGCGTGACTTGTGCGGTGTTGGTGGGCGACTTGAGGCGCACCTCGGGCCCGCCGCCGTAGATGCTGGTGAAGAACCGCCACAGTTCCTCGCTGAGCTGGGCGTGATCGGAGCCTGGTTTGATTGTGAGTACCGTGGCGCCGTCGATTTCCTGGAAATGTTTATTGACCCATTTAAAACACATAATGAGCATTTGACGCATGTTATAATTTTGACAAACTACTAAGATATAGCTCTTGCTGACGTGATAGAACTATTTAGAAAAAATAAACGTTAAATTAACGTTACTTTGGTCATTTGATTAGTTAATAGTTTTTGTTGTCACGTTGAAAGTTCACCTGATGGTGATGGTTCTGTAGAAAATGTAACACATTCGTTTACAGGTTCAACATTTGTCAGGCGTAAGATGTTCGATTGTTTCGTGCTTTATTACTGAACCTGCGTTTTGTCCCACTACTAGGCAAGTAAAGGCCTCTCCTTTTTCCGTCCAAACCACTGTTTCGTGCGATCCCTGGCCATGCTGGCCCAGCAAACATTATCAGATCGTCACATCACCTTTGCCGCGGTCTACCTCGGCGGTGAATGTCTTAAAACAAATACAGGTGTACCGCTGTACAGTTATTTGACGCGAACTGTACCGCGCCTTAGGAATGCGCGGCGAGGCGAGGGGCAGCGTTGACGAATGAGCGGCGCACTGCCGCCCGTGAGTCGCGCACATACCTCAGGCGCGGTACAGCGGGCTCGGTAAAACGATATATTAAAACTTCAGTAGAGTGAAGGATACCTGTTTGCTGACAATGCCGGAGTTATCGACGGGCGGCGGCGGCTGTTGTGTCTTGTTGCGTACAAACGCTTGCCACTGCCGGAACCAGTGCATACTGATGCCGTAGATCGCGTGGGGTCGTTCTTGTTCCTGTGAGTGGGAGGATGGTTAAAACGTCGCAAAAAAAAAACAATCTTCTTCTCTGGCTTTGGTACCCAGAAAAATTATGAGAATAAGTCCTGCCATTCTCAAAGTAGTAGCCGGCCAGGCGCACTCCGCATTTTAGGTATGAAGGTACAAGTACGTGGCGTGCTCGTCTTGTCGGGCTAATTTAGTGGGTGTAACGTACTCACAAGATATAAGAGTTATGCTCTAGAAAGAGAGGCAACTTCTACGTGAATATAACTGTAGGTAATTAGCGCTGTGCGACCTGAATTGCACTTTATTATGTGGTAGCAAGAGTCGCTATTTATTTAAATGATTTTGCGGAGTGAATCTTATCTACTTGTACTATTATGTATTCTGGTATTAGCCTGTTAGCAAGATGGTTACGGGAGGCGGTAAAGTCCGGCCGCGAAGCAGAAATAATTTCGTATAATGATCCTTCGTTGCTTGTCTCTGTCGCTCACGCTCAAATGTATTGCTGTCGCGCTCGCGATAAAGGCGGTCCTTCTAATGTGTGAGCGCGACGGCAATATACATTTGGGCGCGAGTGATGGAGATGGGTAGTGAGGGGTCATTGTACGAAATTGTTTCTGCTTCGCGACCGGACTTTACCAATAAACAAGGTCGATGTATCAAACGAAATGCGCTCTAATTGATTACCTATAATGAGTTATTAACACAATAACACACACACACACACATTAACATAATAATTAATAATACACAACATCACACCTGTTTTCCCCGAAAGGTAAGGCAGAGGTGTATCTGAATGAGCAAGTATTAAACGGCACAGGAGGCATTCAATCCAATCCACATCCATGGACGACAATAGGGAATATGCATGTATTTTTTTAATATTTTTATTCGATAGTTTACATCGTCAAATAAAAGTAAAAAAAAATTCGACGGCAAAAAAGCAATTTAAAGTAGTTAAAAAAATGTTTAAAAATATCCAACCGATCCGGGCTATTTAAACGCCCTCCATTTGGCGCGCTTGGTGTGGTGACGTCACAGACCGTGAAAATAGACAAGCAACTGTCAAGTCAACGTCAAACACTCCTTTTTCTATGAGCGTTTGGCATTGACTTGACACTTGTTGATTGACTTGACATTGACATTTTGATTGTTAGCCCGGATTGTTACGTCACATCCGCTCTTAGCCTTTTCAAGTATTTGAAATACCCACAGTTTTTTGGGACTCTTTAAAAATTAATTTCTCGCTCAAAAAGATTTTTTTTGAGCGAGAAATTAATTTTGATGGAGGCTTAATTCTGAAGTAACATAGTTTATAGAAAAAAATATTTGACCCATATTTGAATCACATGCATATTCCCTATTCAGGCATGCATAGGAAATACAATTAAAAAAGTGAATCATTATAAGAATATCATGATTGAGAATCATTTACATGATTCTGAGGGACGAACGACTATGCGAAATATTATACAGAAAACTTTTATCATCATCAAAGAAAGAGGATCCAAACTGCTCATAAACACCGGTTATGTATACCTGGAAGCTCGCGTGCAGTTCGCAGAAGGCGGCCAGTTCGCGCGCGCGGCGCGTGCGCAGGCGCTGGGCGGCGCGCGCGCACACGCCGCACTCGTGCACGTGCGACACGGCCGGCCCGCCGCCGAAGCTGGAACATCGGGATTAATGGCTTTAGGGTTCGATCAACAATAGGGTGACCTCATCATAAAACACAGGTTGGTTGGACAAATCAGACTTCATTCATGAAGACTTAAAATAAGAGTAAATTATAATACGTAAGTCCATTGCACACGTAGAATTTGCAGTTTACAATATTATTCTTGTTCAAAAACCCCTACTCGACGCCATGTATACTCACTGCAGGTACAGGAACTCCCACAGCGGCTGCGGCACGAGCGCGGCCAGGTGGTGCAGGTGCGGCTGTTGTCTATGTATACTCACTGCAGGTACAGGAACTCCCACAGCGGCTGCGGCACGAGCGCGGCCAGGTGGTGCAGGTGCGGCTGTTGTCTATGTATACTCACTGCAGGTACAGGAACTCCCACAGCGGCTGCGGCACGAGCGCGGCCAGGTGGTGCAGGTGCGGCTGTTGTCTATGTATACTCACTGCAGGTACAGGAACTCCCACAGCGGCTGCGGCACGAGCGCGGCCAGGTGGTGCAGGTGCGGCTGTTGTCTATGTATACTCACTGCAGGTACAGGAACTCCCACAGCGGCTGCGGCACGAGCGCGGCCAGGTGGTGCAGGTGCGGCTGTTGTCTATGTATACTCACTGCAGGTACAGGAACTCCCACAGCGGCTGCGGCACGAGCGCGGCCAGGTGGTGCAGGTGCGGCTGTTGTCTATGTATACTCACTGCAGGTACAGGAACTCCCACAGCGGCTGCGGCACGAGCGCGGCCAGGTGGTGCAGGTGCGGCTGTTGTCTATGTATACTCACTGCAGGTACAGGAACTCCCACAGCGGCTGCGGCACGAGCGCGGCCAGGTGGTGCAGGTGCGGCTGTTGTCTATGTATACTCACTGCAGGTACAGGAACTCCCACAGCGGCTGCGGCACGAGCGCGGCCAGGTGGTGCAGGTGCGGCTGTTGTCTATGTATACTCACTGCAGGTACAGGAACTCCCACAGCGGCTGCGGCACGAGCGCGGCCAGGTGGTGCAGGTGCGGCTGTTGTCTATGTATACTCACTGCAGGTACAGGAACTCCCACAGCGGCTGCGGCACGAGCGCGGCCAGGTGGTGCAGGTGCGGCTGTTGTCTATGTATACTCACTGCAGGTACAGGAACTCCCACAGCGGCTGCGGCACGAGCGCGGCCAGGTGGTGCAGGTGCGGCTGTTGTCTATGTATACTCACTGCAGGTACAGGAACTCCCACAGCGGCTGCGGCACGAGCGCGGCCAGGTGGTGCAGGTGCGGCTGTTGTCTATGTATACTCACTGCAGGTACAGGAACTCCCACAGCGGCTGCGGCACGAGCGCGGCCAGGTGGTGCAGGTGCGGCTGTTGTCTATGTATACTCACTGCAGGTACAGGAACTCCCACAGCGGCTGCGGCACGAGCGCGGCCAGGTGGTGCAGGTGCGGCTGTTGTCTATGTATACTCACTGCAGGTACAGGAACTCCCACAGCGGCTGCGGCACGAGCGCGGCCAGGTGGTGCAGGTGCGGCTGTTGTCTATGTATACTCACTGCAGGTACAGGAACTCCCACAGCGGCTGCGGCACGAGCGCGGCCAGGTGGTGCAGGTGCGGCTGTTGTCTATGTATACTCACTGCAGGTACAGGAACTCCCACAGCGGCTGCGGCACGAGCGCGGCCAGGTGGTGCAGGTGCGGCTGTTGTCTATGTATACTCACTGCAGGTACAGGAACTCCCACAGCGGCTGCGGCACGAGCGCGGCCAGGTGGTGCAGGTGCGGCTGTTGTCTATGTATACTCACTGCAGGTACAGGAACTCCCACAGCGGCTGCGGCACGAGCGCGGCCAGGTGGTGCAGGTGCGGCTGTTGTCTATGTATACTCACTGCAGGTACAGGAACTCCCACAGCGGCTGCGGCACGAGCGCGGCCAGGTGGTGCAGGTGCGGCTGTTGTCTATGTATACTCACTGCAGGTACAGGAACTCCCACAGCGGCTGCGGCACGAGCGCGGCCAGGTGGTGCAGGTGCGGCTGTTGTCTATGTATACTCACTGCAGGTACAGGAACTCCCACAGCGGCTGCGGCACGAGCGCGGCCAGGTGGTGCAGGTGCGGCTGTTGTCTATGTATACTCACTGCAGGTACAGGAACTCCCACAGCGGCTGCGGCACGAGCGCGGCCAGGTGGTGCAGGTGCGGCTGTTGTCTATGTATACTCACTGCAGGTACAGGAACTCCCACAGCGGCTGCGGCACGAGCGCGGCCAGGTGGTGCAGGTGCGGCTGTTGTCTATGTATACTCACTGCAGGTACAGGAACTCCCACAGCGGCTGCGGCACGAGCGCGGCCAGGTGGTGCAGGTGCGGCTGTTGTCTATGTATACTCACTGCAGGTACAGGAACTCCCACAGCGGCTGCGGCACGAGCGCGGCCAGGTGGTGCAGGTGCGGCTGTTGTCTATGTATACTCACTGCAGGTACAGGAACTCCCACAGCGGCTGCGGCACGAGCGCGGCCAGGTGGTGCAGGTGCGGCTGTTGTCTATGTATACTCACTGCAGGTACAGGAACTCCCACAGCGGCTGCGGCACGAGCGCGGCCAGGTGGTGCAGGTGCGGCTGTTGTCTATGTATACTCACTGCAGGTACAGGAACTCCCACAGCGGCTGCGGCACGAGCGCGGCCAGGTGGTGCAGGTGCGGCTGTTGTCTATGTATACTCACTGCAGGTACAGGAACTCCCACAGCGGCTGCGGCACGAGCGCGGCCAGGTGGTGCAGGTGCGGCTGTTGTCTATGTATACTCACTGCAGGTACAGGAACTCCCACAGCGGCTGCGGCACGAGCGCGGCCAGGTGGTGCAGGTGCGGCTGTTGTCTATGTATACTCACTGCAGGTACAGGAACTCCCACAGCGGCTGCGGCACGAGCGCGGCCAGGTGGTGCAGGTGCGGCTGTTGTCTATGTATACTCACTGCAGGTACAGGAACTCCCACAGCGGCTGCGGCACGAGCGCGGCCAGGTGGTGCAGGTGCGGCTGTTGTCTATGTATACTCACTGCAGGTACAGGAACTCCCACAGCGGCTGCGGCACGAGCGCGGCCAGGTGGTGCAGGTGCGGCTGTTGTCTATGTATACTCACTGCAGGTACAGGAACTCCCACAGCGGCTGCGGCACGAGCGCGGCCAGGTGGTGCAGGTGCGGCTGTTGTCTATGTATACTCACTGCAGGTACAGGAACTCCCACAGCGGCTGCGGCACGAGCGCGGCCAGGTGGTGCAGGTGCGGCTGTTGTCTATGTATACTCACTGCAGGTACAGGAACTCCCACAGCGGCTGCGGCACGAGCGCGGCCAGGTGGTGCAGGTGCGGCTGTAGTCTATGTATACTCACTGCAGGTACAGGAACTCCCACAGCGGCTGCGGCACGAGCGCGGCCAGGTGGTGCAGGTGCGGCTGTAGTCTATGTATACTCACTGCAGGTACAGGAACTCCCACAGCGGCTGCGGCACGAGCGCGGCCAGGTGGTGCAGGTGCGGCTGTAGTCTATGTATACTCACTGCAGGTACAGGAACTCCCACAGCGGCTGCGGCACGAGCGCGGCCAGGTGGTGCAGGTGCGGCTGTAGTCTATGTATACTCACTGCAGGTACAGGAACTCCCACAGCGGCTGCGGCACGAGCGCGGCCAGGTGGTGCAGGTGCGGCTGTAGTCTATGTATACTCACTGCAGGTACAGGAACTCCCACAGCGGCTGCGGCACGAGCGCGGCCAGGTGGTGCAGGTGCGGCTGTTGTCTATGTATACTCACTGCAGGTACAGGAACTCCCACAGCGGCTGCGGCACGAGCGCGGCCAGGTGGTGCAGGTGCGGCTGTAGTCTATGTATACTCACTGCAGGTACAGGAACTCCCACAGCGGCTGCGGCACGAGCGCGGCCAGGTGGTGCAGGTGCGGCTGTTGTCTATGTATACTCACTGCAGGTACAGGAACTCCCACAGCGGCTGCGGCACGAGCGCGGCCAGGTGGTGCAGGTGCGGCTGTAGTCTATGTATACTCACTGCAGGTACAGGAACTCCCACAGCGGCTGCGGCACGAGCGCGGCCAGGTGGTGCACGTGCGGCTGTAGTCTATGTATACTCACTGCAGGTACAGGAACTCCCACAGCGGCTGCGGCACGAGCGCGGCCAGGTGGTGCAGGTGCGGCTGTTGTCTATGTATACTCACTGCAGGTACAGGAACTCCCACAGCGGCTGCGGCACGAGCGCGGCCAGGTGGTGCAGGTGCGGCTGTTGTCTATGTATACTCACTGCAGGTACAGGAACTCCCACAGCGGCTGCGGCACGAGCGCGGCCAGGTGGTGCAGGTGCGGCTGTTGTCTATGTATACTCACTGCAGGTACAGGAACTCCCACAGCGGCTGCGGCACGAGCGCGGCCAGGTGGTGCAGGTGCGGCTGTTGTCTATGTATACTCACTGCAGGTACAGGAACTCCCACAGCGGCTGCGGCACGAGCGCGGCCAGGTGGTGCAGGTGCGGCTGTTGTCTATGTATACTCACTGCAGGTACAGGAACTCCCACAGCGGCTGCGGCACGAGCGCGGCCAGGTGGTGCAGGTGCGGCTGTTGTCTATGTATACTCACTGCAGGTACAGGAACTCCCACAGCGGCTGCGGCACGAGCGCGGCCAGGTGGTGCAGGTGCGGCTGTTGTCTATGTATACTCACTGCAGGTACAGGAACTCCCACAGCGGCTGCGGCACGAGCGCGGCCAGGTGGTGCAGGTGCGGCTGTTGTCTATGTATACTCACTGCAGGTACAGGAACTCCCACAGCGGCTGCGGCACGAGCGCGGCCAGGTGGTGCAGGTGCGGCTGTTGTCTATGTATACTCACTGCAGGTACAGGAACTCCCACAGCGGCTGCGGCACGAGCGCGGCCAGGTGGTGCAGGTGCGGCTGTTGTCTATGTATACTCACTGCAGGTACAGGAACTCCCACAGCGGCTGCGGCACGAGCGCGGCCAGGTGGTGCAGGTGCGGCTGTTGTCTATGTATACTCACTGCAGGTACAGGAACTCCCACAGCGGCTGCGGCACGAGCGCGGCCAGGTGGTGCAGGTGCGGCTGTTGTCTATGTATACTCACTGCAGGTACAGGAACTCCCACAGCGGCTGCGGCACGAGCGCGGCCAGGTGGTGCAGGTGCGGCTGTTGTCTATGTATACTCACTGCAGGTACAGGAACTCCCACAGCGGCTGCGGCACGAGCGCGGCCAGGTGGTGCAGGTGCGGCTGTTGTCTATGTATACTCACTGCAGGTACAGGAACTCCCACAGCGGCTGCGGCACGAGCGCGGCCAGGTGGTGCAGGTGCGGCTGTTGTCTATGTATACTCACTGCAGGTACAGGAACTCCCACAGCGGCTGCGGCACGAGCGCGGCCAGGTGGTGCAGGTGCGGCTGTTGTCTATGTATACTCACTGCAGGTACAGGAACTCCCACAGCGGCTGCGGCACGAGCGCGGCCAGGTGGTGCAGGTGCGGCTGTTGTCTATGTATACTCACTGCAGGTACAGGAACTCCCACAGCGGCTGCGGCACGAGCGCGGCCAGGTGGTGCAGGTGCGGCTGTTGTCTATGTATACTCACTGCAGGTACAGGAACTCCCACAGCGGCTGCGGCACGAGCGCGGTCAGGTGGTGCAGGTGCGGCTGTTGTCTATGTATACTCACTGCAGGTACAGGAACTCCCACAGCGGCTGCGGCACGAGCGCGGCCAGGTGGTGCAGGTGCGGCTGTTGTCTATGTATACTCACTGCAGGTACAGGAACTCCCACAGCGGCTGCGGCACGAGCGCGGCCAGGTGGTGCAGGTGCGGCTGTTGTCTATGTATACTCACTGCAGGTACAGGAACTCCCACAGCGGCTGCGGCACGAGCGCGGCCAGGTGGTGCAGGTGCGGCTGTTGTCTATGTATACTCACTGCAGGTACAGGAACTCCCACAGCGGCTGCGGCACGAGCGCGGCCAGGTGGTGCAGGTGCGGCTGTTGTCTATGTATACTCACTGCAGGTACAGGAACTCCCACAGCGGCTGCGGCACGAGCGCGGCCAGGTGGTGCAGGTGCGGCTGTTGTCTATGTATACTCACTGCAGGTACAGGAACTCCCACAGCGGCTGCGGCACGAGCGCGGCCAGGTGGTGCAGGTGCGGCTGTTGTCTATGTATACTCACTGCAGGTACAGGAACTCCCACAGCGGCTGCGGCACGAGCGCGGCCAGGTGGTGCAGGTGCGGCGCGCGGTCGGGCCGCACCCCGCCGTGCCAGCACACGAAGTCGCTGTTGTCGATGGGGCCCGGCTCCGCCCACGTGTTGAATCTGGTGAGGCGGTCATGGTTCATGAAAGTCACCTAAATTGTATTTTTGTCACTTTGTAACTTTCGTCACTAGTGAACTATGGCCACGGTAAATCATTTGGCCTGGCTTTGAGTCGCCACATGTTCCTTTAAATTCGGAAATACTTAAAAAGGCGCGATATATTTGTTCAACTGGGATTTGGAAGTTGAGAAGGACTCGCTGCAATCATTTATTTGATCACATTTCTTTAAGCAACTGTTGCATCTATAATGTAACCTGCCTACTGTCTAGAACAGGGATCACCAGTTAGTTCGTTTCATGGGGGGATCGTTTTCAAAAACAATATGACTGTCGCGGTTGGTTTGGTTGACGATTTCATATGACTTAGGGTCAGTTCAGACCGCGACGTGAAGCGACGCGACGCTGCACGCAATTTTTAACAATTTTCGAACTTTTTTCTTCACGAAAAGGTATAATTTCAGTGAAGGGTTGACACGTGTAAAAGTACGCTGAGATGCGCGGTGCTGCGCAGCGCGTGTACCTTATTGTGTAGTAAATAAATTTGATATGGTATCTGATCATAAAAAAGTGAGCGTCGCGTCGCGTCTCGGTGTGAACTGACCCTAAGCGATACATAAAATTAATGTTCTACAGGATCGTTCAACTTAAAAAGTTCAACGAAAAAGTCCGAGATAGCCTAATAATTTATTTTCTAAGGATACAAAATTTAATGTAATTTCCGAAGTCACTTTGAACGGTATAATAAAGATATCAAAGATTCAAAGTTACGCCTAAAGAACTTCGTTCCTGACAGGGGCCACCCCCCCCCCCCTCGTCTCTTCGCTGACGGCGGAGAAAAATGTTAAAAAACCTGGAAACTAAAAAGCACTAGTGGGAAAAAGTGTCACTTTCCGCACAATTTGGCTGCTTTGAAAACGCTGTTTCGAGCACATGCATTGTAATAGTACATTGTGATACAAGTGTGCTCTATTGGATATTACACTCGAGGCGGGGTGAGCGCGATAAGGTAGCCGAGAGTGTAATGATCAATGCACACGCGTTGCACACTACGTTTTTCAACACACTTGCTTTTTTCCGCTAGCGATGCGCGCGTGGGTGTAAATAAAGGCACTGGTAATACCACTGAACAGCCTATATAAAAATATAATAATGTTAATAATACGCAAATGGGGTTAGGGTAGTGAACAATATATAATTTGATGAAATTTTAATAATATTTTAATTTACACAGTAGGCAGTAGTAGTAAAAAAAGTAGTATAAAAAGGCATGAAGTTTCTTTGATGAGATTAAAAAAAGCGCAAGTCTCTGCACGGGTATAAATAGAGAATGCTCATTTATTAGTAGGATAGTTCATACTAATTTAATGTATAGTATCCCACTGAAGTTTAGTTATGGTAAAAAAAAAATCCCATGGGCATGCATGGGATTTTTTTGTACCATAACTAAACGCCACTGGTTTGCTTTAGGGTTTTTTTAAATTAAAACTTGCTTTAGAGCGCTTGTCTTTGGTAAAAAGCTTCACCAAAAACAATTTCTATTGTATACAAATCCCATGCTGCCATGATAGTACTTACTAATTCCACACTGCCATGTCAATACTCCGACTAGTAAATAGTAATCTGTGGCCCACATTACCGCACTAGTGCGGTAAGATAAAGTAAAAAGCACGCTTCCATAATACACTGCATTATGAACCTAAAAGCGGTTCAATAAGAGCCACTTTACGAGCAAGTGTGTTGAAAAAATAATTATGATTGATAACGGCGGGCGCAGCGCTAGGAGTTAGGTATGTAATCTCGGTAGCATGTTCCCGTGGTTTATTTTCGGACATCCACGCGAGCGAAACCGCGGGCAAATGCCAGTAATTTTACAAATGATTACACTTACTTGTTAATCCATTGTTTAGAGATGTAGAACTTGATATCGTTCGACTCGACGCTCGTTGACTCTAATATTTCAGCAGCCTTCTGCCGTAACGTTACCATTTGGGGGTTCACTTTCCTGTCATACATTGAAAAGTTTATAAATAATGACTTTTGTTATTTTTTAATGTAACTTCATACATATACAAAACTGCTCATGTAAGGTGATAAGCTCTCAAGATGCTGTAAATTGCATTTGAACGATGGTATCAAGAATAAGGTAACAAGAATTTTGATTAACACTTTATTGTTATTACGTCTATGGGCGTTTACTGTCCGCGAAAGTGTTAAAAATAGTTTTGAGTACGGAAAAAGATCAAAATTGTCATAATCAAGTGAATGATGATAATAGATATTCCATAAAATAAATTTATAAATAAAGTGTATCAACTTATTTTTGTAAATGCAAACAAGGATTATATTGTATTCGATAATTTGCATTTTTACATTTCACACACAGCTATTGAAAAAAAAATATTATAGACGCAGATATATTTAGTAACCTATTCCGCTTGACTATTCTTCAAGAGTCATAAAAACCCTGTAAGAAATCGACACGTGTTTCACCTCTCAACGAGGAATTATCAGGATGACGATTGACCAATTGCAAACCAGAACGCGACGTGTTACCACACCGAGCGCTGGACGCAGAGTGAATCAAATCGCTCGACACCCCTACTTATAAAGAATTGCTGCTCGGCGTTGATTGGCTAGGACCGTTATCAATCGATGTTTTACAGGGTTTTTATGACTCTTGAAGAATAGTCAAGCGGAATAGGTTACTAAATATATCTGCGTCTATTGTATTTTATAATGGATTACCGCAAAGTCACGCCTGAATCAATTAACTATCTGACAGCTGTTGAGCTTGATATTCGTGGAAAATGAATGTAACTTATGACCAGCTCTATAGGTCCTCGCCCCTCACCTATAGAACAGCACGTAGGCCTCGCAGTGCGGCAGGTGCTGCGCGGCCAGCGGCAGCACGGCGTGGTCGTCGAACGTGTACCACGCGCGCCCGTTGCGCGCCACGCACGTGTAGTGCCCGCCGCCCGCCGTGCCCGCGTGGCAGATCACCGCGCACAGCTCGTAGCGGGTTATTTTTGATGTGCAGTCTGGGGACGATGGAGTAATAGTAGATTATACAACAAGTGAAAAAAAAATAAAGGGAATTTTAATTCGAGGGATACAAGGACAGATTTTTTTTTTTCACGATTTGTGTACTGTACTTTTTACCATTGACTGCGAGAAAATAAATAGTAGTATAGTACTAAGCGTCGCGTCGCTTCATGTCGCGATC
The DNA here is from genome assembly GCA_947363905.1 of Lithophane semibrunnea. Lineage (NCBI taxonomy): Eukaryota > Metazoa > Arthropoda > Insecta > Lepidoptera > Noctuidae > Lithophane > Lithophane semibrunnea. The sequence continues at coordinate 9,029,885 of OX376208.1, forward strand.
TGAATTGACCGTTATTACATTTCGGCATAAAATTTTCCAGAATGGACCGGCAGAAAACCATCTGTAAGTGATGTTGCTATGGTCCCAGTCAATCACATGAAATTAACTGGCACTTAAACTTATATCAACCCTGCTCGAGGCTTGTGGCTATGAAATAACAGCCGCACGGGTCGATCAATCAGGTTAAGCTACGCTTGCCGCGGTTGGTCCGTGGATGGGTGACCATCTTTACATACCAAGACCCCTCCGTGCCTCGGAAAGCACGTTAAGCCGTTGGTCCCGGCTGTCATTTGTAGATCTTTGACAGTTGTTACAGGTCGTTAGAAGCCCGAAAGTCTGACAACCAGTCTTACCAAAGGGTATCATGTTACCCAGAAACTGGGTTGTGGAGGTCAGATAGGCAGTCGCTCCATGTAAAACACTGGTATTCAGCTGCATCCGGTTAGACTGGAAGCTGACCCAAACATAGTTGGGAAAAGGCTAGGCAGATGATGAACCCTGCTCGGGGTCAACGACAGCGGGACGAGGAAGATCAGTGAAGTTTTGCTAGATCATTTAATTTGAACATGTATATTCAATATGTATATTCAATAAAGTTACCTTTATGCGTATAAGGCGCCATGTTAAGATCGTTGATAGGGAAGGAGACTCTCGCGCCGACCTTGGCGCTGAACATGAGCTCGTGCCGGAAGCGCTTCAGGTGAACACACAGCACTTCCGGCAGACGGACCACGCCTGACATCTTGACACCGTTACGGAGTTTGTTGCAGCGGGAGCAACTGTTAGAAAAATGTAGCGTTAAAATCTTATCCTTATCCATCTTGTCTTATTCTTATCCTAACTGTAATATTATAAATGTGTTACGCTTTCAAGCTAAAACGGCTGAACGGACTTGGATGAAATTTGGCACATGGGTAGACCATGGCCTGGAGAAGGACATATAATACCTTATATCCCTATATTCCAACGGGATCGAGACTTATGCGGGTAAAACCGCGGGGCGCAGCTAGTAATATTATAGTTAAGATTATGAATGTACTAGCTATAGGATGTTCTTTTTTCTATAAACGGTGTGTGGTGTTTCATCGAAATCTGTTCAGCCGTTTTAGCGTGAAAGCTTATGCTTAGAATGACCCATTTCAATGACTTACCTGTACATATTATCGCCTTTGAGTTCGTCCGCACTGAAGAAGGCCGCGAGACAGTCTTGTAGGGACACCACCGGCCCGTAGAACCACGACCGCAGCCAGCTCAGTAGCCACCACACCTACGAATAACAAAAAAGGTTTTTATTTATGCTTCAGTTTACAAAAAAGGGCTTAGTGTTTGGAGCCTCCTTTTAAGCAAACAATGCCTGTGTTGGGGGATTCTGCTCTTCCATGGTACAGCATAGTTACTTATATTTTCGGAGGCGAATTTTACCAATAAAACTGAACGCGATCAGCATATAAACCACGTTTAAGAGCAGTCAGTGTCATTATTTTCTTTGGAATATTGATTTACAACGTCCCGACATCAGTTGTTGGGCAGTTGCCCGCCAGACACAACACCCGTCTGGTAGGAGGATCCTCCCTTTTCTATGGTGGATGAGTGAACATTACACCCTGTTCCTCATACCCCTAAAATATAGCTGATACAGACCCACGACTCCTGCGCGCCGTGCGGCACGTGGTGGTTGAGGATGGGCTGCTGGCAGCGGATCACGGCCAGGTGCTCGCGCGACGGGATGGGCAGGGACAGGTCTTGGAAGGTCTCCACGCGGGTTGACACCTAAGACAATTTGGATGAGTTAGGCTTTTGTTTGTTGTTCCAAGAATAAACCTTAAAATCAGTTGAATAAAGTGCAAAGTTCTACAAACATTATCGTATACCTCAAGCGGCTTTTCGTGCGTCCTCAATGCCAAAAACTCATGTGACATCTACCAACCCGCACTGGGTCCGCGTGGTGGATTATAGCCCACTCCCTCTCTGGGAAAGGAATGGCCCACGCTGGCCCAGTGCGGGTGGCGGGAGGAAGACCCATGTAGGTTTATGTGAAATAAAATATTTTGATTTTGACTTACTGCTTGGTATGTGATACGTACCCTATTACAGATGAGGCATTGCACGGACGACAGCAGCTTGCCGTCGAACACGTCGGAGATGACGCTCCGGAACCGGACGCCGCCCGACGACGTGCCGTCGCCGCCTCCCATCGGGACCACAGGCTTACTGTACACGGGAATATACGTGGTTAATGTAATTTTTACTATGGAGAAAAAGTTTAACGTAACATAAATTCACGCCTCGTTTCCCCGTAGGGTTCGGCTATAAAGGAAGGACCGCCCTCCTTCTAATGTGAGCGCGACGGCAATATACATTTGAGCGCGAGCGATAGAGATAAGTAATTAAGGGTCATTGTACGAAATTCTTTCTGCTTCGCGACCGAACTTTAGAACATTAATATTTCGCCAGTCACATTTAAGTCCCATGTAATAGGGGGCGAGTCTATTATCATCAATCAGGCACTAATCCAGACTCCGGGCTGCTACTGAGAAATTCCAGATAGCAAAAGTCAATGACACTTTGCCCGAACTGGGAGTCTAGCCGCTGGTAGTGCAGTCATTTAAAACATCAGTGTAAACTTCACACACAGTGGTGGTATAGTATCGATATCTCAACTCGATAAAACAGCTTTTATCAACTCAAACTTCAAGTAAGAAACAAAGGCTGTCGACCCAAAAAAAAAACCATCCAATTTTTTTATCGTGTTTAGATATCGACATTTGATTCTGTAAACTAACTGCTGTTCACTCCTGGTGTCCGGCGCATCGCTCGCTCCGCTCGAACATGTCTCGTATCGCTCCTCCGCTTCGCTCGACCACGACAACGACGATTCTGACCCGTACAGCCCTTGGTTTTGACCCCGGATTAATTCTGAGCCTGATAAGTATAACAATGTATTATTAATATTGTGTATTTGGAAATGCGAAGTGAAAATGGTTTAATAGTTGTAGGTTGAAGTAATTGGAAGTATATAAGGCGAGTTGTTTGCCTGAAACTACTTCTGAGTAAGCAACGCGCCTTAAACTACCATTTACTTCATGGTATGGCCTTAGGGTCAGTTCATACCACGGCGTGAAGCAACGGGACGCTGCGCGCACTTTTTTCAATTATCGAACTTATTTTCTTCACGAAAAGGTATAATTTCAGTGCGAGCGATGACACGTGTCAAAGTACGCTGAGATGCGCAGCGCGTGTACCTTATTGTGTAGTAAATAAATTCGATTTTGTATCGGATCATAAAAGATTGCTCGTCGCGTCGCGTCTCGATGTGAACTGACCCACATACAAAATTATATACAGCATACCATTGGGTTGCTGTGAGTACATGTTGTATTGCAGATGGTGCGTGCCCGCGAAGCTGGCCGAGCGTCGGTGTCGCGGCGCCATGGGCTCTTGAGTTTGCACTCTACAAATAAAATATCAGAATTATTGCACTGTTTTACATTTTTACTATACCTTGAATCAACGAGAAAGGATACTGTGTTTACATTGCCAATACCCGTTAGCCTTCTTATTTCTTCGGTTTAGAAACTTGGTACATATACGTATCTAGTTAAATAATAACGATCGTATTGATCCATTTGAAATCACATTAGACATTTAAATAAACCTTTTTTACAGTCCGTTCAACCGATTTTGACTTCTATTGCGTTGGTGGCATGACAAATGGCAGCTGCAGTACACAGTTGATATTGTGTAACCTTTTTTGCTTTTAATGCCGTCATTATGCCTAAGATATAGAAGTCAAAATCGGTTGAACGGACTGTAAAAAAGTTTGTGGAAATGTCTGATCTTATTTCAAATGGAATATAGATTTCCCTGAGAAAAGTCCAGTCTGACATCCTGGATACTACAGTCAGGCTAAGTGAATCATGACCCACTTTGACGATAAATCGTTTGAAACCGTCAAAATAACAAAGATGGCAGATGACAAATTCGTTACCAAGGAAATGTATGTTTACGCGAATTTCGACCTAATTGTATTTGAATGTCTGTAAGAAAATAAGCTTTTTGGTGGGTCAGAATTAAATTTTTTCGACTGTACATTATCCAAAGCGACGAGTCGTCTTTAATTCCATGTAGTTATAAAATTATCACATATAATCTTATAAGTTACCACGTAAGTACACATTGTGGAATGCAAATAAAGTATTCAGTATTGAATAAAATGGTGGTTACCTCAAATAGCCTTCAGTTCTTGATTCGCTATAAGACGAGGGCGCGGGAGATTTTCGCCTCATCCGTGCGAAGAATGGAGCATCGCTTGCTGTAAGGAAGTGAAAACACATGATTCTATGGTTTTCTTTGACACATTCGTTAAATTAAAGTGTGATAGGTTTATAATATACATAAGATCTATTTAAATTCTTGTTTCCAATATTGATGTTATTTCCACTTAAACAAAAATAAACTTTATGCAAGTATAAATAAAGTTGATTTTAGACTGACTAGTACCGTTGAAAATTCATTAAAAAATATGAACTGGTAGCGCAAAACGAACCTTATGTGTAGGCATTACAGTTGTTTTTCTTAAAACACTCGTTTGTTTACATGTTTGGGAAATAAATGCGAACGCAGTTCATCAGTTATACCATGCTACAATACGCGACTAATTATTTTTGTGTTGAACAGGTGAATGCTGTAAGCATATAGTTACTATAAAAAATTTTATTTAATGTTATGATATGAAATTAGCTATTAATATAATAAATTTAGGCCACTCGCGAGCAACTTCAGGTCGCTCATAAGCGTGGCGCGCACTCACCGCCGGACGAGGCGGCGCGGCGCCGCGAGTGCGCGCGCGTGTGGGGGTGGTCGCCGTCGGCGTCGGAGCCCAGCTTGTGTTCCGACGTGCTGTCCCACACCTGGGGGAAATATTACTCTTTAGGGGGATGCGCTAAGGTAGCCCGCGACATTCTAATTTTCTTAAGTTTTTTGGAATTTGCAGGTCATTATCAGGTTGTATGTTGATTAATAGTTATTTATGCAACTGTTATATAATAAGGAATTCGAATATGTTTTGTTTTTAAATTACGGTGCTTTGTTAGTGAAACGTTCTTTTTTTTAAATGAGTTGCATTATGAAATTCAGTACAACATTATAATACCCATTTGGATGATATTATGGTTACTATGACACTGGTTGTTTTAATTTTGGCAATAAGCTAACTGTTTCAGAGACTTTTATACAGATTTATAACATGGGTGTAGATAAATAAATATAAATTAAGATCAACATACAACCTGACTGCCTGAAAACTCACCTGTAAATTGCAAAGAACGTAAGAAAATTTGAATTACGCTAACTTAACGCTTTCGCCTTAAGGGTCACTATGAAGGAGGATAATGATCACTATGAAGAATAGATTATGGACTATGTTAAGAATGATGGCAAAAATGATAATTTGTATATTTACCGGTTCTTTGAGCTCCTCGTGCAGCTGGTCCATGAAGCATCGCAGAAATTCTTGCGTGTCATGTTGATGGTAACCGCGAAACATCGGATGCACCTGTCAAGGAGAATATTCTAGTTAAAAAAAAAAAACAAAATAAACAATGCTCGGTGAACTTTTTTCTCATGCATGCATTATAGATGTAAAGTCGCTTTTTGACCGCGCTGTTCTTCTAAAACACGTAACGGATTTTAATGCGGTCTTTATTTACCATCAAATCAAATCAAAATATTTTATTTCACATAAACCTACATGGGCACTTATGAAACGTCAGAAGCTAGGTGCACGGTTCCAATTGATCTTTTCCTATGCACGAATGGACCAACAGCTTAACGTGCTTTTCGAGGCACGGAGGGGTCTCGGTATGTAAAGATGGTCACCCATCCACGGACCAACCGAGGCAAGCGTAGCTTCACCTGATCGATCAACCCGTGCGGCTGTTATTACTTAGCCACAAATAAAACAATAATATTAAACTGACTTAACCGCCGCCATCTAGTAAATAAATAAATATTACAAGACTTACATTACGAATGCCGTACAGGATGCCGTTAGGTACAACGTAGCCTCTTGTCTTCCGACTCCACATCTCTTTTACTAATTTTTGGTATGCTCTGGAACGAAAATCATTATTTCAGGCGAATAATAAAGACAGAAAAAGAAAGGTGACATCATTCCGTCTCTGTCATCCTCAAACGATTGACAGAAATATAACGATGTTTTAAATACGCTAAACGCATTTATGGACGACTAGCTTCCGCCCGCGTGGTATGTCGATAAAAAGTAGCCTATGTCCTTCCCCGGGATGCCATCTATCTCCTTGCCAAATTTTATCGAAATCCGTTCTGTGGTTTAGGCATGAAAAGGTAACATACAGACAGACAGACAGACAGACAGACAAACAAGAGTTACTTTCGAATTTATAATATTAGTATGGATTCCTATGAGTTACGGACCGATACTGGTCAAAATTAAGACTCTTGTATCTTTACCAATAATGAAGCAAAGACTTCAAAGTTTTTCATAGTAGACCATACGGAAGTAACTATCACTGGTAAAATTAGCTTACGAATCGATTTATATGCCCAGTTTGGCAATAAAAAATGCTACCATTGGTAAGCAAAACGATTCGTTTGTGTTTATAGGAACCGAGCATTAATAATCTGTGGTACAAGCAGGCCTTCAATTCAGGTGTGGAAGACTTGAGGGTCCTTACCTGCTGATCCCAGGCTTCTTATCAGCTGCTAACACAGCGACAGCGGCCGCGCACTCCAGGAAGTATGACGTGAGCGGCGCCGTGTTGCTAAGGGCTTGCAGCGCCGCGTTCATGTAGCACGTGTTGCCCATGTTCTGCAGCCCCACCAGCCCTGACGCGTGCGGATCTAGTGAGTGATATACGATAAGTATGTAATAGTAATCCTATAATGAAAATAGCAAGGGGTACCGTGTTACTCAGTAAGGGTCAGTTCACACCGAGATGCGAAGCGACGTGCACTTTTTGTATGATCCAATACAATATCGAATTTATTTACTACACAATAAGGTACTAGCGCTGCGCAGCACCGCGCATCTCAGCGTACTTTGTCAACCCTCGCAATGCAATTATACCTTTTCGTGAAGAAAATAAGTTCGATAATAATTGTTAAAAATTCCCGCAGCGTCGCGGTTTCACGTCGCGGTCTGAGCTGACCCTTACTGGTTTGTGGAGTTCAGTTACGCAGAACAGTTGCTTCATGGTAAAATATTGGTATTCAGGTGCATCGGGTTAGACTGGAAGCCGACGCCAAACATACTTGGGATGATAAGACTAGGCATAGGCAGATCGATTGTTTCCCCTGATGGGTCACAAACAGGCCTCTTCTCTGTGAGGGAGTGGGCACTAAGCCCCCACGCGAGCCCAGTGCGGGTTGGTAAACGTTTTAGTTTATATTAGGCTGCATTTAGACGTGGGGAAAACTACAGAGCGATCCGACCGCGCTCTCGGTTACGTTATTAGCGAGTGTGAACTCTGTTTGTCAAGCTTGTTGTTTCATTCTGCATTTCATTAAATTTCCTCGAAATCTCCGCACGAATGTTCCGACGTCCGGGCATGCCATTCCCCTCTCTACCAGCTCCAGTCAGTGCAAACTCAGTTGCTAAATAAATCGCAGTTTACAAAAACAAAGCTGAAAGTTCTCATATGCCTTTAATTAAACTAACACTAGTCATGGGGTCTCAACTCGAACAAATTATAATTAGTCTTGAAAAAAAATCATAGATGGCAGCATAAGTAACAATTTATGACATTAACAATCACTAAAAAAGCGTTATACGACAAATTTTGGCTGAGGTAATATTAGTAAAAATCAAAACATCTTTGTTTAGTGCTGATTTATGTATTTACACTCATAAATCTCGGATTTTCAACAAAAAACTTAAATTAAGCCGTTTACTTTAATTCGAACCCAGAATGATAAAGTAGCCATCTGCTAATCATTTAGTTGAGAGCTCTTTGCAATAGATGGCGTTTTACTCAAGTGATGACAGGGTCACTTAAAACTTGCGTTTATGTCGTTTCATTAAGGAAAATCAAAACAATATTTTTTTTTAAATCTAGTACTTTACGTATAAATATAAAAATTGAACACCTAGGAAGAAAAAACGTAAAAAAGGAAGAAAAAACATCTAAGAGTCTTGCGTAGTATCTAGGCAAGACTCCTAGATGGCGTTAAAAAAACTACAGTCTCTGGCAATTAGTGAGTCGCTGATGCTGCCATCTGTTAAAAAAATGGAGAACGAAAAATAGCCAGCTCAATAGCCAGACTTAGGGTGGTGTCATTTCTTTTTATGGGATTTGGTATCTGTACGTAGTATTATAATATCTGTGCACTAGTACCTCTGAAAATTTGATAGAGATTCAGCTTAGCTTAACTCCGGCTCTACTGTAATTTTTTTGTTATATCTTACCTCTAGCACGTGCGTCGTGTTCGTAGTGGATGTCGTGCGTGTCAGGGTCCAGCTCGTCCTCCGCCATGGTCAGGGCCACGGCGCCCAGACGTGTTGGACTCTCACACGTCGAATCTGGACTCGCCTGGGTAAAGAATATACAAGATACGGGTTACAGTGCCAGGAAGTAAGAAAATAATTCATGAAGACAATTTTAGTTTGGAGATGGCGTTCACATTTTGGTTTTTCCTGGATTGTATAGATAGTGCCGTCCACGAAGACGCGCCCCACTCCAGCATTACTGTACCGTAAGCTGTATTTTAGTACGGAAGTGAGCGGAGTGGGGCGCGTCTTCGTCGATAGCACTTATACTTGTGTTTACCAAGCCTGGAACAGCTATATCTATTCGCTATAGAATATCGTCTATTCTTGCCGATATTGGCTCTGCGACACGTTTCCCAAACCAGTCTGCATCAAAATTCTGTAATTTTGTGCCTTTTTCACATAAGATATTTCTATTTAAAAACATACAGTAGACGTAGATATATTTAGTAACCTATTCCGCTTAACTATTCTCCAAGAGTCATAAAAAACCCTGTAAGAAATCGACACGTGTTTCACCTCTGAACGAGTCATCCTCAGGATGACGATTGACCAGTCGCAAACCAGAACACGACGTGTTGCCTCACCGAGCGCCCGACGCAAAGACATTTCTATTGCACCGAGAGTTAACAAGTGCTTTTTCAATTTATCGGCAAACTCCTTAATGTTGCAGATTTCTACAAGCACATACTATCAGCAAGAACATCAGTCTTTACCAACCCCTCACATATTATAAAACAAAGTCCTCCGCCGCGTCTGTTAGTCTGTCTGTTCGCGATAAACTCAAAAACTACTGCACCGATATTCATGCTGTTTTCAACAATGGATAGAGTGGTTCTCGAGGAAGGTTTGAGTCTATCTATACATATAATAACCGACATACACGCATAGTAAAATGATAAAGTATACCGACCACATAAGCCAAGGCTGCTCTGATGTGGACCTCTTTCTCGCACAGGTAGCACCATATCCGCTCCGTGGACACGTTCATGTGTACGCAGTGCTGAGGAAAGTTCTGAAACAAACGTATTAAATTGTAATGTATCATCAAAAATGTTCATTACAAAAGCCCCTTCATATTATTATAAATGATTCATTTATCTGATTTAGTTCACGCACGTAATTATGACTTGCACAAATAAACTCGCATACAAAAAAGATTTTTGATGCCTGATACATTTGTTAGTTATTTGTAGCTTTCGTTTTATTCTTAAATTGTGTACAAAGCGCTTTGTGAAGTCCTTTATACGGCGTCGGATCACTGTATTGTAATTTTTACATATAATAATACTTGTTGCGTGTGTCATGAATCATGAAAGGCGATTTATATTCTCGATTTTGATATCTTACTGACCATCATCATCTGCCTAGCCCTTTCCCAACTATGTTGGGGTCGGCTTCCAGTCTAACCGGATGCAGCTGAATACCAGTATTTTACAAGGAGCGACTGCCTATCTGACCTCCACAACCCAGTAGCTGGGTAATACGATACCTCTTGGTAAGACTGGTTGTCAGAGTTTCGGGCTTCTGACGACCCGTAACAACTTTCAAAGATCCACAAATGACAGCCGGGACCAACGGCTTAACGTGCTTTCGACAAGCTTAACGAGGCACGGATATCTGATATCTTACTGACCGTTATCAGTTAATGAATTTCGCCCTAGACTCCAGGTAAAATTGCTTAAAACCTGTATCAAAAGACCAGTCGAACTAACATTTTGGTTAGCAACACAAGCAAATAGTAAGCATTCTCATGAACTTTTCCTATTGGAGATTGAAAGTGGCCATGTCCAAGTATTTATGGGTGAATGTATATACAGTATGGCAATCATGTTACAGCGCATTTAATTCCTTAAAAATACGACATGTGTGCCAAAGCAGTGCATGGAACTGCAGTATTTTTGGCGACAAATTACCGACGGATTGAGTACAGTAATAAGCCATTTCCTGGCTCTTTGTGCCAAATTTTACACTTAGTCGCGCGCTGGGGCGATAAAATGTCGCATTTCAATTCGCTGAACAGTTTATATGGTCTGAGTTAAGTCGGCACATAGCATGACGGTTCATCAACCGAAGCATTTACGGAGCAAAAAAAAAACCGGTCAATTGCGAGTCAGACTTACACACGACCGGGTTCCGTACCGTATAAAAATATACTGAAAAGAGCCCCTTTAATGATTAACTTTATTAATTTTTTATTATTTGTTGTTATAGCGGCAATAGAAATATACAATCTGTGAAAATTCCAGCTGTCTACCTATTCCAGTTCATGAGATACAGCTCGCTGACAGACGGACGGACAGCGGATGATTAGTAATATGGTTCCATTTTGCACCCTTCGGGTACAGGTTTAAAACATCACCATTTAATCTCTATCTTTGAGGGGTTGCGAAGATGCTTTATTCAGACCTTTTATAAATAATTATGTAGGTACAGATCCGCTACCAACTATGGTCTAACCAAACTATGGTCAATGAAGCGAATCATTATATAGACCGACAGCTTAACAGAGTCTATTCACATATTGACGAATCACTAAGTTCTCGCATCACGACACCACACCCCTCCCGCACCGCACAGCTACGTCAGGGATGGAACGGACGCAGTTAAGCGGTCGGCCTATAGCTATAAAAAGATAACAAAACAATATTCTATTGATTTAAACTTTGCAATATTTCGCCTTTTAACTCTTAAGATAATATTATGAATGGAAAGCAGTATTTATCAGCATCATATATAGATGCTATATATATATATCTAGAATGTATATAGCTAGAAATATATACTATAGCTAGAATGTAAGGTGTACACAATTTCGGGTCTGCGGCATGACTCGGTACAGCTGGGTGGCAAAATATACTTCCAATTTCTTGTCACTCGCCTGTGCCGTACCATGCCGACCCGAACATGCATGCAGCACCCCTATGGCATAATCCTAGGCTTCATGATAGTGGACCACCTAACCAACCATAACCACACATAAACCAGCAAACAATGAAATGCTTATGCTCGTAAATAAATGAGCATAATATGAATTTTATTACAGAAGTAATAAAAAAAAAACATAAATTCAAACACATCTATTGTTCTTTTTTATTAGGTACTGTTTTATGTGGTAATTAATAATCTTAAAGTCAAATACCTACATCAAATGTTTCTACACTATATAGATGAATTTCTTGATAAGGATAAGTACCTAAATCACTGAGTATACTTATTAGCTGAACATTTTTAGACTATTATTTTTTTTGGTTAGGGTTCCAATGCTGGGCAAAGGCCTTCCACAAGTCCTTCCAGGAACTCTTTTCCCGCGCCACCTCAAAGCAACCCTTGCGTTACGCGTCTATGCATTTATGTATTTATTTAAAAAATTGTAGTCTTCACCGGTCATTTAATTTTTTAGTCTCTTTTTTTGTTCCAACTAAGTATTAAAAAAAAACATAATTATATAGGTAGTGATCTAGGACATAATTAAAGGTACTTCTCATTGGATTTGGGATTCATACACAGCTAGTCTAATAGTTAGGTATGTTCAAGGAGCGAAAATGATAAGCAATTATCAAATCTAATTCCTTTCCTACATTACCTACATAGCAGGCGTATCACCTTTTCGAACTGTCGAACCGATACTTAGTGGGGAAAATACTATGGTATATTTCAAAATTCAACTTTAGGTTCTTAACATGATGAAACCAAAAAATACAATAGTTTTATTAAAATACCTTTTGGTGCAGTGTGCTATGGTCATTTTTTACTTCAGAGCAGCCGATGTGGTGGCAGTCGGGCTGCAGGCAGATCCAGAGGTTGGGGCCGGGACAGCCGCAGTCGAAACATGTTAGCGTCTGCAATAAATGTGACAACTGTTCTATTTTGTATGTCGAATTTGCTTTATTGGTATAGCTTTTGATATAGTTTTAGTAGAAGGATCTTCTTTGTCTATTCTTCTATTTAGTGTATCATTGGCAAATCAGAAATTTGCTGTGAAAATTCAAATATGTTGGGCCCAAAATAAAGCCACACATACTCCGTTTGCTGACACAGCCATAAGATCCTCAAATGTGCAGTAAGATTGATCCAGTAGAATATCAGCGTCAGGTATATTTGCCTGACACATGCTGAGTTGGACTCCCATTTGGTGCAACAGTGAGACGCACACCGCACCTTGCATCTTTCGTTTTTTTTTAAAGTGTGTCATAGACAATTATTGTCACTGTGTCTAGTTTTCTTTTATTGTTTTTAATTATTATTATTCTGTATATTGGCACCTTGCAGCTATTTATTAATGTAACTAGTTATTATTTAACCGTGTTTTTGTATGTTGTGCTGTCTTTTGTGTGCACCAAATATACGTTTTAGCTATCTATTGATCCAGTGTTCAATATTTTTTTTGGGAGATTCATGGCATATGTTGTCATTAAAATATTGATTGCAACGCTGACTGCTCTCAAAGTGATGGAAGCATCTCAGTATTTTAACTACTCTAGACTCAAAATATGACTCCAGTGGAAATTTTATGTACATGATGTATCAGAAAGGTGTGGCCCGATGTTGGTCCCATGGAGAAAGTTGGTCAGTTTGATAGTCTGTACACACGGCTACACATCAAGCTACAAGTTTCCAGCTTAAGCTGATCTCGCATTGTATAGAATTTCTGTACAGTGTGAGGTCAGCTTATACTGGAAATGTATAGCTTAATGTGTAGTTGTCTGTACCACACCCTTAAATTTTCCTTTCTAATATACCTGTATAGTCTTTCCATGTTTCATGTTTTCCAGTTCTGATACATGCCATAAAGTTATAGTGACTGCTAATTTTAATGTATAAAGACATAATTATAAGAGACCGCAATATTGCATTAGGTATTGAATGTGTAATGATAGTCACAAGGGCGAGATAAATAAATAACATACATTACATTACTCCAACATTTCTGTTCATTCATTACGCAGTCACAGTGACTGTATAATAATAATAGGTACTTCAACATCTAACAAAGGTTTGTTGTGTGGCCTAGAGTTCTTGAACTAGATCTAATTGCAATTAAAATTCTCATTAGTAGAACTTGAATAATAATTAATTATCAAGGCATATAATCAACCTATTATGTTCCCAATGCTGACACAGGCCTCCTCTGGGTGAGTGGAGCAGCGTCGCAGGCCCAGTGCGGCTTGGTGGATGTCACATGTTTTTGAATTTTTGGTTCTCGGACATGCCGATTTACGATGTTTTCCTTGACCATTTTCAGAGAAGTGGTGGATAATTTACTCAAAGTAAATCACCTGTCTGGGTGTGACAACCTTATTTACTACTTAACTTTAAGTTACCTACAACTTGGTTTTAAGTTAGCCACAACGGTTACCGCTGGCCAGTGGTTATCAAGCCATGATATGTATTTATTGTCTAATAAAGCAAGATAAGCGCTGGTGTGTAATACAAGAAAATATTATTGATTAGATGTGTGGTTATTAATTCCATCTGATGGAGATTAATAAAAATGGCATTATCAACTGATGCTTAATTTAAGACCTACAGATTTATTTATAATTAAAAAAAAAAAAGAATAACAATGCTAAGTTTGAATGTTTTTTTTTAATAATTATGGAATATCAAGCTGCACACAATAACAAATAAACCATGAACTGCAATTTGTAGCCTGCCATTATGAAGAAAAAAATGTAAACACACTACTGTGAGGAGGTATTAAGTAACAGCCAATGATAAACATGGCAGCGTTATATGCAGTTTGCGGGCTTTTCCGAGGAATACTCGGTAGTCCGGGCGTTACACAATGATAACTCGGACTGAACCAAGAATGCTAATTACTAATGACATTACTTTTGAGGTTATAATCATGAAAATTATTAATATTTACCTCTTTCGTCTGCCACAGATCCTTCCCAAGAATATCAGCTAGTTTATTCAGATGTTCACATGTCACTCCTTTATCCATTTTTTTAGATTACACTAGTTTTATACGTAATTATGAAGACGAGTATACTATTCACAATAGGCTTGTAAATAAAAGACATTATTCTATACTACGGCGAAACAAAACAAGAAAGAAACTACAGCAGGAGGTACTAAAAACAAATGGTTATGTTTAAAAGGAAACATTTCGGAAAAGGGGCTAATAATTGAATTAGATTACAGAAATTTCCTACAACACAAAACCTTCCGTGACGAGCGAAAAGTCAGCCCTCTTATTTGGATTCATTCAATCGTATTGAGTTCGGGTGTTTTATTCGATTCCTGTAGCGCTGTTTCACATAATTACTTCAGTTAGAACGAATAAAAGGTAGTCGAAGTCGACTTCGTAAATCGACATTTTGAAGTACGCGTTATTGAATAGGATGCCACTGAATTCTGGAGTTGCCATTTTTCTGAAAATAATCAATTTTTCATGTGACTGGTGGTGTTGAAAAAGAAAACCATCATATTACAATAAAATAATAAATAAATAATAGAACAAGAATATCATGATCTTATTCCTATTAAAATAATGAAAGTTCATTTATTCATTATTTTCATCAGTCAGATATTATTCAACTTTATTCCGGTTATGCCTTGCCCACACTGACAATGTACTCAAGACATTATGAGTGCAGGGTAACACTCCTTTTTACAAAAGAAATGCATGCATTTTCATAGTAAAATTTCACATTTTCTCAATTAACTCCCGTAATACGTGAGATAGAAAGAAATTTGTTAGCACATGTATTAAAGGTATTTGATAACTTAATACGATGGCATTATTCGTTTTTCCAAAATTAGACTTTTTTTTCTCAGAAATGCCTAAGTCCAACCTCTCCCATACATTTGTTCCACTGTGAGCGCGCAAAGCATAAAAGGAAACAACACAACAAGAGTCTAGAGCACCATAAAGAGTTAAAATAAAACGATGTTTTACGGAATTAATATATTGTTTACCTGGATTAACACGTACTTTGAATCCCATTAGTACGTTCCCGTGGGATATTTTCCATTACATCTACGCGGGCGAAGTCGTGGGCAAAAGCTAGTTAAAGAATATAATAGGTACACATGCAGATACTAGGCATGGGTTCGATATATCAAAACGTAACTTATATCGGATATGTGTTTATTATCATACCATATCGATATCTAAATATACATAACCGTTTTCACAAAAACTTTATCGAGCTATGGCTTATCCAAACCGCCACAACCTGAACGAACTACGAATAATATCGAATAAGTAATAACGAACAAAACGCAAACTTCACATCACGAGCGATATGACATCGACGGTTTTTATTCGCTTTATCTCTGTCTTACCATTCAATGTTTTACTGGCGTAAAAGTGATGAAGCGAATATTACGTAACTTCGGCTAGTGATTGGTTATTTGGTTAATAATAGTGCGTGCGTAATATCTATATCCTAACGCGCTAGCAATAAGGTCTAGTTTCTATTTATTTAGTTACAACAAATATTCCATAAGTTAGCAACTTTCCGGCGGCTACTCGATATCAGGGAGCAAATCGTACTACTGATATCGATATCTGAAAACGGTTTTCGATATCGATATGAAAACTGAATATCGGTTACATATCCGTTAGCAACTAAATACGAAAACGCCCATGTCTAGCAGATACAGATTTTGAGTCGCTGCGTGTGTACCTAGCTTTACAATCTACCCGAAACCTTGGCAAAATAACAGCCGACCAGCTTTTCCGAACGATAAATGTTATGTCAATCAAACTGACAAACTAAAAATATTTGACCAATGACTGACATTGACATGACAATGACATTGACATTTAGGTTTTCGTGTTCACGATCGATCGTTTGTTTGGCAAATGAAAAGTTTTGTAAAATAAAAAACATAATATTACTTCCTCAATGCTTCATTGAGCACCAATAGCGGCGTAATACTAAGAAGAAAATTTGCAGTGGCCACGCAATGACTTCGGCTTCGTCGAGCAGTGCCCGGTCATTGTTCGCCGAATCAAAACAGCGTTTAGCAGAAAGAGTGCAAGTCAATATGAACAACATCTCGTCGTTGGCGCGCCAGATACAAAGAGGATCCAAGTCTAATGAGGTATTATGTGTTTAAAAAAATACTGAAACTTATTTGCTTATTTTAACTTATTTGCTTGAAAATTAGCTATGTTTTGCTTTTTTAAGCTTCAAAAGTATGTTAAAATATGCCCGAACCGGAAGCAAGTAGTTTGCTATTGTTGTTGTTAGTGAAATTATTAAAGTTAAACCTTCCCTAACTATCCCTGCACAACCCATTATTATTTACAGGAACATTTGCAACCAGATAAGTCATGGGCTTAGAGAATCCAATGCACCCTTTTTAATTATTTATGGAATTAAGCATACATTTTTTTATTTCTTCCTCATCTTTTGATAATCTAATGATATCAGTTGTCATAGTCTTACTGAGTACTGCCAGACTGCCAGGCAAAAGCAACCAAAGTTCTTGCATTGTTAAACTAGTCCATGGTCTGGTATAGCTTGTATTGTGTTTTTTTTTTCTTTTTTCAGCTGCTGTCAAAAGCAGCCAGAGACATGGCATCAGCTGAGCATCAAATAGAGAGCAGTGAAGAGAATCTGAAGAAGATGCAGCTGATTGCAGTCCACATGGGTTACCAGTTTGAGAACATACAGAAATCAGCTCAGTTGCTCACTGAGATCGGAGAGAAAGTCTCTGCTATGTCTGCTCCTCAGGCCATGCAGAGGTGATAGAGCTTGATTGACTTTAGCCCTAATGTTGTGAGAAAAATACATCATAATCTGCCTTGCCTTATACAGCCTAGTGACATAAAAAGAAAATAAAAAAAGTTGGCAAGCCCAGTTCCCATTTGAATTATCAGAATGCAGATTTAATTAAAGAATTAAATCCTAGTCTGATATATATAATGAATTTTCATTAATTCCGAGTTGTTGACAGTCATAATTTTATAAATTAACTTGTCTTGCAGTTCCGCGTAAGACGTTACGCCATGTAGCATCATTTAGTGCCGTCTGTCATACAAGTATAGCCCTAGTATACAAGTTTTGATGGAGACATAAACAACTACTTTCCCTCTCTTGCCCATGTTTGTCTTTGTGCAAGTAATCTATGCACAATTTGTTTGATATTTGAAGTGAAAACGTCTGGGCGCGTTGAGCGACTTTTGGTAGGGGGTAAACTTATGGATTCGCATAGTCCTTTTTATAGAGTATAGATGGCGCTAATACAAGTTTTATTTTTTTTTGCTTAAGTCCCGTGTACCCTCTTTATCCAATCCGTCTAGGAATTATTTTGTCGGCGCGTGTTCATCCGATGTTTTAATTACACACTGTGGAGCGCATCCACATGGCCGCCCCATACCCGCTAGTGCTCGTTATTTAATTTAATAGGCTTGGTTTCCTGCCGATTTATTGTAAAATAAGTTGTAAGTAAAGTTAAATTAATGTAAATAAATTATAGTTATAAAAATATGAAAGTTTTTGTTTTAAATACGAACAAATCTCTAGTCAAAGGTACTTTTGACTTTTGCATAAAAAAACCCAAAGATGTACTTGCGTTGCCGAACCTGGAATCCCTTCCAAGATGAAATTTGCACTTTCAGATGTTTGATGAATATATTTGGAGTTGATGTCTCATTATAATACCATGCACTCGGAACTGCTTAGTCTTTTCCCAACTATTTTGGGGTTGGCTTCCATTCTAACCGGATGCAGCTGAATACCAGTATCTTACATGGAGCCACTGCCTCCTCTAATGGCACGGTGGCAATCATTTATTTTTTCGCAGCTTTGTTATTTATTGCTATCAAAATTATTTAGGAGTTGGGATTAACGATCGTGAGGATCGAAAGATCTAGATCGATTTATTAGCTAGGGTTCTGTGGCCCTTGTGTCTTTTCATCGTCGTTTACAACACCACATGGGATGCTTCCCATCATAGTTTACAGTAAGCATAATTAGGTTTCTTCAAATGATTCTGAATTCTGTAATTTTTCTGTGTACCAGGATTGCTTGCTGCGCGGATGCATCCTATCACTAAGGTACACACGGCTACACATCAAGCTATACATTTCCAGTATAAGCTGACCTCGCATTGTACGGAAATCCTATACAATGCGAGACCAGCATAAACTGGAAATGTATAGATTGATGTGTAGCCGTGTGTCAAAATGGCCCGCCATTTTGACGCTTAGGTACGTTTATTATTAGAGATACTTTCTTTAATCCGATTCCTCAAATACATTCAATGAATCGTCTTAGGAAGTAGCAAGGTACTAGGCATACTAGAATTGTGACAATTAGGTATTTAGTTAGATCGTGACCAGTAGATATGTCTCAGGAAGTGATCCGACCTGCTCTGCTATTGGGACCACCAGTGAAAGTACTAGGATAGCCGCAGGTTTGAGTCCAATGGATTATTACTGCTTTTGTTCCGGCTAATGCCATTATGTTAAAGGAATTTATATGCTATTGTTATGGTCGTAAGGTGTGTTTTTGAGCGGATGTTGTTGTTGCATTATGCGTTATGCCGTAGATTTGAGATTTAATGCTATTATTAGATTTGTTGTCCAGTCGTATTAGTAGACATCAATATCTAGGTATTTTAGACATAGCTGACTTTTCTCCCAGTGGCGGATTAAATGTCGAGAGCGCCCTAGGCAAGCAACTTATCGACGACACAAAGCGCGGCCACATATAAAAAAAAAATTCTCTCTACCTACATACCAAGTTTCATCACAATCGGTTTAGTAGTTTATTGCATGAACGTAAAATATACCTATACACACACACACACTTTCGCCGACCCCAACATAGTTGGGAAAAGGCTAGGCAGATTGAATATTAGTAGGGATAATTAGGTAGGCCAGGGAATATGTGATGAAAGTGAAGAATGCAAGAGGGACCAAACGAACATGGAAATCCAATAAGCCTCTCTGGGAATCAGATCTGACTCTGTGTGTTGACAGATGATCGTTTCATTAATTTAGTATCTTACCCACTTCTTTTATGAAATAAGGCGATATAGGAATAATCAAGAAGGCAGAGCACGCTTCCAAAGCTCTACATGTCTATAGAATTTTAATATTTAATATTGTGTAAGTAGATGCATACTTACTTAAACAATTCATTTTATATTAACTTTTTTTTAAACCTTCCGCGCGCGTCCCGTTAAGGCTCTTACATACTGGCGCGATTCGCCGCGCGACGCGAATTTTAACAAAACAATTTCTGAGAAAACTTCATGGCGAACAATGCGGCGGCGTCGCGTCGCGCGGCGAATCGCACCAGTATGTAAGAGCCTTTAATCCTCGCGCCCCTAGGCACGTGCCTAGTTCGCCTTAGTTTATACGCCTCTGTCTCCAAGGAGTCCAAAGGTGTCTGAGATAGCATGCTGGATGGATCCTATAGGGCGTAAAAAGAATTAGGGATTACGAACAAAATTAAATCACGTAAATAAAATATGAGTGAGTAATGTGAGAGTGACGTCGGAGTTGTACAGAATATATTTTTGACAAGATGAAAATTGTAGTTTTCCTGATAGGCGTCGCCGTCGATTAGTTATTAAAAACCAAAAGGTCAGCATAATCAAGTGTTTAGGAGTTCTAAAAAAAAAAACTAACCAAAAATGGTAAAGCTTAAATATGGCTGTCGTAAAATTAATGGCAATAATATTTTTAGCTCAAATCGAGGATGTTACCATAACCTGAAACAAAAGTCATATCGTGGATGTTAATAGCAGAATGGTTCCTACTGTACTAAATTTGACAACATTAAAAGGAAGCCATGGGTAATGAGGATCAGGAAGGTCAGTTCACGTCAGTGTCAACGTTCTGTTCCGGGTTACGTACGTAATTAAATTTTACTGCGCTGAGCAAGTCACTGCAATGTTACATTAGCATCGTGTACAAGGGCGATCCAGGATTTATTTCTGGGATTTGCACATGGGCCAGACATAAGTGTCTCCCATATCTTGTATTGAACTATGCTGTTTTTGTGTTTTTTTTTACAATAAAGTTGTAGTAGCCTACTTCTTCAGCGTTAATCATTGAAGCAATGTCTTGATAGCTATGTATTCAGGGCAGTCCATTCAGACGATTCGAATTTATTTTAATTAAACCGTTTGGGGGGGGGGGGGGTCACGTGCCCCTGTGCCCCTCCACCCCTGGATCCGCCTTTGATCGTATAAACAGGTCTAGCGTGGTCCCTGGGCGTCGGGAATCCCAGGCAGATTCGCGGCGGCCGTAGACGTGCGGACGACGAGCAATGGGTAGCTCGCCGTCCGATAAGGACCAGGCCCGGGTCGATGGCGCGTTGTGTTCCACGTGCGCCTCAAAGAGATGTCAGCACAATTGACGTGGTCCGCCAGGACCGATGCCTGCCAGGGTTGCGGGAAAGTCCGAAAGGGATACCGGGGCCCTTGGCAATAGGCAACAGAAGGAATACGTGTGGGTTTTAGTCAGTAAAAGTCTGACACGCTCCGCCCAGAGGGGTTCATTAGATGATTTGCCACACTCAAAAAAAAAAAAAAAGTGGTTGTTCACTTAGGATCACTTGGCCCACCGCCCCGGTTTCACGGAAAGTACGCAGATTAGGGTTTAACGTCCATTCAGCATTAATAATTAGACTAAAACCGTTTCTACCCTAGCAACACTATAGGCATGAAACTTAGAGCCTTGCCCCCTTTTCCGACAAAAGGACTAAAGTTTCATAATTTATTGTGCTCTATGACATTTGACGTCTAGTAAAATGAAATAATTACAAAATGAAGAGGAAATATACTGCTATTTTGGGTCTTATTTTCTGCTTCATAAAGGTCAGACTCTACTTCTCGTGGTGTAGATGTAAAAAATATTCGTAAGAAATGTTTTATCAATTGCAATACGTTATGGATCTCTAGGTCGATTTCACCTAGTTACATAGTTCGGACTGTATTTACATAAATGTTTTATCAATAAAGATCAATACATAACAGCCTATTACTGGTCTAGTCTTTAGGTATCTACATGTAATCAATTATTTTATGATATAACCATATTATAATAAATTGCCTAACATTATAAAAAATGGCTTCCGATTCGCACATCGGTCGGCCTAGCGCAGTAGCATTGCAAATGAGACATTTAGTAAAGAAGAGGTAAATTATTGTTGTTATTTTTTGTTTTTGGGTACTGAATGTGGGGATACCTTCAAAAGGCGCCCGGGCTTTGGGGATGAGACCGGGGAGTTTGGGATTTTTACCTCACTAAAACCGCCCCGATGGTCATCATCTGCACATGGAAGTTACCGTTACCTCTCAAAAGACCGCGATCCAAAACCCCCTCTGTGCAATGCATGTTAGGGGGACATCTCTGGGGAGACCGTAAAGGGTACCTAGTCGAGACTAGGTATCTACTACCTATCTAGACTATTGCGCGGTACCTACGTGTCTTCTGCAAACACCCACTGTCAGTTTTTTTGGCTACGTCGTTGAAACACTTCTATGCAATCAAAATCACTGCTATGCACTGGCCGCATACAATAATGACCTATGCTAGAACATGCTGTTCTCGACTATTTTTCTTTTCTTCGGGAAATCGTCAGGGATGTCCTTCGATCCGTGGCAAGCAGTGGGGTCTGTCAGACTCTTTCAGTGTACTTCCAACTACCTTTGACAGGTCCTTTAGTTAAATTACAGTTTCATGAGCTGTCTTTAAAGCTGTGGTTTAATGACCCTCTGTAAAAAAAGCCGGAAAAATGAATTGTCGTCTTGCTAATAGAAGATTTACGTGCTATATCTCACAAAACAACAATAGCAATCAGTCTGCTAAGCAAGTCATTGCTGTGTGCGAATACAAGCGTTGTCGACTGTTTAAGCTACGTCTAAATCCTGTGTATGAATTTGTTAAATACAAACTGTTTACCGGTCATCGCTTCATGTACAAGTTTTTGGCTACTATTAAAAATAACAATACATGAAATCATCAATGTTAGGTACAATAATGGTTTTACAGAGATTTAAAGTACCTACCTACACAGTAGAGACTTCAGTAGAAGCTTTCTTGTTCAAGTTTCGTCGAATCGATTCAAAATTAAATGATTCAATGGAAATTGTTAAGTGGCATCGATTAAATCCAGTCAAGTCATTCGAAATCCGTCTATCTCTTGGATTAACTTAACATTTCGGATATGGTTGTGTAGGTCAAGAGTTACACTGGCAGACATCATTATTTCAACATAGCAATCATGTTTGAGCTAGATGTGTTTCAAATACTTGCGTAAAACCAGGCATCTTCCTTTCAGAAGACCACATTAGTAACCCTCTAGTGGCCATACAGACTATTAACAAGTATTGTTATAAGTTTTTGATACACAATCGTGCTTACTATGCCATTGTATCCATTGCCCGCTCCAATTCTTGCACTTTCGTTTTTTTTTTCTGCGACATCTATTATTATTCTATTGGGCACGAGGTTATGCAACCACTGCCTTTGGAGTTTTGATATAATTTTTACTGCTTTGTGTTACGACAAGTAAAGTTTTGGCGCGGAAAAATTCCGCCATCTTTCTTTTTGCGCTGACGTAGAGTTGAATTTAGAAAGTTCTGTTTTTTTTCGGCGGCAAAGGTAAGTTTGTGTTACAGTTTGGTCGTGACTGCAGAAGCGACTCTCGGCCTCAGTTACGCAAGTTGCAAGTTGTAATTACTTGTGAGTCGAAAGTGCAAAATTAGCGGGCCAGCTAATGTTTGTAGCAGTCTTGTTCTGATATTTAAGCGAAGATATGACGGCTAAGTGTTTCAGGTTGATTTGTACCGGTTTTTTGACGATTTCTGTTGCATGGTTGTGTATTGCGGTTTGTAGAATGGGTACCTACTTAGCTACGATGAATCAGCGTTAAGCGTTTTGAAGTAGGAGTGAGGCGTATTTATCGTCACAGATAGAAATCACAGATATTAAAAAATAGCTGATAGCAGTTGCTCCTAACGATAAAAAATATCTGTTACTTAAAATCACAGATCCTCAAGACTGTTACTGTTAAAACTTCGGTTACGATTTTCAACTTTAACGAAAAGAAATAAAGAAGATATTCAATTGAGTTAATACGTATTTATCATCTGTACAAAAATAACAGGCTGTTATTTTATAACAGATAGATACGATTTTCGACTTTAATTCAAAAGAAATAAAGATGATATTCGATTGAGATACGTATTTATCGTCCATACAAAAATCACAGGCTGTGATTTAATAACAGATATTTGGATCTGTTATTTTTTTGTCACAGTCACAGTGATCACAGATATCGTGTTTCACCTGTTACAACCCATCTCTATTTTTAAGATGTGCAAAGATGCAGTAGGTAAGTAGAATGTTAGACGACGGTCGAAATGACCTTTCAGTTTGGAACTCATCATTACTTTCTGTTTCGCAAACCCTCTTTCATAATTCTTCCTCGTTGACCATTTTTTATATACCTTTCGTTCGTCCCAGTTAAGAACTAATTTCATGTTATCATTATCGTGAGGAAATTCCGGTCTGGCAACCAACCATCGTCAGCAAGCATCATTTTCATTACATAAATAAAACAATAACAATCCAACTGTTGGGGTCGGCTTCCAGTCTAACCGAATGTAGCTGTATTCCAGTATTTACATGGAGCTACTGCCTATCTGATCTCCACAACCCAGAGACTGGGTAACACGAAACCCCTTGGTTAGACTGGTTGTCAGACTTTTGGGCTTCTGACTACCCGTCTGTCAAAAATTTACGAAGGACAGCTGTGACCAACGGCTGTTTTTTTTTTGCGTTTGGGAAATCATCAAATAACATCTCCCGCTCGTGGCAGAGCGGGAGGTGTGTCGTCATCGTCATCGTGCGTGTGTGTGAGACTTTTACTGACTAAAACCCACCCGTGTTCCTTCAGTTGCCTGTTGCCAAGGGCCCCGGTATTCCTTTCGGACTTTCCCGCAACCCTGGCAGCCGGCTTAACGTGCTTTCCGAGACACGAAGGGGGTCTTGGCAAGGGTAGCTTCGATCGACCTGTGCGGCTGTTATAAATTAGCCACGAGCCCTCTCATTATACAAAACGATTAGGTATGAATCTGGTCGTGATTTGTAGAAATCTTAACATCACAGTGTATCGTAATATTCGTAGGTAATCGTAAGTCAAGCCTCTCTAAAGTTGCGGCACAACACATGGTCCTCCTTCCGCATCCAGTATATTCCTACCATCTTCAGGTCGTCGGTTCATCTGTTGGGGTCATGAGTCATTCCTCCATTACATTTGCCGTTTTGCGGTCTATACTTTAAAACTTGTTTGCATAATGTAAGTGGCGATTAATAATTTTGTTAGATTGGTAGGATTAGATCAATTATCGTGGACTTGCACAGATATCATTTGCAGTTTTTCTACGCGATAAAAAAGTGATTGGAGCGTGTCTTGTTTACAATGATTCGGTTCGGATTTGGACAGCATCCAGATTTCTTTTGGAAAAAAGTTCTTACGGCTTACAGTAGGAGTAAACTGGTAGAAATCGTCACGTAATGAAAAAGCGGTATGCCCGAAAAAGAAGCCAGAAGTAAAAAATAAAGGCAAAAACTTTTGACACTTAAAACTGTAGAACATACTAGATGGCTCTGTATTATAAATTTATATAACTGCCCCGTTGGTCTCGTGGTCGCAAGCGCGACTGATGAGTGTGGGGTCCTGGGTTCGATATCCTGGTCGGGCAAATATAAGTCATGTACAGCGAAAGGAACTTCGTTCCAACCGAGTTTCCCCCGACACTTTTTTCTATACTCGTTCATTTGTTTTTTGGCGAAATGGCTATTGATTCCGTGTGATAGGAGTATAGTGTTCATATCAATAATGGTGAAATATACGTTTCACTTCAGATTTTTGGCTTCAGCCTTGGCTTGAGCTTTACTTGCCGATATTATCCAACTAAGTAAGTACTTCTTTCTACTGTTGTTTGTTCAAGAAGAATACCCGTTACAAGTGATTGACAATTTCTGTAACGTAGTCCAAAACATACCTAGCTACACGATAACCTACTGCGTAAAACAGTCAAGTGAGGAAATACACATACACTGATAATATATTCCACACGTGTATGCACCGAGAAAGGCGATAGGTCGCTATATGTCACGGTGGGCAATTACCGACTGGTTGCGGTTGTGGACGAGCAGTAGGTACCGGTACCTACGCGCATGCGTAGTGATTGCCTGGACCCACAGTTTGTAAAGAGCAAGTGTCAGTTGGTGACATGGATAGATTAATAGGAACTGGTTCAGTAAAGATCAGCGTCAGTCAAAAGATGCTTCTGCGTAAAAGCGATCGTTGTAGTTCGAAATTCAATCTATACTCAACAACAACAGTTTTGAGCCGTTTGGGGTCGAAACGCTCGGGTCATGGGGCCCGAGTGCGCGTCTCCTTTTAAGGAAATTTCTCTCCGACTGGTCGACACTTCACGTGACCAGAGGGCTGGCTTGTTCTTTGGTCAAAGAATTACTGGGCACGTTTCCGGATGACAGCGAGATGTGGACGATTACTTCGACGCCTAGGGTCCTTTTGTTTTTATATTTATTGGTATAGTTAGTTAGTCCTTTTAGTTAATTTAGTACGGCAATTATTGATAC
The DNA here is from genome assembly GCA_947363905.1 of Lithophane semibrunnea. Classification (NCBI taxonomy): domain Eukaryota; kingdom Metazoa; phylum Arthropoda; class Insecta; order Lepidoptera; family Noctuidae; genus Lithophane; species Lithophane semibrunnea. The sequence continues at coordinate 9,056,005 of OX376208.1, forward strand.
TCTTCATCTTTGATATTATAAACTAAAGTCTCAAAAAAAAAGCTACAATGCGTTCTAGCCCTATCATCTTTCACAAACTTCATCCATCGTTTCTTTGGTCTTCCCCTACTCTTATAGCCATCGACATTCATACTCAAATCCATGCTAATATTATAAATTCGAAAGTAACTCTGTCTGTCTGTATGTTACCTTTTCACGCATAAACCACTGAAAGGATTTCGATAAAATTTGGCAAGGAGATAGACGGCATCCCGGGGAAGGATACTTTTTATCGACATACCACACGGGCGAAGCCGCGGGCGGAAGCTAGTACTACATAAACCTTGCTTGCTGTATATCTACCTAAATAAAGTAGGTAATATCTACGCTTAGCAGGTCAATCGGTCAGCGAGGATAAGTAGCTTAGTTCATCTCACCTGAGATCATTGACCGCTTACCTACTTCTTCCTTTCCCAATAATATGACATTTTAATAGATAAAGTAAGTACATGGGCTGGGAATCTTTCACAGCGTTTGTGATAAATTAATCCCATGAAAAACATAACATGTAAAAAATGCAAGTCTCGCAGCCCAGTTCTTCTACCGCAAAAAGATGTGAGACTTAATGTAAAACCAAGTCCGTTAATTTGTTCATGTAGCAGGTTCGGAGAGCAGTGGTGGCCCAATGGTAACGGCCACGACTTACGAGTGTAGGTCGTAGGTTCGAACTCTGACAGGCGCTTTACTTGGTGTAAATTATTTCATAGCCACTCCTCTCAAAACGGTGAAGAAAAACGTCGCGAGGAAACCGGTATGTCCTAGAACCAAAAAAATCGAAGACATGTGACATCTACCAACCCGCACTGGGTCCGCGTGGTGGATTAAAAAGCCTCTAAGCCTCTTGATGAGAGGAGGCCTGTGACCCAGCAGTGGGAACATTATTGGCTGATAATGCTAATGCTAATTTGTTCATTACCTATCTATTTGTCATCTGCCCCGTTGGTCTCGTGGTCGCAAGCGCGACTGCAGAGCGTGGGGGTCCTGGGTTCGATTCCTGGGTCGGGCAAAGTGTTATTGGATTTTTCCATTAGGAATTTCGTAGTAACAGCCCGGAGTTTGGAAGTTGGCGGTGTGATACCCCCGTGCCTCGGAAAGCACGTTAAGCCGTTGGTCCTACGCCTGATCTCTCTCCGGTCGGGTCAGATTGCCGTCCCATCGGACTATGAGAGTGAGGGAAGAGAGAGTGCACTTGTGTCTGCGCAAACACTTGTGCACTATAATATCTCCCGCGCCGATGGCTAGTCTCCGTTGAGATTGGCCGCCGTGGCCGAAAATACGGTCTGGAGGACTATTATTATTATTATTTGTCATCTTTAATTATATAATATTTATATATTATTATAATAAATAATAATAAATAGAATGACTCGGCTATCGCACGGCAACATAATAACAAAAGAATAATCTACTATTTTAAATAGTCCTAATTAAATAAAGCGATCACAGCGGTACTTAGATTTTGTTGTATGTTGATTCTATTGCCATGTGCGATTGCCAAGTCATTCAGATGCTCGGTTCCTATATAGATATACAATAACGAATCGTTTTGCATAGCAAATGGTAGTATTTTTTATTGCCAAACTGAGCATTTATATAGATTCGTAGGCTAATTTTACCTGTGATAGCTACTTCCGTGTGGGAGGGTCTATTAAGCAAGGGTGTGAGGTCTTTGCTCCATTACTTATTACTTTATTAGGTACTAAAGATACAAAAATCTTAGTAATAACCAATAACGGTCCGTAAATTATAGAAATCAACCTATAAGCTGCTAGTATTATCCTTCTTTTTTTTTTTTTGAGTTTGGGAAATCATCCAATGACTTCTCCCGCTCTGGACGCAGCGGAAGGGCGTGTCAGACTTTTACTGACTAAAACCCACCCGTGTTCCTTCAGTTGCCTGTTGCCAAGGTCCCGGTATCCCTTTCGGACTAACCCGCAACCCTGGCAGGCTAGTATTATCCTAAGAATTTATTGGTGAATCTAGCAGGTCCCACCACATTTTTATTAATTATGTCATTTGGAAATGCCATTTCCAGCCTATGATTAGACTGGCCGCTGACTCCTACATAGTTGGGAAAAGGCTAGGCAGATGATGTTTGAAACAGCCATTTCGAATCTTGCGCCTGCTTAAGACCAAAGGACCAAAAGTATCGTTATTTCCATACCTTAGTGACAGATTTACTGATAGTCAACTAGTTTTTGCCCGCGACTTCGTTTGCGATTCAGGATGAAAAGCAGCCTGTGCATCAAAGACCTGACGTCACACCAAAATCCTGATGTCACATAAATCCTGCATCGCGCAATTAGAGTTTACCGCGCGATGGACATAATATAATATACAAGATTCCGACATCAATCGTCGGGCAGTTGCTCGCCAGACACACCACCCGTCTGGTCGGAGGATCCTTCCTTTTATAGAGGATGAGCATAACAAACAAAAAACTCACTTTCGCATTGAGTTAGGATACTAATTATGACACTGCTGTCCATCATAATTCACCATTTATATACGACATCTAAGTCCATTGATAGTCAATATATAATCCTCTAAAAAATCACTAACCTAATCGATTAAATCGTAAGCCCATATCGCCCTTCTCTAACATAAAACGATAGTGGTATCGATAAGTGAAGATGGCAATACACAAGGTTTGCACGAGTTAGAAATGTTACAAGATAATAATTTATAGTTATTAGTGTTTTTGTAATTAAAATGGGAACGTCTTTAGCAATGTAAAATACGTGTTTGAATCCACAACGTATTTTTTTTTAAATCCCATAACTCTAGTGTATTAATGTGACCATGTCAAAGAAGCAACGGGTGTAAATTATTTTTCAATTTGTTTTTTTTTTCAGATTTCCTAACATTAAACTCTCGATGTGTGTATCTAAGTTTCATTGATAGGTAAATCATTTTCATTAAAACCAATAATTCTTATTTATAGGTAAGAAAATGCGACGTTGTCATTTTTTTTGTATGGTCTAAAATAGTCGGTTTTTGTTTTTAAAGGTTTTTCAAGTATGAGAAATGAAAACAAAAAAAAAACGGAGAAAAAAGAAACATGTAAGTATCTTGTAAGTATCTGTTGATTCTTTGACATGGTCTCATGAGATTAAAACAAAAACCCGTTGTATGTTGAAAGAAACTAGGTTTGTTTAATTACTCTGGTTGGCCGGACTAAGTCTAGCTTATAGTCATAATGAGGTTACTTCAGCATACAAGTGCACGCCTCACTAGTTCCGTCTATACTGTCTAATGAGACGCCCGTCTGTCTGTCTGTCTGGTGTAGTACAGTAAGGAGGTAGAATAGAATAGAACAGGTTATATTTTTAAATGTTATGCTAAGTAATCAATCGCTTACTTGCTCAGCTACTTTTTAGGTTTAGTCATCAAAAGTATGAACAATAATAGTAAGGTATGTTATATTAGCTTAGGTAAGCCATTTTAAAGCACAGAGAGGCACATTTTTCATTAAAGTGCTGTCCAAAGCTAGATTGCGAGTGTGGGAATAACTGACGATGAGAAAAAATCGTTTAATATTGTATAATTACGTGAACTTTATAATATAATCACGTAATTTTAGCTGCGCCTCGCAGTTTCACCCACGTAAGTCTCGATCCAGTGGGAATATCGGGATAAAAAGTATCCTATGTCCTATTCCAGGTCATGGTCTACCAATGTGCCAATTTCATCCAAATCCTTTCAGCCGTTTTAGCGTGAAAGCGTTACAAACAAACAAACTCACTTTCGCATTTTTAATATTAGTTAGGATTTTCAAATTAATAAAAATACCAAAAAGTTTCAGCAACGTCAAATTTATTGATGTGGCATTAATTACAAAACATGGTCGGGGGTAGAGATTGTAGGGGTTAAACGTGGACTACCTAAACCAAAATTGCCACATATCAGAAACACTTTCGAGGAGCTTTTAGAGGAGCTCGTGGCTATGAAATAACAGCCGCACGGGTCAATCCATCAGGTTAAGCTACGCTTGCCGGGGTTGGTCTGTGGATGGGTGACCATCTTTACATACCGAGACTCCTCCGTGCCTCGGAAAGCACGTTAAGCCGTTGGTCCCGGCTGTCATTTCTGAATCTTTGACAGTCGTTACGGGTCGTCAGAAGCCCGAAAGTCGGACAACCAGTCTTACCAAGGGGTATCGTATTACCCAGTTACTGGGTTGTGGAGGTCAGTCGCTCCATGTAAAATACTGATATTCAGCTGCATCCGGTTAGACTGGAAGCCGACCTCAACATAGTTGGGAAAAGGCTAGGCAGATGAGAAACACTTTCGCAAGGCAAGTCAAACCAGAAAACAATTCACGTTAATAAATTACCTCACAAACTTCAGAAATTCACTTGAACATTGTAATTTTCTAACCCTTCCATTCTATTACCCTGTCAAAAGCCTATAATCAACATATAACCCTGGCATGCAGGGGTATTATCGAGGCATGCATATACAGCATTACATTTCGTCATAACCCTGCGTTTCCTGGACACGACCGCACATGGGAATATAGGTAACTCGAGCACAGAGCAAGTTTTTGTGGAGAATCAAATGTAGCAATGATTGGAACGAAGTTATTTTGCCAATGTGTTGGTAATATATCACTGTTTTCCTCACATGGTATGGAATTCAGTTTTGTTTATGTCTAAGGGAAATGGTTTTTTTATATTTAATGTCTGTCTAACCCTAAGTAATATTATAAATGCGAAAGTGATTTTGTTTGTTTATTTGTTCACGCTAAAACGGCTGGACGGATTTGGGTGAAATGGTAGACCATGATCTGGGTTAGGACATAGCATACTTTTTGTCACGGTAGTACGTTCCCGTGAGATATTCCCGCGGGCGAAAGCTAGTAGATAATAATATCAAAACCTTATCCGATTTAAAACATTATAACTCAATGCCTTTAGTTTGTCTGTTACAAATACAGTAGTTCTTGGAAATAGACCTAGATCTTGTAAAACTAGAAACTGTTTCACTTGGAGCTGTTTTCTACGAAGTCCGATTTGTGTTCAATGAAAGAATTTTTTTTTTGGGACATGCATAGGATTTACAAACAGTAAAAAGGAGCATTTAAAACTATCAAAATTTTCGAATAAAAAAAACCACGTGTCAGGTCTAAAAAGGCCTAATGCTGCGATATTTAAAAAATTAATACTGTAACCCTGGTATTCTGATAGGGCCCGCTGTGATGCCACGGAGACTGAGTGACATTGTTACTAGGGTATGCTAGGTTCCTCTAAGCCTTATTGTTTTGTATTCTTGTAGATTTATCGGAATATGAAAACCATCACGAAATGTGAAGAAATCAAAATCACTAAGGACATTGGTGTCATTTTTGAAACTGTTGTCGCCATATCCATATCGTCACGATGAGTAATACTCAGTGTTTTTTCCTTTGTACTTATTTATATGCTGGACAGCGAAAGTGCGAACAGGATATTGAAGCTTATGGAGGCAAAAATGAAGCAACCACTATATTGTTTTGTTTTTGAAAATCAACGGAGTGTATTGTGGGTGGAAAAAGGCAGCTCAGTACAATAATTCAGGCCAGCGCTGACTTGCAACTAGACTCGTGTAGACACTAGTTTCAACCTAGTCTAGTGGTGAATTCAAAATCAAAATATTTTATTTCACATAAAACTACATGAGCACTTATGAAACGTCAGAAGCTAGGTGCACGGTTCCAATTGGTCGTTTCCTATGGAGAAGAGCCGGCATAAAACTCCACGGTTACTGTTTTAAAATTAAATGGCTTTTACTATATTTTTAAATTACCTACAGTGTTATAGGGATGGGAGATAGTTTTGCCATTTCTATTTTCGCCACCGATCCGAGCTGTTTTCTACTAATTTCTACCTGGATTGGTATGAATTTAAATAAAATAATAGGCATATCAGACTGTTTTTTTTCATTCAGTTATGGAACAGCTCTTCTTGTTTAACTTTGTCCTTGAAATCACAGGTATCCTCAGGCATTGTGTTCCACGCGCGTCTCAAAGAGATGTTAGCACAATTGACGGGGTCCGCCAGGACCGATGCCTGCCAGGGTTGCGGGAATGTCCGAAACTGATACCGGGACCCTTGGCAACAGGCAACGGAAGGAACACGGGTGGGTTTTAGTCAGTAAAAGTCTGACACGCCCTCCCGCTCCGCCCAGAGCGGGAGACGTTATTTGATGATTTCCCAAGCTCAAAAATAAAAAAAAGTTATCCTTAAGCAGCACTAATCGCTTTCTATGAAGAGAGCCTTCAGAAGCCAACCTTCATTTATAGCATAATATGTATAACATAAAAAATACATCACGAGAATTATGTTCAGGATCCTGTCCCATCTACACTCTACTCCTTGCCAAACACCATGTTTGACGTCTAACATGAACCAGTGACGTAACAAACTAGTACAAGATGCGCTCCGCTTGAGCAACGCTCCACATTTGCATGGTAATAACCGTACTGAATTGACACTTTGCATGGGCAGCATGTCTCTCCTATATCTAGGATAGACAGGCCTCCTAGTGTTGGTAATATGTTTACCTATTAGCAATTAGATGGGGTGTTGGTCCTTCTAACGTTATTGCTATTGTAAAGTTGAGTTCCAAAGGTAAAATGGCGCTTAGGTACGCCTTACATAATCAGCCTATAATGTTCCCACTCATGGGACACTAGGTCTCCTATCTTCAAGAGGAAGTGGGCTGTACTGTAATCTACCACGCGTGCCCAGTGCGGGTTGGTATTGGTACCAATAATTCGAAATTCGAGGACTTGTGACTCCTACCAACCCGCACTGGGCCCGCGTGGCATATGTCACAAGTCTTCAAATTTTTGGTTCTGCGACATGCCGGTTTCCTATTTCTCACAGGGGTTGATTAAACCATCAATCAATCTGCCTAGCCTTTTCCCAACTATGGGATCGCCTTCCAGTTTAACAGGATGCAGCTAAATACCGGTATTTTACATGGAGCGACTGCCTATCGGACCTCCACAACCCAGTAACTGGGTAATAAGATACGACGATGGGTTGATTAAGCCATGTAAAAACAATTACCGAGTTTTTAGGGTTCCGTAGTCCACCTAGTTTCGCCACGTACCTCTGTCCGTCTTTTTTTGAAATGGGAATTTGTAGTTGAGAACTTAATTGTCAAACTCTAGAGACTACTTCAATTCGCTCGCAAAATTAAAAAATGTTGAGTTTTAGAGCCTTTCACGAGTAAGTAATGCTATAGTAGAGTTTGACTAGTTCTCCACTTTATATTCTTAATTCAGAAATCGGGTATTTTGGCAGATTAAACTCAGAAGGCGTAGAGAAGACAACATGCCGCAGAAACTAAGTACATTGTAGTAATATCTAATAACAGCATACATTATCATTAAAAAAAAACTCAGCCCACTTCAAAACACAGACTGACAGACGTCACTCAAGACATTAGACAGAGTACAGACGACGCAAGTAGAGCGCACACTAATGCTGAGGTAACCTCCTTAGATCAGATGTGACTTAGCATGTTGCGCAAACGCAAGTGCATACTAATTTGGCGAATAGCGAGGATCCGCACACCGACTTAATTGGAGCTACTGAATTATTTTACGTTAATTAGGATTGAATGTTAATTAGTTATGTGATTGAATTAATTTTCTGTTAGTACGTAACGTTTATTACCGCGACTTTGGTCGCCAAATGCGCTCTGTTACACACAAAATAATGAGTAAATTCGACAATGTACCATCGCAGAATTCGCAAGGGAATAAGGGTGAAAAGTGGTCGACCGCCATTGTCCGCGTGTCCGCGGTTGTACATTCAGCCAGCTACAAGTATCTAATAGTAATAATGAGCAGTTAGCTCAGGTCTTTAGAAGCTGCAAACTTGGTTGTACACTTCTGGTATTTATCCTAACAACATCCATCAAAAAATCAGTGCAGTGCAATTTTTGCGATCTAACTGCCTGGCCACTCGCGAACGGTGCCGGCGCGCGACTTTGCGGCGGGCGTGGCATGACTAGTACATTTTTATTCATTTGTTTTAGTCGCAAGTCTTCACTGTTCACGCGAAAATTCACTGCAGTAAATGTCCCGTGGCCATTTTGTGTTTTCTATGACTGGCTTATATGAGCAAAACGAGTAATGACAATTTTCGTAAACGTTTGCTACTGCTACATCATGGATAGTAAGTAGAAATAGTAGTCCGTATTTTTTTCAACTGCTTGTTAATAGGCAAACAAAATTGTTATAAATAAACCAACAACAAATCACGGAAGAAACACTAAGAATAGCTGTTTTAGAAATAACACATCATAATATGGAAATACAATAACAGGACATGATCAGGCATTATTTATTTATATAATTTATTTCTGTAATTATGCGTATTTGCTTAGGTATAACTGTGCCCTTAACCTCTACACGTACGACACATGTAAGATCAAGGCTAGCCTAGGATTGCGATATTATATCGTGGATGGTGACTCATGAAGGTAGCTGCATTGAGTATGCAATAAGCCGGAAGACGGGGTTAGCTAAGTGAAATGGGCCTTAGTGAAATTAAGTTGTTTATTCTGTAAATAGGATATTGGAATCACTTTTAAACGTCATATTAAAAAGTTGTAAAAATAAGCTAGATGAGGTCGGCGTTTCCTATCTGACTACTCTGAGCAGAAAGGCCGAAACAAACTCAGAGGTCACAGTCTCTTTTAAAGTCCAGACATAATCTTGGTCAGGCCATATGAGGACCATGTAGATTAGAGTCTGAAATGATCTTTTGAGGAAAGAACCACACAGATTTGAGTGGACCTATCCAGTCAGTGCAAGTATTTGTCAGTAATAGTGGAGCTCAACTCAGAACTTAAGGAGCTCAACGACAGTGCTCTCTCTCTATCAAAACGGGAAGTAAAGTCTCAGCTTGTTATTAAAGCAGACAGAAATATGCTACTGACCACACAAAGCATAAGTCCATCTATCTTCTTGCCAAATTTCATCGAAATCCGCTTAGTGGTTTAGGCGTGAAAAGGAAACAGACAGACAGACAGAGTTACTTTCGAATTTATAATATTATATAGTATGGATTGTAACTCTAATTAAACTAATCAACAAGCTTATAACTCAATTGATTTCCTACGTGAATTGAATACATCATAACAGACAGACAGCAGATTTTCATTCGGCACCACCATCGCATAAGCACCCATTGTGTTTTGTCCTTAACCTGTGGTTAATGACATATGCCGACAGTTAATGAATAATGCATTTACCAACGGTTAGTTGTTATGACCAGCAATAGGCATTTTGAATGTTGGAAAAGAACTCAGTCTCATGAAGTATTCAGCCTCAGCCTATTTGGCGCAGCCGCGAGGCACACATCTTTTTTTTCTTAATCTCCTAGGTTACCTACACGTTGAATTTGATTCTTTCATTTTTTTTTTTCTTCTAATTACATTATGTTGTGTGCCCTGTCTGTGCTAAATAAATGTATTTTCTTTCTTTAAGTAGGGTTTAACAAATATTTCAATTAATTTGGTGAGTTTGATATTTTGTTTGACTTCGAATATGACTACTTCGTTGGTGATCGCAGGCGCTGCTTCCAAGCATGACGTCCTGGGTTTGATTACCGGGTTGGGCAAAGTGTTATTGGGTGTCTCCATCTGGAATTTCTCAGTGGCCGCCCGGAGTTTGCATTTGAGCCCGGTTGATGGCAATGGACTCGCCCCCTATTACATGGGACTTAAGCATAACTGGTGAAATGTGGGTGTGCTATATAGGTATACTTCTGCCTAACCTTCGGGGAATACGGCGTGATGTTATGTTGGAATACCCCTGGTGGCAAAGTTGTAGTTGTTGGGTTTAATGCCAAAAAGGCTCTTTTTGATGACCATATAACTCATGAATTATAACGGGTGTAAAAGGACACATAACGAAGCCGAATGTCACTTGCTATTCCCGTTATTGTGATCATTTTTTTATTCTGGACCATACCTGGGAACCTTCTGGTTACGGAGATATTGAAGGTCAAAGTTCCAACCGTTTTTTTATAGAAAGCAAGTTATAACTTAATTTTAAATGCCCCTACAAGCCCTGAACCGTACCATGCACCCATAAACACAATGTTTTACGTGCGTTACGTTATGCACTACCGTAAACAGCGAGTTTTCACACCAAAAATAAAAGTCGTTTCCCGGCAATTCTTTTTGTGCAATATTACTTAGTTTGATGTACCTACAGAATGCGTAGTTGACGGCTATGTGATAGATATTTTTACACCCTGTATACTTACTAAAGCTTACTCCGTTATGCTGATAGGGGTTAGGCTGACTGGTTTACTTGAGGAAAATAATCCATTATTCTAGCTAATTATCGGAATAGTACCTATCATCATCGATCTTAGTTTTTGAAACATCGATCTATAAACCCAAATGCCAGTAGTAATCAGTTAAGTGTAACATTTAAAATTAACTACTCATAACATTAGCCATTTGGTAGCTCCAGGCTGTTCACACATACATCATTTAGGTAGAATAACATTTCAATCATCTGCATCACTCATTAACTAGGAAGTCCAACCATGTATGACGTCATCCAGGATTAAGTGAATGACATATCATTATTTACCGTCATAAGCCGCCATGTTAGTTTCATCTTCATAATATGTTTGACGAATGGGGCAAAGGCGATTCATCTTCATCCTAAAGTGTCATAGACTCTAGGTCATTTTTTTCTTTCATATTTCTACATCAAAGTCTTTGAACCCATTAGGGATGTACCGACTTATAAGCAGATTCATTTTTTTTTGAGTTTGCTTTAACGATTAATTCAATTTTCGTTCTATCATTAATAAGTTGTCGAATGGTTTTTGAACCTTCATTAGGATGAATTGTTAACTACAAAATAATTGAGAACCAATGAAAATCAAGTGATCTTCTTTGAAGGACTAATAACAAAGTTTTTTGCGATAATCGAGCCATTTTTATTACAGTCTCATTCATTCACGCTTATTGTCATTCAACAAATAAAATAATATTGTAGTGGCTAGTTTATTTTGATACGAGATGAATTATGGAACATCTATATATTCTAAACTAGCGACGCGCCCCTGTTTCACACAGTTTTTCCGAATTGACAAAACATGAAGGTTGCTTTAATAGAAGATATTTTTTTCTTTATAAAATGTAGGTCTCGTGGCTAAGTAATAACAGCCACTCGGGTCGATCCATCAGGTTAAGCTACGCTTGCCGGGCTTGGTCCGTGGATGGGTGATCATTTTCACATCACATATCGAGACTCCTCCGTGCCTCGGAAAGCACGTTAAGCCGTTGGTCTCGGCTGTCATTTGTGGATCTTTGACAGTCGTTACGAGTCGTCAGAAGCACGAAAGTCTGACAACCAGTCTAACCAAGGGGTATCGTATTACCCAGTTACTAGGTTGTGGAGGTCAGATAGGCAGTCGCTCCATGTAAAATACTGGTATTCAGCTGCATCCGCTTAGACTGGAAGCCGACCCCAACAAAGTTGGGAAAAGGCTAGGCAGATTGATTGATTGATAAAATGTAGGTACTATACACATAAACCTTCCGGAAAAAAATCTCTAAATGATAGTGAAAACCAAATTAAAATCATTTGCGAGTTTTAAAGAACAACGTGGTCACGCAGACAAACACGAAAAGCGATTTCAATATGAAAGAAAGAAAGACTAGCGACCCGCTCACACGACTTCTACGACTTGACAAAACATCGAGATTTCTTAGTTACCTATTAGGTAATTTTAATACTAAACACATGTATTATACACATAAACCTTCCGGAATAAATTATAACGATGGTGTGCGTGGTTTAGAAAAACAACGCGGACATACAGACAAACTGTAATAGCGACTTTAATTAATTTATAGTATGTATGTTCTTCTGTTCTTCAAAAGGTTTATAATAAATATAAATTAATTGGGGTGTACTAAATAAATCATTATAATGTAATTTTAGAATATTCCACGGTTTGAGAAGCAAAACATTATTAATCATAGTTTTTTGATTTTTATGTAACTATAGATCGTTACGCTTGTGTCCTTTGGAGTGTCAAGCAGAGGTGTACTGGCATATGACCGTATTTTTTTTTTACAAAGGACGTTTATTATGTGCCCCTCACTACTACGTCTTATATGATTTGGACCAGTGGGTCTAGTATTGCATAATCAGCCTATAATGTTCTCAAATCCCACTGCTGCGACTCTGAGCTCCTTTCTGTGAGAGGGACCGGGCTATTCCATTACGTGGTCCCAGTGTGAGGTGGATAACTTACTGATTGGTCATCAGAAAAACGAATGTCATCATGATCATTATTTAAGCCGATAGATATCCACTGCTGGACACAGGGCCTCCTCCAAGCACCGCCACTTCGACCTTACACCAGTCACACAACCGTGGACGTGTGGACTGCCACAAAAAATGAATGTAATCCCAATAATAGGAAAAAGTGCGAGTTCTAGAGTCCTCTTCCTTCACACATATTTTGGAGAACACAATTCTATTGTACTTGGTCACTAGGTATATTATTAATTATACAATAAATATAAGTATTGAAAGTAGGTGTAAGTTTTAAAACCTATTAATCATTTTCTGACGTCACCAGTTCACGAAATTCGTACCTATTATGAAAACAAACATCCACTCCTACGCACCGTTTTATACAAATAAGTGAATCCTTTAGGATAGCTTAGGATGTGTTCATATTGGGTGGAGTAACTTAGACACTTAATAATTATTCTAACCTTAATTTAAATTCCAAAATGGTATCATGCGAAAATAGTGGAACTCACTCTTCTGTAACAACAAATATTCAGTTTCAGTGGCAGAATTAAAACTAGCTCAACATGGCGCCTGAAAGCTAAAATCTACGGAAACTTTTCAAAGTGCACATCATTTCAATTTCCACACAAAATTGCTATTGCATTAATTTCGAGACCAAAAACTCAAGATTAATTCGAAAATAATTCATGTGGTTGTAAGGAGATTAAAAAGTAGGTACTTAGTAGCTCTTACTTAGGTACCAACCTTTTATATGGGACTTTAATATAACTGGCGAAATGAGAGTGTACTATAGGTACACCTCTGCCTAACCCTTCAGGGAATACTGCGTAGTTACATAGAGTGACACAATGGGCGGTCTTACGACTTAGTTCAATATTGTGGAGCGTAACTATGCTACTGAGGGCCTAGACAAGTGAAAATCGCTTCGAAAGCGTTTCGTATTTCTACAACGACTTTCAACAGGATTGACATAAGCTTTTCGATAGCTTATGTCAGCCCTATACATTGTTGCCTTTTCCATCGTCGTTATCGCTGATAGAATGTCACTTTGACTGGGCCTCTGGTCCAGTCTAAACGCGCCTTACAAGCCTGCGGTCATAATACTAAGCAAGTCACTTCCGTCGTGTTTCCGACGCCTAAGGCTAAACGCTGCATTGTAACAACATTATAACGATCCGTAATCGTTAGTACGTTCGCGTCATTATTATAATGTGATGCACTGCAATTATAATTGCTTGGATATGGCTGTCGAAGTGTTTTGAGTCATGTGTTGGTTTTATTAATGTAATTTTTGTAGGTGTAATGTAATTTTTAGATGATGAGTGAGTCGGGATATCGTCAAGCATTAAGGGGTTTATTCATAAACGATGATTAAAGTTAAGTAATGATTAGCGACTGTTTAACCATACACTTTTGTCGTTTGAACGTCACTTAACTTTAATCAACGTTTATGAATAAACCCCTTAGTCGACCCTTCACGTGACCCCTCTAGTCACGTGAAGAGTCGGATGAAATGATGTTTAGGTCAAAGAATAGCATAGTGACAGTGACTCTAGGTAATTTTTTTCTTTCTATTTTTCTACAACAAAGTCTTTGAACCCATTAAGGATGTATTGACTTATAAGCCGATTGTTTCTTTTTTTAGAATATGCTTTGACGATTAATTAAATTTTCGTTCTGTCATTAATAAGTTGTCGAAAGGTTTTTGAACGTTTATTAGGATGAATTGTTAACTACAAAATAATTGAGAACCAATGAAAATCAAGTGATCTATGAAGGACGAACAAAAAAAAAACTAAAAAAGAAAGCTAAATTAGAACTGTGCCGATAATGTGCAGTTAAAACCTGAATCTATTGTGCCATTGTCTAAGTAATTTAATAACCTAACCGATCTATTGTTTTAGAATTTGACATTTAGACTTACACTCATGTTGATTTCACTTTTGTAATTTGACATAATTATGAGAGTAAAAGATTTCTTTTGTTGAACTATGATTAACTTAAAACATGATGAACGCTAGTTTCAGGGCTTGCCTTTTCAGAGATGGATTGGATTAAAACTTAAATTAACTTGTCTGTCTGGTGGTCACAAGAGCAAATGCTAAACGTGGGGTCCTGGGTTTAATCCTCAAGTAGGGAAAAGTGTGATTAAGTTATTCATTCAAACATTCTTAGTAGCAGCCTTCCGTGAAAATATTCCCCGGAGTCAATTGGGCAAAACCCAATTAATCTAGAAATAAACCTAAATCTGAAATGTTTGACGAAAATTATTGAAGAGTCGCCTCATATGCAGGAGGAACCTAATGGATGAAACATACACACATCTTGTCTGCTAATATAACTCTTAATTTCGGTTCCTTAAAAAGCGGTAAACCGTCACTCAAAAACTGCTATCCAAATACAGAGCGTTTTTGCACACTTTTTTTGACACCTTTGTTGCGTGTGGAAAAACACAAACACAAAAAACGTTCAAAAGTTCAACAAAGTTCTGAGGCCCCGCTCCTGCGATGTTCGTTACACGTTTGTAGAGTTCACATTTACTCAGCCAATACAGCACGCACACGAGTTTGCCCGCAACGGCAGCTCAGTCCGCCTTCAGCCATTGTACACACGGCTACACATCAAGCTATACATTTCCAGTTTATGCTGATCTCGCATTGTATAGTATTTCCGTACAATACGAGGTCAGCTTATACTGGAAAAGTATAGCTTGATGTGTAGCCGTGTGTACAGGGGGCTTACCACCACCACTTACAGCAGTATTATTTTAATCTTACTTCGTGGGGGAAAAAGATGGCTATACGTTCTGTAGAGCTTCATCTCTTTCCTACACTGAAGTAATATTAAAATAATACTGCTGTAAGCGGCGGTGGTAGACCCCAGTGCGCATGCTATTCGCGCGCTCCCGCGGTCTCCCGCGATCTATGCATATTAAAGACACGATGAAACCCAAGTTAACTGTTTCTTTTGTTACCATTGACATATACTATTTAAATCAATGTTTGTTACCCACTTATCACGTACTGCGTGCTGTACGCAACACCTTAAGGCGCTTAGTCCCGTTTAGTACCGTAACACGGTCACTTTAAAAAGCCTACTCCTCATTAACGGCTTGGTTAAAAGATCTGAAAAAAATATATGTTTGCCATAGATTCATGTAAAACATTTTGTATTGAGCAATTTTTTCGTATGACTAATACTTTTGCCTTAAAAAATATTTAACAAAATGCAATTTTTGGCTAATATTTCCCTACTACTTCTAAACGGCTTTGATGTTTGGAAATATTTTTATACTGAAAAATTGATGGTTAGACAACAGATTGTATTGAGCAGAAATGTAAATTAAACAATTTTTTTTTTAATTACCCCTCTTAGAGGTACAGGTTCAGAGGTGCTCTGCGCGGGCGCGCGCGGCAGTCGCGCGTTAGCATTGAGACTGGACGGCTGTGTCGCTCGCTGCTCCGCGCCGGCTATTGACCGACTACGTACGTTTGTGTATGTTAGTGCAAATAATCACGAACAAATTACAATAGTGTGACTCTCTGCAGCGAGCTAGTCTAGACACGCGTGTCTAGACTAGCTCGCTGCAGAGAGTCTTGTTGGCGTGAATGCTTTATTAGTGCTGCGGTTTCTACGTACATACTGTTTTTGTTTATATGGTTTTTATGTAGGTCATCATCTGCCTAGCCTTTTCCCAACTATGGTATGGTCCATACTAGGTAGGTAGGGTAGGTAGGGTAGGTAGGGTATGTAGGGTAGGTAGGGTAGGTAGGGTAGGTAGGTAGGGTAGGTAGGGTAGGTAGGGTAGTTAGGGTAGGTAGGGTAGGTAGGATAGGTAGGTAGGATAGGTAGGTAGGGTAGATAAGTAGGGTAGGTAGGTAGGGTAGGTAGGTAGGGTAGGTAGGGTAAGTAGGGTAGGTAGGGTAGGTAGGGTAGGTAGGGTAGGTAGGGTAGGTAGGGTAGGTAGGGTAGGTAGGGTAGGTAGGGTAGGTAGGGTAGGTAGGGTAGGTAGGGTAGGTAGGGTAGGTAGGGTAGGTAGGGTAGGTAGGGTAGGTAGGGTAGGTAGGGTAGGTAGGGTAGGTAGGTAGGGTAGGTAGGTAGGTAGGGTAGGTAGGGTAGTTAGGGTAGGTAGGTAGGTAGGGTAGGTAGGGTAGTTAGGGTAGGTAGGGTAGGCAGGATAGGTAGGTAGGATAGGTAGGTAGGATAGGTAGGTAGGGTAGATAAGTAGGGTAGGTAGGTAGGGTAGGTAGGTAGGGTAGGTAGGTAGGATAGGTAGGTAGGGTAGATAAGTAGGGTAGGTAGGTAGGGTAGGTAGGTAGGGTAGGTAGGTAGGATAGGTAGGTAGGGTAGATAAGTAGGGTAGGTAGGTAGGGTAGGTAGGTAGGGTAGGTAGGGTAAGTAGGGTAGGTAGGGTAGGTAGGGCAGGTAGGTAGGGTAGGTAGGGTAGGTAGGGTAGGTAGGGTAGGTAGGGTAGGTAGGGTAGGTAGGGTAGGTAGGGTAGGTAGGGTAGGTAGGGTAGGTAGGGTAGGTAGGGTAGGTAGGGTAGGTAGGGTAGGTAGGGTAGGTAGGGTAGGTAGGGTAGGTAGGGTAGGTAGGGTAGGTAGGGTAGGTAGGGTAGGTAGGGTAGGTAGGGTAGGTAGGGTAGGTAGGGTAGGTAGGGTAGGTAGGGTAGGTAGGGTAGGTAGGGTAGGTAGGGTAGGTAGGGTAGGTAGGGTAGGTAGGGTAGGTAGGGTAGGTAGGGTAGGTAGGGTAGGTAGGGTAGGTAGGGTAGGTAGGTAGGGTAGGTAGGTAGGTAGGGTAGGTAGGTAGGATAGGTAGGTAAGTAGGGCGGGTAGGTAGGGTAGATAAGTAGGGTAGGTAGGTAGGGTAGGTAGGTAGGGTAGGTAGGGTAGGTAGGTAGGGTAAGTAGGGTAGCTAGGGTAGGTAGGGTAGGTAGGGTAGGTAGGGTAGGTAGGGTAGGTAGGGTAGGTAGGGTAGGTAGGGTAGGTAGGGTAGGTAGGGTAGGTAGGGTAGGTAGGGTAGGTAGGGTAGGTAGGGTAGGTAGGGTAGGTAGGGTAGGTAGGGTAGGTAGGGTAGGTAGGGTAGGTAGGGTAGGTAGGGTAGGTAGGGTAGGTAGGGTAGGTAGGGTAGGTAGGGTAGGTAGGGTAGGTAGGGTAGGTAGGGTAGGTAGGGTAGGTAGGGTAGGTAGGGTAGGTAGGGTAGGTAGGGTAGGTAGGGTAGGTAGGGTAGGTAGGGTAGGTAGGGTAGGTAGGGTAGGTAGGGTAGGTAGGGTAGGTAGGGTAGGTAGGGTAGGTAGGGTAGGTAGGGTAGGTAGGGTAGGTAGGGTAGGTAGGGTAGGTAGGGTAGGTAGGTAGGGTAGGTAGGTAGGTAGGGTAGGTAGGTAGGATAGGTAGGTAAGTAGGGCGGGTAGGTAGGGTAGATAAGTAGGGTAGGTAGGTAGGGTAGGTAGGTAGGGTAGGTAGGGTAGGTAGGTAGGGTAAGTAGGGTAGCTAGGGTAGGTAGGGTAGGTAGGGTAGGTAGGGTAGGTAGGGTAGGTAGGGTAGGTAGGGTAGGTAGGGTAGGTAGGGTAGGTAGGGTAGGTAGGGTAGGTAGGGTAGGTAGGGTAGGTAGGGTAGGTAGGGTAGGTAGGGTAGGTAGGGTAGGTAGGGTAGGTAGGGTAGGTAGGGTAGGTAGGGTAGGTAGGGTAGGTAGGGTAGGTAGGGTAAGTAGGGTAGCTAGGGTAGGTAGGGTAGGTAGGGTAGGTAGGGTAGGTAGGGTAGTTAGGGTAGGTAGGGTAGGTAGGGTAGGTAGGTAGGGTAGGTAGGGTAAGTAGGTAGGGTAGGTAGGTAGGTAGGGTAGGTGGGTAGGATAGGTAGGTAAGTAGGGCGGGTAGGTAGGGAGTGTAGGTAGGTAGGCAACCGACCAACCGACTGACCGATGGACTGACCGAACGACCGACCGACAGCCCGACCGACCGACAGACCGACCGATAGACAACGATGCCTTAGTAATAGGGTCCCGTTTTACCCTTTGGGTACGGAACCCTAAAAACAGTGCATTAATGATAAGATAAAATTACTACGCAGTTTAAAGGAAAAGACAAATTATTTATTTTATTATGTAAAATCGAGTAGGTACCAGGGCCAAGTCACCTTTAGACACCAGTGCCAAAAACCAGGGCTCGAAATACTTTCAAGTGTTTTCTTTCTGCATTGAAAATAGATCTGTAAAGTCATATAAATAAGGAGTACAATCGCGTATGCAAAAAAGGTTACGTCCAACTTCCAACCAAGACTTGGTGGAAGAAAAATACTTGC
The DNA here is from genome assembly GCA_947363905.1 of Lithophane semibrunnea. NCBI lineage: Eukaryota > Metazoa > Arthropoda > Insecta > Lepidoptera > Noctuidae > Lithophane > Lithophane semibrunnea. Next base: position 9,074,635 of record OX376208.1, read on the forward strand.
ATAGAACATTGATCCTCAACTCTATAGAAATAAAGATTACAATAGCGTTTACAAAAAAAAACTTCTAAACCTAAACGTAAAAAAATTAACAATAAGGATCATGATCGCATTTGTGAAAGAGTAACGTGAGTCCCATTGATTAAAAATCTTTGATGCGTTGCGCGTTGAAGTAAAAAGTTCGTTCCATTTTCAAATAACACAACACAACAGATAATTCCCCTAAGACGACACACTGACCGCATCGTCACTTATTTTTGACCAGTACAGCAATTTTGATTTATCTCGAAGAAGTTTATCAAAATAATGCTAGAATTTCCAAGCATGTGTGAGAAAAGATTTTATTTAAATTTCGATTTGTTTTGCAAATAGAGCTGTTTATGGAGCAGTTTGAAGATTTATAACGAATAATCGGTGGAGTACTTTGAGAATAATTCAAGATACCTATGGAGCAGAATGGGAATAAAATAATAAGTATTTTTTAATAATACAAATTCCTTGGAGTAACTTGGGAAGTAATGTATGAGATTTTTATCTTCTTAGATCAAAAGAATGGGGTACTTTGGGAATAACCCGTTTAAAATAAATAAGAAACAAATGAACATATTGGTGCGTGAAATATTATCCTTGTTCGTCATTAATTCTGGAAATTATAATTAATTTACTTAGTTTGAAATTCCACGCATTGTGAGATTGAGAAAAGTTCTATACAAGACTTGGCCGCAACCAGGCATTGATGGACTCACGAATGTGTGCCTCGGTTTTGCCTCGGCCCACATTTTCACGATCGTCCATCAATAGCCCAGTTGCAGGCCGCGACAGTAATGTAAGAAAGAAAGAATACTTGCATAGAACATTGATTCGTAACGTAATATAAATAAGGAGCAGAATTGCGTCTACAAAAAAAAAAAAACTTCCAAACCTTTAAAGTAAAAATACTTGCACAGAACATTGATCCGTAACTTCATATAAATAAGGAGCAGAATCGCGTCGAGAGTCGACGGAGCAAAATACTTTGAAGTCTTGCGAGTATTTCGGGTCGGCACTTGGTCGGCGTAAGTACCTACTTACAAGTAAAAACCTGGTGTAAAAAACCTGGTCGCGTAAATACGCACCTTCCCTAAAAGAATAAACAAGTGAACATTTTGGCGCGTAAAAAATTATCATGGTCCGACATTGATTCTGGAATTTATAATTTACTCTGTTTGAATTTCTGCGCATATTTGAGAAAAGTACTATTTAAGTCTTGGCCGCAACTAAGCATTGATGAACTCACTTATGTGTGCCTCGGTCCACATTTTCAAGATCGTCCATCAATGCGTCAGTTGCAGGCTGCGACAGTAATAGTAATGTACTATTGTAATCATCTGGCGAGCGATTGTTTATTCATTCTTTCATATTTGAAGTAAAATAATAACGAATTGTTCTAGAAAATCTAGATCACATTATGTCGAAAGTAGGTAAAAACACCAACGTGTGCGGTCGGGGGACCCCCGTTAGGAACAAAGTTCCTTCTCACGTCCGATTTAAGAGAAAACAAAATTTTCCCAGCCGCCATCCCGGATTTACATATTAATGTCACTATCGGCAAAGACACCATAAACAATTTTTTTTTTTCATTTTGGTTTACCATTTTGTCGGCGTGATTTATTTGTATACCCATACCAAATTACAGCTTTCCAGTACTAAGAGTCTCTGAGCTAAGCCGCGGAGAGACAGACGGACCGATATGGCGAAACTATAAGGGTTCCTTGTAGACTACGGAACCCTAAAAACTGAAAAGTAAAAAGCACCATTGCGAAAAAGTGGCTAATTCCGCACAATTTGGCTGCCTGGAAAACTTTTCGAGCACATGCATTGTATATATATTTTTAACCG